>BSBK01008110.1:212500-477906 GCA_027943335.1 Chamaecyparis obtusa
GGGTTGTTAAGATTCTTTTGTCTTCATATCAACTATATAAATGTGTAGAAGGGTGAGTGATATTTATAAGGTTGAGTTTACATTTATATTTCAAATAGATCAACTTTATATTTCCAAGTTTGAAAGGTTTGAACACAACAAGCAAGCACACAATGTATGTTTAGAATGATATGTTCTAATGATTTTCGAAGAAACGGTGTTAGAATTATATAATAAATGCTAATCAATAGAACTCATATCTTAGAATCCTTCTAATAAACGTCCATCTTTATAGATGCAAGAAAGATAAATATTGTATATATATATATATATATATATATAGAGAGAGAGAGAGAGAGAGAGAGAGAGAGAGAGAGAGAGAGAGAGAGAGAGAGAGCATTAGTGCATGATCATCAAAATTGACTGAGAAAGAATCACAGTTCAAAAAAAGTATCAAAATGTTTTATAGGTATGTAAACCCTCCGTTATTGAAATCAAGAACAACAAACTATCAATATGTTTTATAGGTATGTAAACCCACAAACTATCGATTAGAAATCAAGAGATATCAGTTTTTAAAGCATACCCTTTATACATTTTTTGATATTCATGTATCAAGTTTCTTTATATTTTCAATCAACTTAGCAACATTTGTACCCATCTTATATTCATGGCCATTGTCACCTAACTTATCACACTCACTTTTATTGTTAATTCAATCTTAAGGTAGTTTGATAATGACACAAAAAGTATTCAACTTCAATCCTTGTATAACAAGTGTAATGGCGATCTAGCCAAAAGGGTGGATAACAACATTGAAACATTGAGGAAAACCCTCTTGTCTCACCAAGAGGGTTTGGTGCTCTCGGCCAACAACATGGAAGCCCTTGCTAGCTATCTTGAAGGGAAGGACCCCTCTAAAACCATTGTGGATTTGGAGAAGGATTTTGATGATAAAGAAATTGTGCCCTCTAGTCCAAGAAAGTGTACTAGGGCAAGCCTGAAGAAGGAAACTTCTGGGTCCAATGATGTCTCAGTTCTTCATGAGACAGTTAAGAAGATGGGCGAAATCAGTGAAAAGGTTGGAGAAATTATCAAGAATATGATTTAGGTGCTGCTCGGTTTTTGTCACAGGCTGGTTTTGGTTCTGCAGTTGTGATGGCTTTTGTGCTGGCTTTGTTCAGTTGTGATGTTGGCTTTTCTATCGGGTGGCTGTGGTTTTTGTGGTTTGTTGTGTTTTGGGTTCTTTAAAGCTTTATCTATAATTTTTTTATAAAGGGATGTGGGGCTCCTTCAAAACCTGATTTTTCTTTAATCCAAAACAAGTGTAATGATAATTTATAATACATCATTCTTCTTATATATAAGTTACTAAATAGGTAAATCACATGTACTAGAGACCTAATTTCATTATGGGTATATTATAGAAGTTGAGATAAGATAATACCACTAGAAAGATAGAATCATACACTTGTCCAAATGCTCAAATTCTTAGGATTCAATCATACAATCTTTTAACTGGTAATCTAGATTCCTTTTTATTCAAAGCTATTAGATTTCCATGATGATTGATCACAAAGTGTGATTTGAAAGGTTGATGGTAAAAAAAACTTACACAATTGAATCTAGAAACTATAATGCATTACTTTTTATTTACAAATCTCTATTACATTAAACTAAGTCATTGGACAAAATTACATTGTTAAGTACAAAAATCATAATCATCTTTAATTTTATTTCAATACATCCAATTTTAATCTAAATAATAAAACTTCAATTTTAAATATAATCCTATTAGATATTAAGAATTTCTTATATAAAAATGAAAAAATTGACTATTATATTTCACCCCCTAAATGTGTGTCTACCAGCATATATTTTACAAATATATTATTTTATAAATCAATTTATATTATGTAAAGAGATAATTCTTACATAATTATTATTTAGAAAAGGCAAGATCTGATAGTTTATAATTGCCCACCTTAAAAAGGAAAAGCTATAGCGACAATCATCTAATTGGAAAAATATAAATAATATACTTTCAAAACTTTTTTGAAAAGCCGGATGAATCCATCTTTAATTAATACATTATTATTATCAATTCTATACAAACATACCCGATCTCATGAAAGAAATGGGCGAACTCGCAAGACAGGGCATATACACTCAAAACAAACGAATACATTTTATTGATTTCCCCACATCATCCTGGAAGGTCCCTTCGTTGTCTACAATAAAGCATGAAAATGATGCACCTACATACAATGTTGGGAATCGACCTTCAAATTTGCATGAGGTCGATCACTAATAGTGAATGGGTAGAGATGTAAAGTGAAAGAAATTAAGTTTGACAAATCTGGGAATGCCATTCATTGGCTCTCTCAAATCCATTTCTACCCAAATGATAATCTTGAATTGTTTGCACTATCTCTTGTTTGGTGTTCATGACAAAGGGTCCATGCTGCACCACTGGCTCATTTAATGGCTTCCCTCCAATTATTACGAATCTGCAGGGCTTGTTATCAACATTGTTATTCCAAACACTCAACCCATCTCCACTGCTTAATAAAAGTGTGTGATGAGCACCCACAGGCGGTGAATTGGGAGCACCAAATCTGGCCTCACCTTCCAACACATACACAAATGCATTCCAACTCTCTGGAATAGGCTGGTGAAGCACAGCATCTGCCTCCATTTCAAAATCTAAATACATTGTGGGGGTCCTCGTATAGACAGGAGATTTGATGCCTTGAGCTTCTCCTGCTATAACAGTCGCCTTCACTCCATCTTTCTCAACTTTAGGTATGTCTTTCCCTTGAAGTTCTTGATATTTAGGCTCAATCCTGACCACCATAAAAGCAATACAATTATAAAGATGAAATTATTAATTTTTTTATGAAAAAGTTACCTGATATTGTATAATTTTTGAGTTGAGAAGGCACTCACATCTTGTCTTTGGCAGCAAGATTAACCCACAACTGCAAACCATGTTGTACTCCTGCTCCAGCCGGCATTTCAGTGTGGACAATACCCCGGCCTGCAGTCATCCACTACACAGTACATTACAATAAAAGCCCTCAGTAAATGACTATCTCAGACATTCAAGTAACATAACTATTGTGTTTAGTTAAGAGATTTCAAAACCTGCAGATCGCCAGCCTTGATGGTGCCCTTATGTCCTACAAAGTCCTCATGGGTGAAGGCTCCCTGCGTTTCAAAAAACAAAGAACATATTCTCTTAGGAAACTTCTAGACACCCACAGCAGATCTGAGCAGAAGGTTTGGACTGTTATCAATGTCAAATTTTTATAGTCCATGATATTGAACACAATTTAGTTTCTAGATTCAAGATTATATCAAATCTATTTTAAATCAATTATCAAAATGAAAGAGAACTAATCATCAATTAATCTCAACTCCCCCTTCATCTGTTTCCACCTTAACTGTATTTTACAGTAAGATTACTACACACCCATAGTACACACTCAACCCCTGCAGTTGTGGTGTTCTGAAAAAGGGAAAAAAAAGGGACAAAAAGATGGTACCTCCAGCATGTATGTCACAGTCTCGAAACCTGCCCAAAACATATTATCAAATCATCAGTGCGAACAGAGCAGATAAAACAGAATTGAAAGATGAAAAGATCCAAACATATAAATAAATATACCTCTGTGAGGATGGTCTGGAAAGCCAGCAGGAGCACTTACTGCAATACCCACACACTTTATTTGTTAAATGAAATACAAACATACTTGTTACCAATAGATGTGAGTAGAGACCAACTAACCTGAGAATTCATCGAGCAACAAAAATGGATCCAAAACCTTCAGTTCTGGTCTGTTCACAACAAAGAATATAATAAGATAGAGGAAAGGATAAATGAATGATTCTTAGATCAAGCTATCTAAAATTCTGAAAAGTACTATCCTAAATTATGTTCAAAAGAATAGAGAAATTTAAGCATATTTGGTACCTGCCAATACTGCGCCTGACAATGGCACCGTCTCCTTCGTATTGTTCTCTGCCCAACATCTTCTTTGCCACAAAGCGTGGTTTTACAAAAGGAGTCGTGTTACTCATCTTTCCCCGAAATTCCAAACTTTTTGCCTTACAAATAATGAGATATTGAATGGGAAGTAAGGAGAGGTGAGCTTAATTTATAGGGATCGCAACTCCCTCCGCCGTGTGAGTATGCAATTGCATGGCGGTGTCATCGTAGCTGATGACGGTCTAGTGATGCCGTGGTGACGTCAGAGCTGTGATGACGTCAAATGTACGTAATTCTGTGGAGATGATTCAAGAAAACCAAGTATAGAATATGGGAGAGAAGATTCCTATCCGCAGCTCCTGTTAAACGATTGACGTATTCTCTACTGTCTTTTGATTTGACTTGGGTGAGATAGAATCGGCACGGGCTAAGCTCCTTACCGAACCAAAATGAGATGACGGAAAAAATAAATTAATTAATTAAAATTCGTAAAAATATAGTGAATTTTTTACAAATATTTAGTTGTTTTTTATTACAAAATGTGTAGATCATGAAAAATAGATGTTGAAAATTTCGTGAAAATCTGTTGCGTTTTCTGGTTTTTTAAATTTGGTCAATGGTGCATTTTGTAGGGAGCTTAATTGTGTCTGATTGAATTAGTGTTTAGGGCCGGAATTGATATGGAATTGGAAAACAAGAATTGGTTTCCCTTCTCAAAATGAAATTCTCAATTCCAATTCCATGCCTCAATTCTAATTCCAGGTCCTAAGGTGGATTGGCAGAATGCTCATTTTGGACCAAAATTAGAATTGACCTACATCAATTCACCAATTCCCATTTTCCACTTCCAGGTCAATTCCAGCAACCAAGCGGGCATTAAAAATATGTTAATAAGAAGAATTAATGGCTAATCCACACATTCATCTGCAACAAAAATAGTTAGGCGTCTTATCATTTAAAACCCTAAAAAGTTTGTCTAGCTATCATCATTAACTTCAATTATTCCTCATCCTGAATGAGATTGAAAATCATTACTAATTTAATTCATTTACATAAAGTTACTTCTAGTTTAGATTGTGTGTATTTTTAACATCAATGTTTTAGATCACACTAAGTGATACATCATAAGATGTATGAAAGCAAAAGATGCACAAAAGAAAGGTCATCTCTTTTGTGAATCTCATGCTTTCATCCATTATGATGATGATCTAAAACGTTGGTGCTAAAAATACATGCACAATTTAAGGTAAAAGCTACTTTATGTAAATTTTAATGGATTGTGGAAATTCGATGACATAGACAAGTACATTTTTAAGTTCCTAAATACTATAGACAACATAAAAGTTGAAAAGTTAAAAAAAAAAAAAAAAGAACGTTTCCATATGTATTATGTATGAAGGGGTCCAATTCCAAAATATTATATAGACATCATAAAAGTTGAAAGTAAAATGAAGAACTTTTCCATATGTATTATCTGCGAAGGGGTTCAAATGTTTATGTTAGGTGATCGATCAATTATTAATTTTGAAGAAATTAAAAAAATGATGATTAAAAATCTTTTAATAAATTTCAGATGCATCAATAATTGTTCACTTGTATTCCTAGTAGTTTAAAATTGTAGACTTTAATTGGACAAGTTGTGCAACATTAATGTTACCCATAGCAAATGACTATTGAGGTATTTGAGCATAAGTATTGGTAAAAATATTTATTGGAGGAAAATATATTTTTTCTCAAGGGCACAAATTGAGAGATTTAAGTATCACCTAATATTCTCCTGATCAAATTCATTTTTAGGTTATTTATGTGTCTAATTACTTGAGGCTTATTTTTATTAAGAGTTATCACCAATATAGATAATATTTTGCATTTCATACTAAAACCTAATCAGAATATATCTTTTTTTCTTTCTACTTATATTTTAATATTGCTTTACCATTTCCTTATCATCTCGTAGTGTCCATGAATATAGAAAAATCTATATCTTGTCTTCTAGTAAGAGTACACGTCCACTTTCTATGAATAGTTTTTCCCCCTCATCTAGAATAATATTTAATTATATCAAAAACAATATCTTTTAGAATACTTTGAGCTGTATTATCATTATCTCTAATCTTTTTTTTCATCTTAAACCCTTTAGCTAAGTACCTCTATTTTGTTCTTTGAATAGTAATTTTTTACAATAAATTGATTAGATGAACTCATAATCAAATAAAAATAATGTCAGAATCTAAAGCTCACACATCATGCATGGTTTTACCCCTTCCTCTAAATCCAATACTATTCTTTCTACAAGAATATCATTCAATTTATGACTTTGGGGTGAGACAATGTCTTGTTAGATTTATTGAATGTCAATTTTGTTTTCTTCAAATTCCTCAACTAAAGGTTGAACTCCCTCTAATTACATTGCTCCTACTCGAGGAATGCCATCTCTTATTTCTAGAACATGTACCTCTCTAAGGTTAGTAAAGAGATTTCTCTCTTCCTTTTATCTCTAGATCTTGTAGATCCATTATATGATCTTGAACAATTTTCCTTGCAAAAATTCTTGAAGGCAGAAACCTCAAACTGTCTACAATGTCCAACATCATTTGCATTATAAAAATATGGTCTATAATATTGTGGAATTCTCTTTTGTATCTAACTTTATAGGCTTTCCTCTTTATTCCTCTAAGGATAATTGTGTTTCGTTTATCTCTCTTTTTGTTAGTTTCTATGTTATTGGAGAAATATGTTGGTGCAATACATTTTAGTTGTGATTATGTAATTGTTACCTATTGGTAACCATCTTTTGGTAGTTGTATCATTGTATAAATCCTCCTCCAATTTTCAAATAATATGATCAAGCTTTAATCTTTCACCAACATTTCGTATTAGAGAAGAAATTGAGCATGTGCCTATGGCCTATGAATTGGGATAAATCTCTCTTGGAATGACTATCTGTAATCTAAAGATTAAGAACAATTATGTAGTTGAGTAGTAAACTAATATGAATGATAAAAATTGCTTCATAAGAATCATGGCTTCTCCAAGTCACTAGTACATTTGAGTCCTTTTTCCAACGGTTATGCGTCTCAATTCTGACACCAACATGTCGGCCAAGTGACACTAACCGATGTTGCAGTTTTGGTGTCGGAATCACCAACGAATAGGATGTCCGTCGTAATTATGACAGAGATGACTGTTGCAATATGCATAGCAAGAGGGCCTGCCAACATGGTCAGAGATGGTCAACATGCCATCGGGACTCATTATTAATGTCACAATTACGATGTCATTACGACGAAGATGTTGTATAAGTGATGACTTTTTGTCAGAGAGTTCTGACAGATAGCTTTCAGTTGTCATTTGATTTCCGTTGAGTCCTTATTATGGGTGTCACAAGTACGACTTTGATGTGATGGATATGTTGTACATGCAACATCGACTTGTCGGATAATTTTAATAGATAGTCATTGTGTGTAGTGCTTCGCTATCGGTCGTTCTCTAATGACCATTGTAATTGTGATAGTATGTTGTATTTTAAAAAAATATATATATTTATCATGCATGGAGACCTTAAAATATTGAGCTTCTCTTTGTTTTGAGAATAGTTTAACATTCTCTACTTAATAGGGCCAACCACGTGAAGTTGGAATCTCATCTGGCCCCTCCTAGGAGCCTCTTATGACCCTTTATGACACTTTAAGACCTCTAAGATGTATTTTAAGGGATCGTAAAGGGTCACAAGGGGTCATAAGGGGTCTTGGGACACAACAGCTGAGAAACATAAATGTAGGCATGATGGTCACAATTTTTTGGAGACACAACATAATTGAGTTGTATACCCAGACGATGCAACACAACCACTACTCCTCTGGTTCCAAGTTGACACTGCAGGATCCAAAAACCATAGATAATGAATAATTTAGAGAGTAGAGGAGGATGGCCATAATGACTGAAATAATATAGGGACCTTGTATTAATTTGGCCATTATGGCCCTCCTCCGCTCTCTAAATTTATTCCTTATCTATGGTTTTTGGATCCTGTAGTGTCAACTTGGAACTGGAGGAATAGTGGTTGCGTTGCATCATCTCGGTATACCATTCAATTATGTTGTGTCTCCAAAAAATTGTGACCATGATATCTACATTTGTGTTTCTCAGATGTTGTGATATCTACATTTATGTTTCTTAGCTGTCATGTTTATGTGCATGTTCTTTATGTGTTTGGCTTCTCTCCCTTGCATCCAAAATGAGATTTTCCCACTTTGAATCAAGAATGCACATGCAACTACATAGAATATGCATGGATAACAAGTGGAGCTTAAAAATGCACCACGTTTAAATTTTTTTAATAGGTCTATAACATTTTTAATTTATAGACCATCGTGAACGTTACAACTCTGGTAGCTATGGGCGAGAGAATGTCTTCAACAAGCCAGCAAATAAAAAGTCTTGATTTTATTTCATGTTGAGGACATTACCATCCCCTATAAGAGTCAAAATTATAATGTTTGTGATGGTCTATAACTTCAAATACCTAATTAAAGACCTCTATCAAAAATGCAAACCTGTTGCATTTTTCAGCTCCACCTAATATCCTATGCATATGAATTGAGATTGCATACTGAACTAGGCACCTCCTTCTGCATTTCCTGAAACCAAGAGATTGTCAAAGTTATCATCTAAAACTAGCACCTTATTTACTACTACATTCCTATTGAAATACAAGTAAAAAACAAACTTCAAATATTTACCATTAAAAATGTAATGTTGTCAATTTATTTACTACTACATGCCTATTGAAATCACATAGGAAAGACATGTGAACTATTTTATAGAATGCCTACAAGAAATGTGGTCTTGTGGCAAGCCATCAGTGTGGGATATGCACAAAATTGATTTGTTTAAAACACACACACAAGTATATCCACATGCTTGCAAATACATATACATTGGAGATGCACATGCATCCAAATATAGGTGGAGTTAGAAAGCTTTGATGCCCAAAATTAAGGTGTGAAAAAATAAGTATTTGGTTGCAGGGCTAGGTGTTTTAGACAAGAGGAGCCTCTTAGATGTATGGCCTAAAACAGTTAGATTCCTAGGTGGAGTTATAAAGATGTCATGCAATCATAGGTTAATGTTGAGCTTCAATTGGTTTTGAGAATAGTTTAATATTCTCTACTAATCAGGGCCAACCACGCAAAGGTGGAAGCTCATTTGTCCTCCCCCCCTAACATCACTCTAAATTCCCTGTTAACATCTAAAATTTATTCATTCATTCATCTATTAATAAAATGTAACATTCATGAATTATCACAACATTCATTAACACATAAGATTAATTAGCATTCATTAACACACATTCATTGGCATTCATAAGATTCATTAGCATTCATTAACACATCATAACATAAGATTAGGAAGATATTGAGTAACATACACCATCATCTGGTATACCATATATCCCTCAACCATAGAACCCTTGGTACGTGCTCTTTATCCAACCAAACCCTTCAAAACTTTCAAGTGCCTCTCAACCATCCACATTGACCTAGCTTATGCAGGTCCACACAATTCAATCTCCTCAACTTGGTGTATGAGGTAGCGTTCTTGTGCATTGAAAAAAGTTGAAGGTAAACACTTTTATATTTCACACATTAGTAGATGAACTCTTTACTTTCAATATTTTATATCTTCTTTATGGATTTCTTTAGATGACAACCACCTACGAGATTCAAGACACAAAAATATATAAACACGAGACTTTACAATATATTACTCGTTTGATATTATTGTTTGATATATTGAACAAATATCACTGCTTACCTCATGTATTTTCCAAGATCATATATCACTTGTTTGATATTATTGTTGAAGTTCTCTGTGAGAGATAGGGGTAGCACATACTGCAAAAATTGTCAAATAATCATTTCATACAAAGAAAATTGAATGCATATACACAAATATATTGTAAATACAAAATATTGTGACTTACCTTGATGAAGGCATGGCAGTCATGTGTTTTCATCCCTAACCCAAAATCATTTTTCTTTGATATGATATTGCTTATATTCGTAGCAAATTGTGTAGGAAATTGAATTTTTCTTATGACTTCTTTTATGACATTGCTTTGTTTCTCTCTTAATAACCAAGGAAGGGCAGATGCATTAATCTGGTCTCTATTTATATTTGATTCAATGATATTTTTCATTGCATGATTGGAATCATGAATGTCACTACAAATTTTACCAAGTTTTTCTTTGTCATGCCTTCCATTCAATATTTTCCAGAGTGTCTCTATTACATTCTTTCCAACATGCATAGTATCAAATAAATGCACAATTTGTAGCTTCTCATAGTAGGGCAGCCCACTAAATTCTCAGGGATAACATTTTAGTCCCTTTGGAAGGTAGTCAGTGATGCCTTCATGACCGTTTTGATCATCAACTAAAGAATTAGCCAACAAAACATAATTGAAATATATAATTTTCAAACATAAACCATTAGGTGGAATGATATTACCTCAAGTATATTCCAACTGTTATAGGTGATGTGTCATTCTTCAAGGCTTTGATGTAGTCTCTTCTTTCCCATTGGGGTATGTGCAGGATCATGGTATGTCAAAAAGTGGTGATGCAAAAAAGAAGTCCTGATTGATAGACTCTTTGAAAAACAACTATAACTTTCAAACAATATAACATTTTTTAAATCTGAAATATTCATCACATTCTATGCTTCATCTAATACAATAATAATAAACAATTCTTTCAATTTGATGAAGTTTAGACTAAGTTAAGGTGGTCAGACACAAAATTTTTTATATTCAGGAAAATTTATAGCAGAAAAATCATAATTAATTATTTACTTGGAAAAAAAATACAAAAAAATATATACATCACATTCGGACATGAGTCTACTACTTTTATCTAGATTATTATAAAAAAATATTATCATTTGATTTTGTTTTATGTGGTCAGACATACACCTACTTGTTATCTTTCTAGTCCTTATTGATAGACATATTGAAAAAGAGCTAGAACTTTCAAAATGTATAACATTTTTGAAATCCAAAACATGTTTCACATTCTATGATTTTCCTACTACAACAAAAATAAAAAATAAATTTCAATTTGATAAAGTTTAGACTAAGTTAACGTGGTCAGACACGAGAGTTTTTGTATTCTGAAAAAGTTGTAGAAGAAAAATCATAATTAATTATTTACTTCTAAATAAATTACAAAAAAATATGTGTCACATCTGGACATGAGTCTACTACTTATATCTAGAATCATGTAAAAAAAATTTATCATTTGATTTTTTTTAAGGTGGTCGACATACACCTACTTCTTGTTTTTTCCTGAAATTTTTGTACTACTACATTGAAATTTCAAATTTTCAACATATAGAATAATTTTTTTTCAAAAAAAGCCTATATCTTAGAAACTAAAGTCAATTTTCTACTGATTCTCTTCTTACATATTTTTGATCTAATATTTATAACTTGTTCAAATTTTAATGTCAACTTGCCTAAACCCAATTTTTTGAATTTTCATTGCCACTTAAGGGCCTAGTTTGGCATACCATGATCCTGCACATACCCATTGAAAAGATGTTTTTCACACTTTGATACTTATGATTTATTTGGAGAAAGTGCCTATACTCATCAAACACCTTTCTTAAACTTTTGGAATGACAAGATTTCATCTTTGGACCACACATTGGACATGCAAATTTTTCTTTTGTTTGAAGACTTATAAGATAACAATACGATTGGATTAAATATGTTAATTTTTAGAATTAGAATTATCGCGTACAACTAGAATTCACCATAACATACCACATAAATGTGTCAACCCTGGGGCATCATGAATTGTCCTTACAAGCATTGCATGGAATTAAAATTGTCTTTGTCCAATTGGTCTAGAGATGTCATACATAGTGAAACCATTCTATAACACCAATAAATCGTCACTAAGAGGCACAATATATACATTCATATCTTTCACTTGGTACTTACCTAGTTGAATTAACAACAACATCAAATAATTATTTTGTCAATTTCACTCCAAGACTTATAATTACATGTAGATAACTATAAAATAATAAAATACTTGGAAAAATCATTTCCAACATAATGTGCTCCCTCTTTATTGACATCCATGGAGGAAGGTTATTGTTGATAACAAAAATAGGCCACACCGAGTAAACAGATCTCATCTCTCCAAATAGATTGACACCGTCTACTGCCAGAGAAAGCTTGAGATTTTGATGTTCTTCTTTAAAGTGTTGCCACTTTTCCTCTATGTCCATAAATGATGAACCATCCACAGGCATTCAAATAATGTCATCATGACTCCTGTTATGTGCATGTTAATCCATAAATTGTGCCAAGCTATTGCACCTGAATAATCATTTCAGACGTGGAATAATGGGGATGTAACGAAGAACCTTGTGAGGCACCTTTTTGTCATTTGATCATCTCGATATCTACTTGTATGGCATTCAGGGTATTCTATTACATATTCATGTTCTTTATGATAAATAACATGATCTTTAGGACAAGAATTTATTGCTTGATACTCCATTCTAATATGTTTCATAGTGGCACATAATTCTCGGTACGAGTGAGGGAGAACATTTGATGGTGGTAATAGAAACTCACCTATCAATCTACAAAAAAAAAGTATAAGTCGTTACTATAAATAATCTTAATGGTACATATTTCATCTTTTATAGACTATAATGATGTATATGACAAACCTTAGCATATTTGACATTTCTATGTTGGATAAACCATTCATAACCTTCAAACTCACCAAAAATAATACAAAAAAAAGAAGAGTAGATTGGGAGCCTTCGTAAAGGGCCATGATCACCTTCTCAAGTAGAGGTATATCATGGACAACGTCAATTTCATCCTCATCATAATCATCATCGTCATCATCATAAGCAACACCACCACCAATACCTAATGTGTCAATGATCAATGCATTCATACCATCATCTTCAAATGTGTTTTCTAGCACATGATTTGTCATCTTCCATGGGATCATGATCTTTAGCTTCAATACTCACACCTCCATGTTCCTCTATATTCACACCTCCATGTTCCTCTGAGATGTGGTGGTCCATATCATGTACTACACTGGGGAGATCGACTTATATAAAAATGATGATAATCAAACTCCCCTTCAATGTGATAATCAAACCTCCTTCCAGGGCTCATATGTATTTTAATTGTGAAAACAATATAAATGTTTTTTTACCAATGGAGTATAATCAAACCCCCCTTAAATGTGACAATTCTCCCTACAATGTCTCTTTTCTATTTTGATTTTGATTCTTTTTGTCTTTAAGTCATTACAACTCTTGCATGGACAATACCATTTTTCATCACCTTCTCTTTGAAAGTTAGACAACAATCTAGCGATTGTCTCCCTATTTTGATCGAATTCCCTTATATTATTTGACATGATCCTTAATGTGTATAGCTGAAAAACAAATTGGACATGTTGTACTTAATGATTATATCTGCACATATGGTTTTGATAGAAAATGGTCACTTTATTTGCTTGTGGTGAGAACTCTTTAGTTGTAACAAAAAATGACATGCTACAGTAGGTTTTATAAATGATATGATACTTTGTAAATTTAACTTGATCAAACTTCTTGTCATACACAACCTTCTTACTATAAAACCCCAAATTGGATGGGATACTTTTTGGGATTATGGCTTAGAAACCTAGGAGCCCCAAGTAGATTCATGGTGGTTTTGACTTTCCACCTACTTTGTTGCTATTACCTAGTTTTGTTACAGGACAATAAACCTCCTTTCACAATCTCTTACTCTTCACTACATTACCATGAACTCCTTGTCACAACTCCTAATTCTCCTTCATAATACCATTAAGCTCCTATCAAAAACTATCTCCTAACACAAGTCAAGATACATGAGTAAATGAGCATAAACAATAGGTTATCAAACATTGCCTAAAGAGATGATGGAAGGATGACCAGGGTGTGAATCCAGTGTAATCCTACTTGATCTAGAACCTGCAAGAAGGAAATAAATGGGGTTAGATCCAAGGGATATAAGAAATGCATGATATCATATTACATATCCTCATCTATAGTCATGCATGTGCATAATCAAGGCATACATTTCTAGAAGGAAACCATACTACAAGACATGTGCACTCAGAAAGATGCTATAGGAGGAAGAATATACCATCATGGAAAACATCAAGTGGGCATACATAAGTCACAATGGTGCAAGAGTGTGGTCAGTAATGTGGATGCATCATCCAAATAATCAAACAACAACATCAAATGTTGGTGGTTCGCTTGATGTTGCTATGCAATCATTTTCAAACCAGGCATCCATGGAAATAACTCAAAACATGTCATAAGGTCATGGTGTTCCAATACAAGGTGGTGCAGTCATAATCAAACATGAATTTTTATTATCTTCTTGCTGTGATGTCCACTTTTTCTCTAATTAAAAGGCATTGTTCCTAAACTTGTCTAATCAGATTAGTGATAATACAAGTTTTTGGTTGGGTCTAATCACAAGTTATGTGTTCCTTCTGTTAGTGTTCAAAATTGAAAATGATCAAAACTAAACAGTAAATCCCTATTTCATAACTCTAGTAGTCCCAATAGATGCATTGACAATAGTAAATACTAAGGTATTAAGGATTCATAATCCTTCTTCTCTTTGAGCTTTTAAGCTATAGGTGGGTATTATCTTCTAGATTGAATTCTTCAAATGTCACAACAGTAACATGTATACTTGATACAGATCTAATCACATAATGCTCTTACAGCTTTAAAGTAAATCATTGTTTAAATTGATTGATGGTGAAAAAAAAAGTAAACTATGCAATGACCAGTGCCAAATCCTAGGGCATCAGAGTCAACAAATGCACATCTACAGAAAATATCTCAAATCAAACACACCCAAGCCCTGGATAAAATGCCTTGTAAATTATCTTTTTATGCACATATCATATCATCAAATTCATACATGAAAAATGAAATCTCAGAGACCTCACTCAAGATTTACTCCTCCCTTGAAAGGAACTCAAGTTTTAACCCCACTATCTACCTTGTAGAAAGATGTATCTAAAATGCCTTGCAAATTTAAATACACAGAGAAATCAAAATCATACATGAAGACAATAAGAGATATACATGGAACTTCAGTATATTTTATTGATAAACTTCTTGTATCAGTACATTTAGAAAACTTGGATTCCTAAGAATCAAAACTAAATCTTTAAACTCCTATTACAATAAGTATTTTCACCGCCCTTTGGTGTGAGTTAAAATTTTCTATATATAGAGAAACCATCTTGGGATCCTTGAGGAAAGGATGCAATAAGATTCATATGGTTCTGATAGTGACTTGCACTAGATTAAAAAAGACTTAAATTTCTAACAGAAAAAGAGGGAAAATGGCACCAAAAGTTGTTCCTACTCAAGGTGAGTTCCCCTTTGAGTAAAGGTTTTCTCATAGTAAAAGTCTCCCCAATTATTATTTTTAGGCCACTTGTCAAGAAATTGACAAGGCCTCAGTAATTGAAGAGCCTTGACTGCTAGCCTAGAGAGATTTAGTCCTAGGTTAAGAAAAATGGGTTGTACCATCCAATTCTGAAAAGCACAAAAATTAGAATTGGTGGAAGTAGGGCTCTAGGCCCCTATCCAAAACTGCACTAGATTAGCCTGACCCTTCCACATCATTTGAGGCTAAAGGTGCTCCAGGTCCATAATGTCATAGTTGTACAACAAAATGAGATGCATTAATAGTGAGTAATGCAAAAATCTAGGAGAAGCTTCCCTCTTCCTAAGAGCTTCAAGTCCTTCATGCATCTTATTTATTACATATCCTATGTAATCATACCCTTTTCTTGTATGGACACTTTGTGAATCTAATACCATCATTAGGATGTTGGATGAAATCCTATCTGCACCACCATCTATCCCTAGCACCTTGCATAATCCATCTGCAATGTATTTGATGTAGAAACATAGGTTCTTGTAGAAGTATGGGGATGCCCCAACCATTGCTACAATATAGTTCCTGTTAGCTCTTGGGACATGGTTTTGGAATTCTTTAGACACTAGGACTATCTCCCTAATCTACCTATTTTATTGGGCCTATAAATTAATCTATGTGGTCATGGGAATGCGAATACCAAAAGCCATCATAAATGAATTTCTATCTAATGTGACCAAAGTTGAGCCATCCCCTTTCCTTATTGTCTTAGACAAAGGGTCATACTTGTCGATCAACCCAATGAGAAAGTCTACATCTACAAAAACATTAGGTACTATCAACCTAGCCAACCCAGAGGTCCAAGGGTTTGAAATGGGCACTGGACTATCCACATTCTTATAAAAATACCTAAAAAGGAAAATTCTAGACACATATCCAATCTTTGCATCTCTACAGTAACTTAGATCATCAGCGAAAATTTCATCACTAACCTTTTTATTTTGTGATGACCTAGGTAGCAAAGTGAGAAATTCATTTGATTAGCTTTCTTTCAGCTTCTCTTTAGACCCCTTACTAGTTGAAACTCCACTGCTTGTTGGATGACTCATCCTGACAGTAGATGCAAATCCTTTTGAAAATTCTCAACTTCACTGAACTCTTTAATCACTGAAAAACTCAAGAATTCTTGTATTTTTTTAGCTCTAGCTCTCCATAATACTTGGTAATTTTAGAATGAGTGGCAGTTAACTATATTTATTCTAGAGAATTGAATGCATTTACTCTTTCAAAACTCAAGCTTTGTAATCATGTCACTTTCTCCATTACTTGGCATGTTCTGAACTCAATTCACTAGTTGTGAGCCAAGAAAGTGATAGGCAATCAAATTTGATTTATGGTGACCTAGAGACTACACTTAGTCTCCCAATCGCTCAAAGACTTGGCACTTTTTCAATAGTTTCAGAGATCTGGAGACTAAAGGAAAATCCTCAATCGCTACATGATTTTATTCTATCTAGAGACCTAGCAACTATAGTCAAAAATCATAGTCACTGAATGATTTGGCCTTTCATGATTTTGTCTTGTGATCTGGTGACCCTTTGAAACTTTAATTTTTCTTCTGAGACCTAGTGACTATAGTCTATCTCCCAATCACTGAAAAATGTATCAATTACTAATTTTATTCCGAGACTTGGCGACAAACATCTTTCCAAAGTCTCAATAGCTTTTCTTCTCATTCAAAGACTTGGTGACTAGCAGGGAATCTCTTAATCACTGAAATATGTTGACTTTTCATAGTTTTTCTAGAGACTACTTGACTTCACCCATCTCGAGACCTGGCGACTAAAGAGAAGTCTCTTAATCGCTGAAAATTTGTTCACTTCCTCATTTCTTCTCGCGACTTCACGACAGCCACAAGATCTTAATCTAATGGTAGTCACTCAGTCTCATAAACTTTACTCTAACTTTGACTTTCTCAGGAGATCTGGAGACTGAACCTTTCTGGAGATCTAGCGACTGAAGGTAGAATATTTTTTATTTATTGCTTATGGAGACCTGGTGACTATAGTCCATTTCATAATCGCTGGAAGATTACTATTTCTTTATTTTATTTGGCAACCAATCAGGGACGGACACATCACCAAATCCAGCAAGTAGATCCATATTATTTTTCACCCTTTTACCTTGGTAAACACTTAACCCTTAGTCATCTGGCGATTGCGTGATTGAAGTCATCTCCTAGTTGCTTAGTACTTTCTCTAACTCTGGTTTGATCCGGATACTAGGTGATAAAGCAATTCTCCTGATCACTGAAACTTTTCCTGACTCGTGGTTGGATTGGGAGATAACACGACCACTGCCAAATCAAGACTGCATCAACGGTTTATATTCATTCTATGAAAACCTTTACCTTAAATCATTACCTTCTGGAGAACATGTGACTAAAGACATCTCATAGTCTCTTAATATTTTCCTTTACCCTAGTTAAATTTGAAGATTGCACGAAAGCCTTTATTCGCCAAGTCGCCAGATATTGGTGAACCCACAATAGTGGGTTACACTTTTTTACCTGAATGGACACTGAGCTCTACATTTTCAAAAAAAATTTCATATTCAGATGCATATTGTCATTAAACTGTTTGAAATTAGAAGATGAATGAAATTAGAGTCTTTTAGGATTTTATGTCTATATTCTAAATATATTTTTTATTTTTATTTTTGAATTGATTTGAATGGTTTTTTCTTTCTCCCATGAAATCTGGTATATTGTTGAAAATGTCATTTTCAAAGAGTTACATTGTTTTCATAGAGCTTAACTTTTTTCTAAAATAGATATCAATATGATTCTTTCAAAATTAGTTTTGTAACATCCATACAGAGGGCATGAAATTGGTTTTATGATATTACTACAATTATTTCAAGTTTTATTAACCTTTGAAGTTGACTAAACTGTAATTTTGACATACCTTGACTACATAGCTTATAACTTGTTGTGTATTTGTCCAATTTCATTTTATTTTTTTTTGATAGAAAGAGAACTTAAATACTTAGGGCATAGATATTTTTTAGAAATTTTTTTCTCTCATTTACTATTTTTCCATAAGCATCAAATATAGAGGTAGACATATGGTGAAATATCTATGTTTAGTAAGACTAAAAACACAAAGTTATAATAAACTTAATAAATATTAACATTATAATCATTGGCAATATTTATCTCAATAGTAGCTTACTACATAGATCTAGGTTTTTCAAATGGATTCATTTGATCTCCCAAAAGAGAAATTCAAATTGATTTTTTGCCAGCATTTTAATAGGTGCGAAGGAGACTCCATTACGGGTATGAATGAGGAGTATAGATGTTATATCAAATTTTTTTTAATCTAAGAGGCTTTGACCTAATTATTTATAATTAATTCCTTCAAATGGAACATCTCAAAGCTTAAATAATTATATTTTATTAAAAATGTGTTATTTCAACAAAAATCAGCATGTCTAAAAAAGTGTAACCCACTATTGTGGGGTCACCCATATCCTTCTTAACCTTAGTTAGATTGTAGGATTAAGCACCAACCGCTGATATTTCCTTCATCTTATAGTTATCACTGAGTCGCTAGACATCTTGTGAATTAACCGCTACATCACGAGATTAAGAGATAACCATGTCATTGGATTGTTGGATGTTTAGAACATAACTGCCAAAATTCTGAGGATACGAGACTACTACAATCATTGGGTCGCTGGATAAATACACTAACTATCTAAGAAATGGGAGACATGGAGACTGAAGGAAAATACACCGCCATCTTTTATTTGGAGACTCAGGGACTATAGGAGAAGTCTCATAATCGTTGAATACTCAATCACTTCATCATTTTATTTAGAGATCACCCGACTGAAGGTATTTATGATCTGGATACTAGGTGACTATAATTACTCTGAAATATAAACAGTGTAGTTGCTAGATCTCATAATTCTCCATGGGGTCATTCAAAGACTACCCGACTAAAAGCACTTCGCTGAGTCACTTGAAGAAAAGGAATATTCTCTATACTTAAAGAGATTGCATGACAAAGGGCTTCTCTAAATCGCCAAACTAAAGGGAATATGTTGAAATCATTAGGAGAGTGGGTGACTAGCCGATGATTATAAAACGCACATGCTTAAAGGCTCACTTAAGTGATTTGAAAAGGTAATGGAAAAATAGAACCTGGTTAGGATTTTCTAGGGTTTTTTTGGATCTTCAAAAGTATTTTTGACCTAGCACTTAGGGTTTTTCACCATCATGAACATATTTCAAGTTGTGGGATAGGAAATTTGCAAGAGATTTATCATAAAAAATAGGGAAAACTTTCAAAGAAGCAAAAATTAAAATGCAACCTTGAAAATTAAAAATACTACCAATAGTGGCTCTCTCTAAGGATGCTTGAATGTTAATTTATAGCAAGAAACTAGAATCTCTGGGTAGCAGACCGATCAAAACTTAACCTATTATAGGTAAATAACACATGACTTGAAATAAAGCACACCTATACACTACAAAACTATTGTGCATGGAACAAAAGTTATTTCAATTGAAGAAAAAATTCAAGAATTGTCCATGCACTGGCAATTCCTTTTCTTCACCATCTATATTTTTCAAAAAAGATGAGTCCCTTCCATGAGCCTGATGGATAATATAGTGACCCAACCATAATGATTCAAATTTTTTATATTTGCCCTTATTCTCACTCCTTGCATCCCATTGAAGGACCAAATCTCTAGGCTAGAATTTCCTAACAGTTGCCCTTTTATGAAACAGATATTTCATCTATTGTTGTAGTCTAATGTTTTCCTTTTGACCTTCTCTTCTTGTTTCATCTAGTTCAACAAGCTGGAGCACCCTATTTTCCAGAGGATCAGACATTTCCAAATCTTCCTCTAGTATAAATTTGTAAATAGGCAGTAAGTTTTTCACAAACAGCCTTTATTTAATACCATAAACCATTTCAAAAGGAGACTTTCCTGTAGCTCTCTTTTATGTGATCCTATCTGCCAATAAAGCTAATTTTTTCTTTGAATACTAGGTTATCTTGTTCTTTTGTAAGGTCTTCTTCAGAATCTGCAAAATACTTTTATTTCTTGATTATGCTTTCCCATTAGCTTGTGGGTGATATGGGGATGAGTATGACATTATTATGCCCATTTTTAAATAGAAGTCCTTAAATTCTTGTGATCTAAAACTCATGGCATTATCAATTACTAACTTGACAGGAACACCAAACTTTGTAACAATATTTTCCATCAAGAATTCAATAACCACTGTGCTTGTAGCCTTCTTTGTTGGGATTGCTTCAATCCACTTAGTAAAGTAGTCAGTGGCTACAATTATCCAACTATGTCCTCCACTAGACTTCTCAGTAAATTCCCCAATGAAATCAATACCCCACATAGAAAAAGGAGCTTCTACCACTACAGGGTTCAACATCAAAGCTCCTAAAAAATTTAACTTATTTGAGAACCTTTGGCATGGTTCACATTTTTTGACAAATGCATGAGTATCTTTAAATAACATAGGCCAGCAATACCAAGCCCTCAAGATTTTATGAGAAGTTTCTCTGACTGAATGGTGTCCTCCACACATTCCAGAATGCATTTCTTTTAAGATCCTCTTAGACTATCCTTTGTTTAGACATAAGAGAAAGATCCTATGATTGTATTTCCAATACAAGTCACCTTGTAGCAATATATACCTTTGGACTTGCAATTTTAAGCTTCCTCTTTGATTATCATTAAGGCCCTTTGGGCAAATATCATTTTTGAGAAAGAATACAATGCTTGTATACCAGGGCTGCATCTCAATGCTGGTGATAGTCCCTTCATGGGTATCAACATTGTTGATCTGAATTAAATCCATATTTTCTTCAGTCATTAGCTTTGCAAGTCCCAGACCTCTGACAAGTATAGTGATGTGAAGCTCTAAATCAAATTCCTGGATTCTGTTAATCCATTTGCATCTCTTGCCTGTGACCTCACTTTTCACTAGAATATCTTTAACTGTAGCATGAGGGACATATGCATTTACTTTTTCACAAACCAAATAAGGCATGAATGCCTTGACAACTTTTACTAAAGCCTAGGCTTGTTTTTCCATCAACTCATAGTTCAATTCTATTGATTGTAATAACTTGCTAAAAAAGGCAATGGGATGCTCAAATCCTTCATCATCCTTTTGTAAAAAAACCGTTGCAATGGTATGGAATGAGGCAAAAGAGAACAAAGAAAAGGGCTTAGATTAATCAGGGGAAACTAAGACTGGTGCCTCCTAGATTGTCTATTATATTTTCTCAAAAGCCTCCATTGCTTCTTGATCCCAAACAAATTTTACATATTTTTTCAGCAACTTGACAATAGGTTTGACCAACTCAGCAAAGTTGGAAATGAACCTTTTGACAAAGTTGATTTGTCCAAGGAAAGATTGAACACCTTTGAGATTTTTGGGGGCAGGGACCTTCTTAATGGCTTCCACCCTTTTAGGATCAATCCTTACTCCTTCTTTGGACACTATATGCCCCAATAGATTTCCCTTAGTGACAACAAAATGGTACTTCTTAGGGTTTAAAGATATGCCATACTCTAGAGTTTTAACCAAAACCTTTTCCAAGTGATTGCAGTGATCTTCAACACTTTTAGAATATGCAGTTAGGTCATCCTGGTACACAACCATAAGAACATCAATAAGATCCTTGAAAGCTACATCCATTTCCCTTTGAAAATTTGCTCCAACATTTTTTAAAACAAAAGGCATCTAGAAATACACATATGTTCCCCAAGGAGTGGTAAACTTTGTCTTGAACTGCTCTGATTCCTTGACCAAGACCTGGTTATATCCTAAGAATCCATCCATCATGGACAACAAATCACAACCAATTACTTTATGAAGCATAGCCTCCATATTTGGCAGTCCATAGTTGTCTTTTAATGAAGCAACATTCAAGTTTCTAGAGTCAACACATAATCTTATGTCACCACTCTTTTTTCTAACTGGTACTAATTTTGAGACCTAGGATGAATGTCTTATGGTCTCAATGATGCCTGCATCCCTTAGTTTGGTCAATTGTGTTTGCATTTTGGTAGCTAACAAGGGGTTGATGGGTCTCTACTTTTTCCTGAAAGGTTTGGTGTCTTCTTTTAGGGGAATTTCATGCTAAAACAAGTCTGCCCTATAAGCTTCAAGATCATCATATGACCAAGCAAAGACATGTTTATATTTCTTCAGCAATTTTATTAAATTATTCCTTACATCCTTACTAAGACATTTCCCAATGTAGACAATTTGAGGGGAAGTCTCTGACCCTCGGTTTATTTCTTCTAGGTCATCCACCTTGGCATTTGACTTCTGGGACATGTGGCTGTCATTTATTTTGAACATGCCTTCTAACTCAACTAAACCCTTGGGGATATGGTTAGAAGGTAACTATACAATCTCATTTCCCATGACATAATTTTTTCCATCAATAATTTTTTATGTCCATCAAAATCAATTTTCTAACCTTCATAAAGATCCAAACCTTGAATAAACCTTAAGATGTCATTGTCATCCTCCAAAACTTTCCAATTGAAAATATTATCAAGGACAATAGGTCTATTTTTTACTTATAATTTTGACACTTCAGTAAGGGTTGCATCGTTTCTCTTTAATGCATCATTTGCAAGGAAGTCTGCCATAATTTTTTTTGATCTTTCTACCCACAAAATATTGAAAGCATCAAAAGATGCAATTCTATCCCAGACAACATATTTGTATAACTTAAGTGTGTCATCCTTTGTAGCATATTGTGATCTAATCTGAGAAATGATTAATTGGGAATCTCCATAAACTTTTAAACATCTTATACCATGTTTTACTGCAATATCTAATCCCAATATCAAAGCTTCATATTCATAAGTGATATTTGTGCATTGGAAAGTTAACAAGAAAGAGTATTTGAAAGTAATACCTGATGGGGATATTAGTAAAACACCAGCTCCTGAGCCTTCTTTAGATCATCCACCATCAAAGTATAATTTCCATAGTCCATCTTGTTGCAAAATCAACTCATCAATAATTGAATCAGTATTTTTTAGCTGTGGCACTATTTCTTCTACCATGAAGTTATTCATATCAATATCAACACAAAAATTTAGATCCTTAGGAGCTACCATCTCAATCATCACTGAGGAATGAGGTTCTATGTACAACTTTACCTCAATACCATTTGTAGGAATTGTAGCATATGATAGATCTAATTGTAACTTTCCTCCTCCTACTGATTCCCAATGTCTTTATAGTAGCATACCATAATGAGGTTTGGTATCAACTACAACAACATCCATTTTGTAAGTGGCTTCAGGGAATGCAACAATCTTTACCTCTATTCCAACCAAAGTCCCTACCATAGGAACTACTCTATTGTCCATGGCATAACATCTGCAATTAGATGTATCAAATTGAAGTCCCAATTCCTTCATTACATGGTAGGGCATCACTGTAGCTGCAACACCAGAGTCTATCATACAAATTTTCAACAATAAATTATTTACAACCAAGGTGACATAGAAAGGATCAATGTAGGAGGGCTCTTGGGTTACAATATTTCCAACACAAAAGTTGGAAACC
This sequence comes from Chamaecyparis obtusa, assembly GCA_027943335.1. Taxonomy (NCBI): domain Eukaryota; kingdom Viridiplantae; phylum Streptophyta; class Pinopsida; order Cupressales; family Cupressaceae; genus Chamaecyparis; species Chamaecyparis obtusa. The sequence goes on from BSBK01008110.1 coordinate 236,597, forward strand.
CCTTTAGTTAGCTCAGGTTCTACCACTGGTTTCACCTTTTCTATCACAAATGGAATGTCTTCTTGTTCGTTAATCAGAGCCAAAGATGCTACCTTATGCTCTTTGATTTTCAGCATTTCTAACAAAGGGATTGACACCTCCATTTGAGACAAAGCATGTCTTATGTCAAAAGTTGGGGCCTCAGTAGAAAGATCAAATAAGTCTTTTCTTCCTCTAGCCCTCTTATTTCTTTGTTCTGTGATACTTTCCCCATTTCTTTTAGCACTCTGAAGCATGATAGGTTGCTTCTTGTTGTTGCTATCCTTGCTTGGGGAAGCAACTAGTTTATGAGAAACCTTACTCTGAGGATCATCCTTGATAAAGAGTGATCTAGGGACTCCTTGATCTACATCGACCCTTCTATTTCTTAAGTTGTAAGAAGATCTAGCTTGAGAAATAGCAGCCACAGTTAGATTCTTGATTTCTTCTTTACTGGGCTTTCTCCAATGTGTATCTTTTATCTCTGGTCTATTCATATTTGTTTTACCAGTCTCAGTAAATTAGATTCCTCATGATCAAAATGGGAAAATATTTGTTGCTCATAGGAAGGGAGAAATATCCTTTTATGGTCAACATCTTCTAATATGTCTTCATCATCTGAAGAGGCAGATTCATCCACCCTTTGAGTTGTGAGCATATTTACTATAGGCTTTTCAGAGCCTTCATGGTCTCCTAAGAGTAGATCTTCTGGCTCATCTTATAAAGCTTGAGGAACAACACATTAAAAATTTGAGTGAGGCATATTGTAGGCCACACACCATGGAATATTTTCCACATTGTGGGTTGTATTCCTTTTCAAAGGATCAAGAGTATCCATGCCCTTTTGTGGCTCATGGTTGTCAAAAACAGGCTTCCCATCCTTTCAATTTGTCTTATATGGCTGGTCATGTAACCTAGGGAATCTCTCCTGCCTTTGAGAAGGTGGTCTGTTATCTTGGAAACTCTTCCCACCTTTATCAAATCTAGTAGATGGATCTTTAACAACACTAGCCAATTTTTCAACCTTGTCATCTTCCTTGGCAGGTTTCATAGGATGTGGCCTAGTCTCTTTCCATAGTCTACCTTCATCCCTCTTATACATTTGACCAGATGCTTTCCTATTACTTTCAATATTTATTGCTAATTTGAAAGAATCTCTCAAAGTATGTGGACTTTTGTCTCTTAAAAGGTAAGACATCTTTCTCTCTACAGCATTGAAGTATGTGGTCAAACAAACTTCATCATCTAATCTCAAGACTTGGAATAACTTGTACATGGCCTTTTGAAACCTACCATTGAATTCTGACATACTTTCATTTGCATGATTCTGGATATTATTGAACTCATTTAGCTTGTAACTAGATTTAGTATGTTTAGCATATTGTTGTTTAAAGCATCTTATAAACTCATCCCATGAGGTAATACTATTTTCAAGTAAACCTTTGTACCAATCCCTAGCATCTTCTATCAAAGATTGAACAAAAAGTTTCATGACAACATCTTCATTCTCTATTTCATAATCATTTATTTTATCAATAAAAGACTTGAGATTCTCTTCACATGTGATAACATTATTTCCTATGAATTTAGGGATTTTGTCTCTCACCTCACTTGGGATGACATTTGGTTGACCAGGAATACCGTCAAATAATAATGGCATGTATCTGTCTAGATGAACTGGCCTTCTTTGAACATTCTATGAAGCTTGGGCCCCACCTCCTCCAATATTCTGATGCACAACATTTCCAGCAAGATTACCTGTCAATAGGACTATATGAATTACACTTTGAAGTGGTCCTTGGACCATTTGATTGGAGACTGAGGCTTGGGTGTTAAGTAGAGGACCAGTAGACTGATTATGTGGTACTGGCCCACTGACAATAGGGACTGAACTGCTAGCATTTGTATTCATGTTAGTATGAAGGAAAGCAATTTTCCTCTTCATCTAATCTCCAGTAGCCTCTAATTCTAGCTTTTCTAATTGAATAGCCAAAACTTCTTTGGCTTTTCTAGCCTTTTCTAGATCTAAGCTAGCCTGAGATATTGTAGTAGGATTAGCCCCATTCTTTTTTGAATCATTTATAATAATTCCAACTACCTTTTGTTTTCCCTTGTCAAATTCATCCATCACTTTACTTCTAAGATCCTCATTTCTCCTGATCTCTGATGGATGCAACTGTCTTAGGACATAGCCTTCACCTTCAAACTCATTTTTCTTAGGATTTGGCTTATTGTTGTTGACTTGTTGTCTCAAAATTTGGATATCGCCAAACAACTCACTATCTAAACCAGTGACTTTCTGTTTCAGACTTTTTTCTTGGATCTCATTATTTTTTGTCTTTCTAAGGAGCTCTTTCTTTTCCATGAGTAATTCATAGATTTGTTGTTCCTGCTCCTTTTTCCTTTTAGTAATTTCTAAAAATTGTTCCTAGTCCTTTTTTCTCAAAGCAAAAACTTCTTCCCTTAGTTTCTCAGAATCATAAGATTCAGTGTCAACATCAAAAGAATATTCTTTTTTCTCTAGATTTTCTTGTGTCAAAAAGAAACCAATGTCTATCAAATCATCCTCTTGAGGATGACTAACGGACTCAGGGTCTATTCTTCTAAGGAATTCAAGATTCTTAGAAAAAGATGGGATCTCATTTTGGGTGGGAATGGAACATAGTCTTGAGCTGGTCTAGGGGAATTATTACTAGTTGTTCCTCTCTTGGACCACTACCTTCTACTTGGTGTATGCAATTCTTCACCCATTTTTCTTTCTGAGTGATCCCTATAGTATGACCTAGTATTCCTCAGCTTACTCATATCACTTTGACAAGATAACCTCAAAATTTTGAAAACATTTTACCAGCAACTGGTAAACACAGAGTTTAGAGCCACCACCCACAAATTTATGTGAATAGATTGATAAACCGGGCTTCAAATACAACAATAAATAGTCAGCAAATCTGTTAGCAAGTTTATTGCATAAATATTTTAAATTCCCCAGTAGAGTCACCAATTTTGTTTGTGTTCAAAATTGCAAATGATCAAAACTAAATAGTGAATCCCTATTTCATAACTCTAGCAGTCCCAATAGATGCATTGACAATAGTAAACACTAAGGTATTAAGGATTCATAATCCTTCTTTTCTTTGAGCTTTTAAGCTAGAGGTGGGTATTACCTTCTAGATTGAATTCTTCAAATATAACAACAGTAACCTATATACTTGATATAGATCTAATCACATAACTCTCTTACAACTTTAAAGTAAATCATTATTTAAATTGATTGATGGTGAAAAAAAATGTAAACTACACAATGACCAGTGCCAAATCCTAGGGCATCAGAATCAACAAATGTACATCTATAGAAAATCTCTCAAATCAAACACACCCAAGCCCCAGATAAAATGCCTTGTAAATTATCTTTTTATGCACATATCATATCATCAAATTCATACATGAAAAATGAAATCTCAGAGACCTCACTCAAGATTTATCCCTCCCTTGAAAGGAACTCAAGTTTTAACCCCACTATCTACCTTGTAGAAAGATGTATCTAAAATGCCTTGCAAATTTAAACACATAGAGAAATCAAAATCATACATGAAGACAATAAGAGATATACATGGAGCTTTAGTATATTTTATTGATAAACTTCCTCTATCAGTACTTTCAAAAAACTTGGATTCCTGAGAATCAAAACTAAATCTATAAACTCCTATTACAATAAGTATTTTCACCACCCTTTGGTGTGAGTTAAAATTTTCTATATATAGAGAAACCATCTTGGGATCCTTGAGGAAAGGATGCAACAAGCTTCAAATGGTTCTGATAGTGACTTGCACTAGATTACAAAAGACTTAAATTTCTAACAGAAAAAGAGGGAAAATGGTGCCAAAAGTTGTTCCTCCTCATGGTGAGTTCCCCTTTGAGCTGCACCTTTATCAACTAGTATTCAAGGAAACTTCCAAAGTTTTTATGTGAATGATGGCCGCCAACCAGCTAACTTACATCATTCTCTTCATGATTAGTTTCCCTCCCTATGCTCATAGGTCAAATGCATTGCTGGAGCTCATTCATCTTCTATATCTTAAATATCATCTATTGCAGGCTTATTCCTTTTGGGCTTTGTAAGATTGTCCCATGTGGATAAATGTTCTTCTATTGGCCATTGGAATTCCTGAATGCTCTGGAGCTATTTTTTCTACCTCTCCCACCTAACACCAGTTTCCTTCTTGTTATCTATTGTAAACTTGGTGAAGTCTATCTCAAATTTTAAGGTTTCATCCAAAATAGTATTGAATCTATCAATATCTAACTCATTACATTCATTAACAAATGCCTCTTTCTTAGGCAGAAAGGAATCAAAATCCGATTTCCATTGATCTAACCCCTTTATTGTGTCATTCTCATTTTTTTATTGGGGGAATAAACCTATTGAACTCTGGGCCAAACATTGTTATCCTTGCCTCAATTTGATTTGCTTTATCCTTAAAGAAGGATGAAGCAACACTTATCTTCCCAATTTTATCTCCTACTTGCAAAACTAATTCTGAGATATCATTCCTCAAGGACTACACTGCTACTAGTCTTTCAAACAATGAAGCTCTTATTGACCAAGTTGTATGATAAGTATTCAAAACATAAACAAAATTATTTACCTCTATCTGTAATCTAGGCAATTTATTATATGCAGTATAAACTGCATTTGCCTTATCCTTTAAGATCTCTATCCTATGCTACACAATTTTCAATAAGGCACCCAATGCCACCTTATTTTCATCTACACTATCCTGTTGCTCAGTAACCTCCTTTTCTTCTATACCCTGGTTTTCTAATTGTGGAGGTTGTTCAGGTGGTTGAGGGGTAACCACAGGCATGTTGACTATCTATTGGTGTAGATCATCCACATATTTCTCCAATTCCTTTTCCTTCATTATGTGTACCTCCCTATCTCTAAAAAGTGCACTGTAATCTTCAAATAGTTTCTTATATCTATCTGAGATTTTCTTAGTTTTATCTTCATTGAGTCTTGCAAAGTGGGTGAGTACCTGTGAGATCTCCAAGTCTCCTATATTGTGGATTGACCACACAACTGTGTCACCATCCATTTTCTCTTGTATATTTAGCAGTGAAGGCTTCTGGTCCTTGGTATAGAGGCTCCATATAGCCAATGCTTTATTCGTAGGGCTATATCAAAATCCATTTATTAAATCCCCTACTTGGGTCTCTGAAGATAAGCTTATATCTTCCTACCTCCTTATCTGGTCTATAATGAAAGTTGAGACAAAATCCCACCCAGGTACAAGCAACATGTTGCTAGCCTTTACTAATTACCTAGCCTCCTCTGGAGTGATGGTCTCTGATTTAGGATCATAGTCCTTTAATTCCTGGATGGCCTCATCAGGTACTTGGCCTTCCTCTATGATCTATACAGTTGATGCAACCTGCTATTTTCTAAGCCATAATAAGAAATTCTTTAATTCATCTGACTTAATGAATTCATCATCCTTCAAGAAATCATCTTTCTCTAGCATTCTTTCATCTTGACCTAGAGCCAATGGCAATTCAATTTCCTCAACTACCTCCTTTTGTTTTCTCTTCTCTTCCCTGATCTTCTTCTTGAGTTGATGATCATAAGCTCTTGTTCCAGTAATTAGGGCTCCTACCCTATCCTTTTTCTTTTCTGCAGCTTTGGCCTGTGAAGGCTCTCCAACTTGAAACTTTTGCATTTTTAGAGGAGGTTCACTTGTATCCTAAGAGTTGGGAAGCTCTATCAAATCCATAATTGTATTTTCCTCTCCTCCTTGCTCAATAGGAAGTAGATGTTCTATGGCAGGAGGGCTATATAATGGGTAACCTCCATCACTATCTTCTTCACATTTTGATTCAGAATGCTTCTCCTTCTCTCTTTCTTTATCATCAATTTGGTCTTCTAATGAATTGACCAATGCATTGAAATTCTCCATCATTTTATCTAGTCTTTAGAGGTATGGAAATGTAGGGAAGAAACCTTCAAAAGACAATCCCTTCTTTCTCACTTGTTAAACCAATGAAAATAGATCTTGGAGTTGTCGAGCCCTACTTTCTACTTCTTCATCCTCTATAATATTTTTGATAACATCCTCTTTAGGACACTTCTCATGTCTAATGCTTATAGGAATAGTAGGTGTGTAATATTATAAATTCCTCTGTATTTGCATACCTATATACAGAAGCATTCATCTTATACTGCCCCAACTAGTCATTTAGCCTATTGAATGCATTCTTCCCAATTGTGAAGTTGCATACTCTGAAGTGCCTTGGTGTAAATGTACCCTTCCTGTGGGGAGCCAGGTGCTCATTATCAATTAACATTAGCTACCAGATAATCTCTAGGAAAGCAAACCTGGGTGGCACAAAGAATGGTATGACATGAGGCAGCTAGGGACACCCATAGATTCTAATTATTATGAAGGTCTTCTCATAGTAAAAGTCTCCCTAGTTATGATTTTTAGGCCACTTGTCAACAAATTGACAAGGCCTTAGTAATTACAGAGCCTTGAATAACAATCTGGAGAGATTTAGTCCTAGGATGATCAAAATGGGTTGTACCATCCAATTCTAAAAAGCATAAAAATCACAATTGGTGGAAGTAGGACTCTAGGCCCCTATCCAAAACTGCACTGGATTAGGTTGACCCTTCCAAGTCATTTGAGGCTGAAGGTGCTCCAAGTCCATAATATTGTAGTTGTAAAACAAAATGAGATGCATTAACAGTGAGTAATGCAAAAATCTAGGAGAAGCTTCCCTCTTCCTAAGAGCTTCAAGTCCTTCATGCATCTTATTTATTACATATCCTATGTAATCATACCCTTTTCTTGTATGGAGACTTTATGAATCTAACACCATCATTAGGATGTCAGATGAAATCATGTCTGTACCACCATCTATTCCTAGCACCCTGCATAATCCATATGCAATGTATTTGATGTAGAAACATAGGTCCTTGTAGAAGTATGGGGCTGCCCTACCCATTGCTACAATATAGTTCATGTTGGCTCTTCAGACATGGTTTTTGACTTCTTTAGACATCTGGACTATCTCCCTAATGTACCTATTTTCTTGGGCTTGTAAAATCATCTTTGTGGCCATGGGAATGCGAATACCGAAAGCCCTCATAAATGAATTTCTGTCTAATGTGACTAGAGCTGAGCCATCCCCTTTCCTTATTATCTTAGACAAAGGGTCATACTTGTCAACCAACCTAATGAGCAAGTATATGTCTACAAAAACATCAGGTACTATCAACCTAGCCAACCTAGAGGTCCAAGGGTTTGAAATGGGCACTGGACTATCTGCATTCTTATAAAAATACCTAAAAAGGCACATTCCAGACACATCTCCATTCTTTGCATCTCTACAGTAACTTAGATCATCAGTGAAAATTTCATCACTAACCTTTTTATTTTGTGACGACCCAAGCATAAAAGTGAGAAATTCATATGAATAGCTTTCTTTCTCCTTCTCTTTGGACCCCTTACTAGTCGAAACTCCACTGCTTGTTGGCTGACTCATCCTAACTATAGATGCAAATCCTTTTGAAAATTTTGAACTTCACTGAACTCTTTAATCACTGAAAAACTCAAGAATTCTTGTAATTCTTCAGCTCTAGCTCTCTGGAATGCTTGGTAATTTTAGAATGAGTGACAGTTAACAATATTTATTCAAGAGAATTGAATGCATTTTCCCTTTCAAAACTCAAGCTTTGTAATCATGTCACTTTCACCATTACTTGGCACATTCTGAACTCAATTCACTAGTCATGAGCCAAGAAAGTGACAGGTAATCAAATTTCATTTCTGGCGACCTAGCGACTACACTTAGTCTCCCATTCGCTCAAAGACTTGGCACGTTTTCAATAGTTTTAGAGATCTAGCGTCTAAAGGAAAATCCTTAATCGCTACATGATTTTATTCTATCTAGAGACCTAGCGACTATAGTCAAAAATTATAGTCGCTGAATGATTTGGCCTTTTATGATTTTGTCTCACAATCTAGTGACCCTTTGAAACTTTAATTTTTCATTCTGAGACCTAGTGACTATAGTCTATCTCCCAATCGTTGTAAAATGTATCATTTACTAATTTTATTATGAGACCTAGACAAATGTCTTTCCAAAGTATCAATAGCTTTTCTTCTCATTTAGAGACCTTGTGACTAGAAGGGAGTCTCTTAATCGTTGAAATTTGTTGACTTTTCAAAGTTTTTCTTGAGACTACCAGACTTCACCCATCTAGAGACCTGGTGACTAAAGAGAAGTCTCTTAATCGCTGAAACTCTGTTCACTTCCTCATTTCTTCTCGCAACTTCATGACAACCACAGGATCTTAATTTGACGGTAGTTTCTCAGTCTCATAAACTTTACTCTGACTTTGACTTTCTCAAGAGATCTAGAGACTAAACCTTTCTGGATATCTAGCGACTGAAGGAAGAATATTTTTGATTTATTACTTATAGAGACTCAGCGACTATAGTCCATTTTATAATCGCTGGAAGATTACTATTTCTTTATTTTATTCGGTGACCAATCAGGGATGGACACGTAACCATATTTGAAAAGAGGATCCATATTATTTTTTAGCCTTTTACCTCGACAAACACTTAACCATTAGTCATCTGGTGATTACGTGACTGAAGTTACCTCCCATTTGCTTAATACTTTCTCTAACTTGGGTTTGATCTGGAGACTAGGCGACAAAGCAATTCTCATGGTCGTTGAAACTTTTCCTAACTCATGGTTTGATTGGGAGATAATGCGACCACCACTCAATCAAGACTGCATCAATGGTTTATATTCATTATGTGAAAACCTTTACCTTAACTCATTACCTTCTAGCGAACATGCAACTGAAGACATATCATAGTCTCTTAATATTTTCCTTTACCCTAGTTAAATTTGAAGATTGCAAAAAAGCCTTTATTCTCCAAGTTGCTAGATATCCTTCTTAACCTTAGTTAGATTGTGAGATTAAGCGCCAACCATTGATCTTTCCTTCATCTTACAGTTATCGTTGATTCACTAGACATCTTGTGACTTAACCGCTACATCATGAGATTAAGAGATAACTATGTCACTGGATCGCTAGATGTTTAGAACATAACCGATAGAATTTTGAGGATATGCGACTACTTCAATCGTTGGGTCACTGGATAAATACACTAACCACTTGAGAAATGGGAGACCTGGCAACTAAAGCAAAATACACTGCCATCTTTTATTTGGAGACTCAAGGACTATAGGAGAATTCTCACAATCGTTGAATACTCAATCACTTCATCATTTTATTTAGAGATTGCCTAACTGAAGGCATTTCTAATTTGGAGACTGGGCGACTATAGTTACTCTGAAACATTTAAACAGTGTAGTTGCTAGATGTCGTAATTCTCCATGGGGTCATTCAAAGACTACCCGACTAAAAGCACTTCGGTGAGTCACTTGAAGATATGGAATATTCTCTATACTTAAAGAGATCATGTGACAAAGGGCTTCTCCAAATCACTAGACTAAAGGGAATATGTTAAAATCATTAGGAGACTGGGCGACTAGCCAGTGATTATAAAGCGCACATGCTTAAAGGCTCACTTAAGTGATTTTAAAAGGTAATGGCAAAATAGAACCTGGTTTCACTTTTCTAGGGTTTTTTGGATCTTCAAAAGTATTTTCGACCTAGAACTTAGGGTTTTTCACCTTCATAAACATATTTCAAGCTCTAGGACAAGAAATTTGCAGGAGATTTATCACAAAAAATAAGGAAAAATTTCAAAGAAGCAAAAATTAAAATGCAACCTTGAAAATTGAAAATACTACCGACACCTTCTAAGAAGGTTTTATATGGTTTGGAACACTCATATTTGTTTCCTTTGATATCTATACTTGCTACATACCCTTACTGAATCCTTAAAGGTATTGTCCCCCTTGCATGTTCATTTTCTATTATTTGATTATAGTTTGATTATAAGTATTTATCTTTGCAAGTTCACTATTTATTTATGTTCCTTGAACCCTCTAGGTTGGATGTTGTGTTAGACACCCCCATGTACATTGTGGGAAGTCATTCCAAAAGTTTTCAAACCTTTTTTGTAAGGGTGTCTTGTTCATTTTCATAATTAGGATAGTCCCGAGGTTGTGACTAATTCATTTGTTTAATTAATAAGGGCATGATACCATTTAAGGTACCATGGGATGAGAAGATAGACATTTGGATAGGGATAGACTTTAATAAGTTCTTTGTCACAGTGAAAAGTGACTATTACTATCTCTGAGACTGGAATATAGAGATAGATTTAGGAAAAAGGCTTTGTCCACAAAATAAGTTGGAATATTTTTACTAAAATAATTTGAAGGAAGGTGTATGGTATTCTAGGGAATTCCCTAACACCATAGATAATGGTTGTGAGTCTAAGAAAGGCTAGTAGATTGTCAAGTTGTAGAGGTAACTAGGACTATCATAGACAGTCATTAAAAAAGGACATAAGAGTCCTTGATAACTTGGTGGGTTTTTAGTAGTAGTAGAAAGGGTTGATGTATGGGAAAAGCCTAGTGTCTACAATAAGCTGGAGGCTAGGAATCCCAAGAGTGAGGGTTGATCAGTGAACAAGTTAAAAAGAAGTGTCAAAAAGCTAAGACAGTGATCATTATTAGGATCATTGAATTGTTTAATGATTGTCAAGTGTTAAGTGTTTGGTGGATTGACATACATATTCAATCATGCGATGAATTGAAAACAAGTAATAGTTAATCATTGATGCCCTAGGTCATCACAACAAGCAGTAAATAAAAATGCAAGGATCCAAAAATAATGTCCTAGTGTTAAACACGGGTCTTCAAAGATCCAAGCACGTAAAATACAATAATGAGTATTATAATTATGTGTCAATAACCAAATCAAATTGAACAATGATATATACAGAAGGAAGAAATAGTCACAGGCCCATGGCCTTGAGCAATCAAGTACAATATATAATCATCAATGGAAGAAAATAATGATGTCCTAGCCTGATACTCAATCATGTGATAAATTGAAAATAAGTAATAGTTAATCATTGATGCCCTAGGTTATCACAGTGTGCAAGAAGATAATAAAAATGTAAGGATCCAGCAATAAAGCCCTAGTGTGAACCACAGGTCCTCAAATATCATAACAAGTAAAATAAAATAGTGAGCATTATAATGTTGTGTCAATAACCAAATCAAAGATATATACAGAAGGAAGAAATAGCCTTAGGCATGCAGCCTTGATGACCCAAGAGAGGATAGGGAGAGGGGCCAAAGGAACACCCTAACCAAATCTACCTTGCAGAGATCACACGGAAGCAACAAAAAAACAAGGGAGAGAGAGAATTTAGATAACTTTCATATATTCATTTCAATTGATTCATACATGTCAGGCTGTAAGGTCTTCTTGGTTTAGGCCAGGTATTACAATTCAAGTATAGAAATCCTCCAACATGCGAGGATTTGAAACAATCTACAATATTCTAGCTTCTATCTATGATGTCCTCATTGATGTCCCAAACCTACAAACAAAGATTATATTATATACAAGAGGCTACCGAACAAGTCAGCCATCAGATCCACCATCAATGGAAGGAATGTACAAATCTAGGTCCATACGCTTCCTAATGATAGATACAACCATTAAATTTGTGACCATAATTAATTGCACAAGTAATCCTCAATAGGAAACTAAAACAAACAACTCAGTAAGCAAGGATAACCAAGTGCCAAACAAGCATCACTGAGTGCTAGGGAATTAACCGAGCACCAGATAGAGAACCGACCAACTCGGTAAACAAAGGAAACTGAGAAACCACCAAGCCAACTTGTTCAAAGCAAGAACCGAGAAACATGGGAAAACAAAAACATGTTTTTGGTGACACAAGATTGCAAAGGACCCGAGATGCTCCTACATCACTTGACCAAGTAAATAATCATTAATGGAAGTAAATTATGATGCTAAATTCCCACAATCACATGAATAAAATTGAATGATCAAAGAGCCAAATAAACACCTACCTGTGCTTGCCTAGCTTGACTTCACCCTCTTCACGCACATAGTTGGAATTTGGTAAAGATTAGAAATGAGCCTTTCTTTTTATTTTTTTTATTGTTCATAATCATGTAGGTGTCGAAATAATGATGGAACTGTCACTATTACGACAACGTTGGGGGAACTTGCAAAAAAACACAAAAATCACACAAATGGTAGTGTTGTCACTACCCACCATCAGAATTTGACCCCGAAAGTTGTGGTGAGTCACGTGACTCGTTCAAGATCATTCAATATCTCCCATCATATGACTAGAGAAAGTGATAGAAAGAACTACTCTAGAGACTCAAAAGATTGGCATTGGGGATTTTATATTGAAGTAGACCGAGACCCAAAATGATAGTCATAGCTTGAGCGATTAAGAAAACTATAAATATAACACAACACATTGATTCATGCCCATCAATTTGTTTATGTTGAAGAGGTAGTAGATTTCAATATACGTATGTGTGATGAATAGAGGCTGGTGTGCATCCTATAAGGCACCAGTGAGGGCCGTGATGTGGGTAAATGTTTTTGTATTTATGGCCATTATATATGTTGTGATAGAAGACACTTGTGGATCCTAGAAATCTCAACCTAGTCATTTCACTTCCTAAGTCCATCTAAAGTGTTTTCCATAGAAATGTGATTGACTACAATCAATGCTCTCAATTTCTCATGGACATTGTAAATATCATCCTCTAATTCTTTAATTATCAGTTCATGGTATTCTTCTACATCTTTATCCCCCTTCGAAAATTCTTGGATTATAGAAAAAAAAATTTAAACACTTTGATTTTTGGAGGCATTCGCCTTCCTATCCTTGAGAGAATTAATCTCTAAAACAATCAACATCAGTAGTAAATAGTGATGATCCATGGTATCCTTAATATTATTTCCCATGTTCACACTACCATAAAATGATGAGCCCTTTTTTTTTTCTGTAAAGACTGATGGCTAGTCACTATAATGACTTTTGTAACTAAGGATTGTTCATCCTTCTTATAATGACTATGTATTTAAGCAGTACCAAATATCATACTAGAATAACATACTGAGATCATTAAATTATCAACCAAGGACATAAACTTGAAATGATGTTGGCAAATTATATGCTCTAACCAATCTTAAATGTCATTATAACTTATGCAATTGAAATGCTGAAGGAAATACTAAGCTAAGAAATAGAATAACAATTGAACCTAGTACTCTAGAATAATGCTATAAATAGGAAACTAACTATTTTCTTATGCAGGAGGAAACAACCAATAGTTTTTTTACCATATGGCTACAGGAGAAACAAAGTTCTAAATACTTCTATTGAAACTAATTAAAATTTGATTCCTATCTAGCTATGAACTAAGTTCACCTCCCACATGGCCCCCATAGAAGAGTGAATGAATAACAACTCAGAGATTAAGAACTATAAATTTCATTTCATTCATGAGTAAAACATAAGTACATATTATAGTAACAAAATTGTATTTATCACTACTATTGGATTTCAAGAGGATTCCACACAAAAACTAGCTAACTCAAGAATCTAAACTCCAACTTATTTATAACATCAACATAGAATAGAACTCCCTAAATCTAGGATTCTCGAATGTCAGAGATATGATGATATTGAAGATACAAAACAACATCATTTAATACAGGAGTAGGTTTCATTTAGTTGCACATGAATTTAGGATTTCATGACTTATAGATATAATCCATAATGATTGATAATCATGTTGACTCAGCCTGCAATGGTAATTATTGATGACTGAAAGTAATGGAATCATTATGAGTTCAAAATAGTTAACCAAATTCTTATCACCACTTTGTCTTCTAATACTAACTTCTTCTTCCCTTGCTGACTCACCATTTTCTTGCAAAAGATTAGCGTGCACATGCAAAAATTGTAATAAATATCCAAGATAGAATTCATAATAAGTTTCTCATATATTATCTTTTCTCTTATCACATGGCTACAGGAAGAACTACCCAATCAATGCAAGATCTAAAGATACAATATGGCATTCCATGTAACTATATAACATACATGTTCAGCATATTCATTTAATCTTAGAAACATCAAAGTGCACACACATATAGCAATTTAAACATAAGTAGTCTGAATAAGTCCATCAAAATCTCATAAAGTTTTAGGTCCTAGTCATAAAAACATGAACCAAATAGGCCTTAAATTGGCCTCATAGTCTCCCCCCAACTTTTCCTTTTACTGGTCCTCCAGCAAACATGAAATTCTTGATCCTAGTCGTCATTCTATAATTTTCAATTGTTTTATGTCCCATGCCTCCTTCTGCAAAACTCCAATAAAAACCTTTTGTTTCTCTATTTTTTCCCATCTCCTTACCTCTCCTGCCATATCATAATCATCCAGATTTTTTGCATTTGCCAACAAGGGATAAATAAGCATGGGTGGCTAGAAGGTGAGTGGGATCCAGAAAATTTTTCTAACTCTACCTAACGTGATGTACCAAGGGGCTCTTTTGTTTTCCATGTTAAAATTAATGGGTCATTGTGGCTCTTTGTTTCTTAGATCCTCGAACATGCTAACCCAAATCCACTCTATTGATTTCATAGCCTCAGGCAACTCAGTCTCATCCTTTTCAACATCTCCATCAAATGATGCATCTCTAAGGGGATAAATTGCATGACTTCCCAAATTTGAAGTAGTAATTTTCAACTAGTCATAATAATAAGTTTTGGGATCCTGAGCTTCTAGGCTTAGGTAAAGGGGAATTTCTTCCTCTAATTCCCTATAGGATTTAGCCTGTGATTCTCTACTTATTTCATTATGTATCCATGACATTAGAGCTTGTGACTAAATATCTCCAACATAAAACAGAGGATTCCATTCTCTATTATTGGGTACTGCAAAGTTATGAAGAAAAAGCTCACACAAATTTTTTTGTATGGCTACAGGAGAACTATGAAAAGCTTGGGAAAACTCAAGGGGTTCAACCAATGATGGAGACTTATCCCTCATTACACAAGTCATTTGATAATTTAGGAATTGTTCTTTAAGGAACAATGCATAAATAGGAGATGGGGAGCGACAACTCATTAGTTCAGGTTTCATTGAAGTTACCTTAGTAAGCTTTGTACATAGCTACTCCACTTCTTCCTCCTTTTCCAAAAGATCTTGGTAATGACTGTCAATAGCTTGATTCAAACTTTTCTTTTTCTATCTCCACTGCTCTTTTTCCAAAGTTAACTAGTTAGACAACTGAAAAACAATAGAGAGTAATGATGTGGAATGAGAGGCACCTGACATGTTATTCTCTTTAGGGTTTTCTCCTTCTACATGTGAAACAATAGTCTCATCATTAATTGGGATTTTAACCTCTGGAGGGTCTGTCCATACTACTGTAAATCTCTTAGGATTATCACACTACTAAGCAGCTATAGCTAGCACATCTAAACCCTGATTAAATATTTTCTATGCCACTTTATTCACAAAGAACATATCAAATACAAAATATTCTTCAAACAAATTTCCTCTCAATATTGTAGCAGGTGATTCTGGTATATCCTCTTCCATTGGAATGTATCCTTCTGACACATTGTCATTTTCTAAGTCAATAGGGCTATTAACCACCTAGTGTCCTCTTGAGGATGAACCCTTCCTTTGAAACCAATAGTTCTGTTCATCAGAGCTAGAATCATCCTTAATCACTATCTGGTCTTTTTCAATGTTAGGTGGTGAATCAAATATTTCATTGGTTTCAATCATTCTCTTCTCAAGTGGCTCAGAATATTCAAGATCAATTGCTGACCAGGTTTGTGGTGCATCCGCAGACATATTTTATTTCCTTCTATGACTTCCCCTTACTGGGGTTTCTTTCTCTTTTTTAGGCATTTTCCACTTTTTAGGAGCAACTGAGGCTTCAGGAACTTTTTCCTTTTTCTTTTGACAAGAACTGGAGGGCATTTTTTTGTACTAGGGTTTCTTTCCTCACAAGAGCCCTAGCTTTTATAGACAAGGGTGTGGTCTTTTCTTCAAAGATTTTGACTTTCTTCTTGCCTTTATCATGGACTGATCCAGACATAGAGACTCTCGAAGAATTCTCAGGGTTTTTATGCCTAGATCTTCGAGATTTTCCTGAGGAAGACATTGATTCCACTCTTTCAATTATTTTTCTAATCCCATGTTCAGTTCGAATCCATTTTCCTACTCTCTTCCATATA
Source organism: Chamaecyparis obtusa (assembly GCA_027943335.1). Lineage (NCBI taxonomy): Eukaryota > Viridiplantae > Streptophyta > Pinopsida > Cupressales > Cupressaceae > Chamaecyparis > Chamaecyparis obtusa. The sequence continues at coordinate 252,873 of BSBK01008110.1, forward strand.
GGACTTAGGGTTTTGGTTTTCAAATTCTCCTAAAAAGAAAATTTCCCATGACATATATTTTTGTTATGTTAATGCTCTTTCAACTATTAGCTTAATCAAACAATGGTGAGAAATGACAATGAGCATACCTCCTTGCACAAGTGAAGCCCTCTTCTTTGGAATGTGGAATAGAAAGTTAGGAACATTCATCGGTCGGTTGTCCTTGCGTAAGAGGCTTAAAAATTTGAAATGAATAGAATGAAAAAATGTTTTCCAACCTTCACAGGTGAAATATTTTATGACATATACTGTACAATCCCTGTAAGGGTTTGGTAGTGACAATCTATTCATACCTTGTTTCTTGTCAACATCCAATGGTGTGTCTGTATGTAATATAAATTGAGCTCTAGCAGTTGTAGGATCAAGATTTTCTAAAAGTCCTTCCCCTTCCTATGGTAACCCCATGACTTATGCCACAATTTCCTAAGTGTGATGACACCCTTAATCCCTTGACCATGGCTACACCGTTACTCATTGTGCTTAGAAACTAAGAAGCTACTTCACCATCCCAATTGGTAATTTTCTAAATGTAGTCAAGCCAACCCCTAGCTTGAAAATGCGGCATGCATGCCTCATCACTTAACAAGATATCATGGACTGTAGTTTCATATTGAATAAAATCTCCTCTCATCTTCTTAGAGTACCAAGTCACACGAAAAAGACTCGCAGCGATTCAAGGCAAACTTCAGAGTCACAACAAGGTTTTTTAGAGAAATTTGAAATGTGGAGATGACAAAGGCAATAGTCACAAGCGAATTCCAAATACAGAAGTTTCTGGAGTTAAGCCCTTATGGAAACATGATTGCAAATCTTCAACATATCACAAGTTAATTACTCATAATTACCTCTTCATACTTCTCATACCAACCACCTTAGCAAATTATGTGCAAAATAACTAGTTCCTTTAAAGTTGTCACATCATGCAAAGTTAAATTTGGCAAAAGCATGCGAAAGTGAAAATATAGCTAGATTTAAAAGAGTAGAATATACAATAATTATAGTCACATAAAACAAAAATATTATATCTCTCCCCCCAACTTAATTGAGCAATTGGTCCCACAACTACACATGTGACAAGAGTGTAGCCGAATTGAAAAACAAATTAATAAAATATCTACCTTGGATAGTATGTATGAACCTTAGAAGGTGCTGACAAAAATAATAAATCGTCATTTGTTGGTGGATAATGATGAGGTGGAAAGGTGGATAGAGTAGAAATGAAGAGGTGGAAATATGGAATTTATTATGGAGAAGATATTTTCATAAAGAAAGTATTTATTATGAGGTGATTTGAACATTAAAGAGAAGAACTGACATGAGTGGATAACTCATATCTAGATGCTACAGGAGGCCCATTTTCAGTGGTGGATTGAAACTTTTGTACGAACTCCTCTTGGCTCTAACACTTATGATACAACTTAAGCCTTTGTCCATTTACCAACAATTTGAAATGCACAGGATCAACAGTTGATAATTAAATGAAACAATTTCAAAAAACAACAACAATCTCATAAGGTCCCAACCACCTAGTTTAAAATTTCCCAGGGGTATGTTGATATCTAGAATCATAAAGGAGAGCCCAGTCACCAACTAAAAACTATTTATCCTTTATAAATTTATCATGACATTGTTTCCTTTGTTGTTGTACCAGTTCCGTGTTATGTAAGGCAAATTTCCTCCATTCATCAAGTCCATTCAAAGTCAAAATATGCTCGCTTTGGGAAATAGTAAGATCCAAATCTAGTTCCAATGATGTCCTTAAAGTCTTGTGCTCAAATTGCATAGGCATCATAGCTGACTTTCCATAGACAAGTTGAAAAGGTGTGAATCCCATGGTAGTTTTCCATGTAGTCCTATAAGCCCATAGTACTTCAAAAATTTTGGTTGTACAATCTTTCTTATGAACTGACATTGTCTTGGTAAGGATTGCTTCAAGCTCCTTGTTAGTTACCTCTACCTAGCCATTGGTTTGTGAATGGTAGGGAGAATATTTTCCATGCCTAATTTTATATTCCTCCATCAAAGCAGTTATGAGATTTGAAGTGAATTGAGCTGCTTGGTCAAATACTACTTCTCTAGGGACACCAAATCTTTTGAAAATGGATTCATATAAAAATTTGGCAACATTATTATCCCCAGGATGTTTTAGAGGCTTGGCCTCTGCCCACTTGGTGACATAATCAGTGCAAACCAAAAAGTAAGATTTACCTTGTGGAGTAGGTTCAATGGGTCCAACAAAGTCAATTCCCTACTTATCAAAAGGTGTTACAACAACTTGTGGCTGTAGGGCCATCTCTTCTAATTTAGTAGGCATTCCCATTCATTGGAATCTATCACATTTCTTGGTGTACTTAGCAGCATCCTTGTGTAGAGTTGGCCAATAGTATCCAGTGGTCAAGATTTTAAATGTTGTCCTTTTGGTGGGAAAATGACCTCCACATGGCTCATCTTGACATGCTCGAAGGATATCATAAGTTTCATCTTCTCTTATACATATACACATTACTTGGTCAAGGCTAGTGTAAAACATAAATCCAACAATCAAAGAAAAGTTAAAACTTTTCTTTGCTAACAATTTTCTTTCCTTGGAAGAGAAGTGAGTTGGTGTCTTGCCTATGGTGAGGTAATTTGCAATGTTAGTGTACCATGGATTTTGTGCTGATAACAAAAAAAGGTGCTCATCTGGAAAACTATCATCAATGACTACAGGATCATCAAGAACATGTAAACGGGATAGGAAGTCAACTACTACATTGTCTTTTCTAGGTTTGTCCATAATAGTGATGTAAATTTCTTGCATAAGAAACAACATCTGGCCAACCTCCCTGATATTGCAAGTTTATTCATCAAGTATTTAATAGCTGAATGATCAGTATGGACAAATATCTGATAGCTTATAGCATAATGTCTGAAGTTATTTAATGAATAAATAATTGCAAGAAATTCCTTTTCTGTCACAGTATAATTAAATTCTACTTTGTGCAGATTTTTACTTATAAAATAAATGGCATGCTCTACTACTCCTTCTTTATGTCCTAGCACTTCTCCTATGGCATAGTATGAGGCATATGTGTGAATATGGAATGGCAATCCTATTAGGAATAATAGTCCACAATACAATTGAGAGGGGGGGTGAATCAGTTGTATAACAAAATATTAAACTTTAAACTTTAAGCTCATCAATATCAGAAACAATGAATACCAACACAATAACACAATATTTTTGTTTCGGGGAAACCCTGTTAAAGGTAAAAACCCCGGTGGGAATTAGCACCCACAAATGATGTACTGAGAGTATAATAATCCTTGTTAGAAGATATAGCCATGTTAGGAGCTTATTGAAACATTATAGTACATAGTCCTTGCTAGAGGACAGACCCTGTTAGGAGTCAAGGAACAAAAGAGGGCTCACTTCCCAAGGCTCACTTCCCAAAGAAGGTTAAATCCACCTTTAGAACTCACTAGTTCACAATAGGTGTATATGAAGAAATACACAATCTTTTGAACTATTTTCCAGCAACTGTCTTTTCTTGACCAGTTCCAATGAAATCGACCAGTAAACCTCTACTCTACATGTAGCACACACAAGCTTACAGCTTTCACAACCTCTCTATATCACATATATTCCATCCATGTCTTTTCCAAAGAAAAGACTCTACATATATACCTTTTTACATTTTACCATGATCACGTCGGCCCATGAGGCTTTCCTAATTTACAAATGATTACATAAACTCTTGATAATATACACATGGTATCTAGAACAAGTATACAATGATTACAATACAATAATTAAGGATCGACATCCTTAATTCATGCTTTCCAAACAAAACACACGCTTCCTTTCCTGAGTCAGCTTCTAAATAAACCATCTCTAGAACACACACCATAGATGACATCACCAATCACTTTGTACCTTGCACTAACCAATGAACATACTTCAATACCTTTTCATTCATCCTTCAAGCTCACATACCTTGAATCCAAGTCTTCTGGAAGATATACCAAAAACCCAGAGACTAACTCTATCAATTCTCACTGTCACAGTCCAGTGACTAGTCTTCATTAAACCATCTGTATCTCTCTCAATATGAAACATCTAAAGATGTGATCTCATATATAAGATCACAACATCCATCTCAACTCTTGTCCAACTTCATAGCATTTGAAACATCAGTACAGTGTCCGTACACTGTGATAACCAATCTAGTCTTCTCTCAGAAACATATGTTGACATCAATGACAAAACACAAATGACAATAGTATGAATGCCCATTTAGTAACATAGTTATTAAACATATTAAATGTCTTAATCACCTCTCCATGCATTAGCAATATCCAAAAAATCCCCGATTGGGACCTCTCAGCACTGGCGCTTTGGTTAGAACCTCCTTAAGCTGGAGGAAAGACTTGTCACACTCGGAATCCCAGGAGAATTTATAATCATTTTTCAATAAGTTGTAGAGAGGTGTTGCAATTTGATTGAAATCCTTGATAAATCTTCTATAATAACCAGAATGTCCAATAAAACTTCTCACATCCTTCTGCTTTTCAAGCGTAGGCAGAGTGTTGATTACCTCATTTTTTGCTGGATCTACCTAAATGTCGTTTGATGAAATAAAATAACCCAATACAACACCTTCCTCCATCATCATGAAATATTTATCACTGTTTAGAGAAATATTGTAGTCTTCAATTATTTTGAGAACCTTTTCTAAATTGGTTTTAGCTTCTTCAAAAGTGTTCACATAGGCAGCAAAATCATCCATATATATTTCCATACATTCAGCAGATATGTCAGAAAAAATATTGATAACAACTCTTTGGAATGTAGCTGGTGCATTATACAAGCCAAAAGGAAAGGCTGAGTATGAAAAGGTTCTCCATGGTCATGTAAAGGTGATTTTCTCCTAGTCTTTTGGAGCTATTTGGATCTCATTATAGTCACTAAAACCATCTAGGAAAGAGAAATACTTTTTTCCAGCTAAATTATCAAGAACTTGATCTATAAAGGGCAATGGAAAATGGTCTTTCTTAGTGGCTAAATTCAGTTCTCTATAATCTACACAAAATCTCCATTTTCCTCCTTTCTTTGGCACTATGACTAAAGATGAAACCCATTGACTATCAGAGATTAGGTAGATAAAACTAGTATTTAACAATTTTTGTAATTCAATTTTAAATATGTCTCTTAAGATAGGATTAACTCTCATTTGAGGCTACCTCATGGGCTTACATTCTAGGTTGATGTAAATCCTATGAGCACAAAGTTTAGGATCTAATCCCTTCATATCTATATAATCCCAAGTGAATACTTTTTGATTCTCTTGCAATAGCTTTAGTATATTATTCTGATATGGTGGTGACAAAGAACTACTAACATTCAATTCTTTCCATAGGCTAACCTCAATCTTAATTACTTTTCCCATAATAGATATTTAAGAAAACTAGAGAAGAATGCATCTCATGGGGTAATAATGAATGAAGGAATTGGTAGGATGTTGAGTATTGAGGTGCATTTAGAGGTGGCAGAATAGATTCCAAGATATAGTTTGGTTGTGAACACAACTGAGAATCTATGCCATATTCATTTGTGACAATGGATGAGATAACATCATCATCTTCTTGAGGGACTACAAATGGATCTCTACCTATCATCATAAGTTGATGGATTGAGTTGAGTTCTGATTCATCATCTCCTAAATCAGGCCAAACTACTTGATCATCTTGTAATAGAGGTTGAGCATGAGAGTATAGGGTCAAGTTCTTAGTATTCATCCCATTAGATATTGTAATATTTCCAGACCTACAAGCTATATAAGCATCTACATTAGCTAACCATGGTCTCCCCAAGATGAGAGTATACTGACCCATATTGGATTTTGGGGAAAGGAAAACAATGTCTATTGGGTATTTCTAAGAGTTTAGTGTGACTATGACATCCTCTACCATCTCATTCAGTTTAATAGTAGAACTATTAGCAATTTGTAGAATGGTTGGAATTTCTCTAAGGCCAATAATGTGCAATTGAGATAAGACTTCTTTTGTCATTACATTTATAGATGCTCCTAAATCAACCAAGGCATTTTGTACTTAAATTCCATGAATGGTGATAGTAACTACAGGGCTCCCAAGGTTGGAATATTTAGGTACTATCAGCTTCTCCAACATAAGGTTAGAAAATTGTCCTAAGACATGAATAGTTTTAGGATCCTTCCTCTTTCTCCCTAGCTATTTTATGCAAGCTTCCTTAATGACCTTAGTGTAAACAGTAACTTCTTTTATAGCATCTAGTAATGGTATTTTCATAGTCATATGCTTTAGTTGGTTGAGAAAATCTATTACAGCTTGGTTTTCTATGGGTACAGCTGGGTCTACTAGCCTTTGAGGAAATGGGGGATCTTTTTCTGCAAGAGAAACTTGTGGAGTGGGCACATATGCCTTTTCAGCAAGAGGATCTTCAACTTCTTTGATTATAGGCTTTTGAGGTGAAGCGAGAGTGGTTCCTGACCTTAAAAGGATATCATTCAAAGAGATGACATAGCTTTTTTGTTGAGCTGGTGGCTTTCTATTATTAGGATTAGGATTATGTTGATCTGGTAGCTAGGTTTGCTTAGGCGGATTGCTATTGGTTGTAGGAGGAGGCATTATAGCCAGTTTATGAGGTGGTAGAATTAAGGCATGCTGATTGGATTGGTTAGACCACTGATTAGGCTATTGGCAGCCTTGATGAGGTTGTTTCCAACCTTGCTGAGGTTGTTGCCAACCTTTTTGAGGTTGTTCCCAACCTTTCTGAGGTTGCTACCAACCTTGATGAGATTCATTGGACCAATTTCTATGCCCACTAAAACCTTGGAGACCTATATTCTGGTAATTTTCCCATGGACTATTGTTATTGTAATTTTGCAGAGGGTCTTGTGGCATACCTAGTCTTTGGGCCCATGGCCTGCATTGAGAAACATAGATCACCTCTCCATTTTCATCAATAGCTTTGAATTAAGTAGGCATTGGTTGTGGCTCCAGACTTTCAATAGTCTTTCATTTGCAGTTCCTCTTCCTTTCCCTACAATGTAGACAATATTCCACTAGCATTGTTTCAACTTATTTCTTCTTCCTTCTTGCTTGCATGATGTCCAGCTAAGTGGTAACATCATTAATGATGTCCTATTTGAAGTCAAATAGAAGATTGGACAACTCCATCTTAGATAATCTTGAGCCATTAGACTTATTAGGCATGGCCCTAAGTCCTTGACCTTTCTTCATAGTAGCTCTTAAGTAATTCAAACATATACTCCATATATCAGCCTAGTTCTACTAAGTGATGTCTCCTTCCTCCATAAGGTCTAAGGCATCAATAATTTCATCATTTACACCTTTTAGAAAAAGATGTTTTTGTGACTCCTCATTCAACTGATGTTGGGTATTGCACTACAAGTTAAACATAAACCTTGAGACATAGTCTACTAAGGTATCATCCTCTTTTTGTGACATTTTGAAGATGTCATCTCCCTTCATATCACGACCCCTACAATAATCCTTATATCTAGCAAGAAATGTATTCTTCATTGTATCCCAATTCAGTATAACATTGGCATCTAATCCCATGAACCACCTTAAAGAAGCCTCTTTAAGAGTAGATGGAAATAATTTCATCTTATGGGCATCAGTTTTATAATCATAACTCCTACAGAGGATGTCAAATTCAAAAAGGAAGGTTTTAGGGTCTTCAGTGACAAGGCCATAAAACATGGGAAGTGTAGAGGCGGGTATGTTTTTCAAATTATTATTGTCATGTTGATCAAGGATGGGGAAAGGAAAGATAAGTTGAGCCATCCTTGGTGGTGGAACTAGTTGTTGTGGTTGATAAATAACAAGAGCTAATGGATTGTCTTGATTCTCAAGTCAAGCAAAAAGATCATTCAGGTGTAGTGATTCTTCAGAAGATGATGGTGAAGATATCCATTCTTATGCATTAGAAATTTGGTTTTTAAATAGTTCTTCTTCTTCGTTCTCCACTTGGGGTTTGTAAAGCCCAGGATTAAAGATATGAAATGGTTCAATCTGAATATTTTGAGGAATGAATCTCCCAAGATGATTTCTTCTTCTATGCATACAAAATAATGTACAAACTAAAACTAAGGCAATGACTCCAAGATTGGATTAGATTGACACCATCCCCGACAATGACAAAAAAAATGGATGGTTAGTATGACTTATGTAACTAAGGACTGGACATCCTTCTTATATTGACTTTGTATTTAAGTAGTGCCAAATATCATACTAGAATAACATACTGAGCTCATTAAATTATCGACCACAAATTTAAACTTGAAATGATGCCCACAAAGTATATTCTCTAACCCATCTTAAATGTCATTATAACTTATGCAATTAAAATGTTGAAGGAAATACTAACCTAAGCGATAGAATAAAAATTGAACCTAGTACTCTGGAATAATTCTATAAACATGAAACTAACTATTTGCTTATGCTGTAGGAAACAACCAATAGTTTTGTTACCATATGGTTGTAGGAGCAATAGAGTTTTAAATACTTCTATTGAAACTGAAATTTGATTCCTATCTAGCTATGAACTAAGTTCACCTCCCACATGGGCCCCATAGAAGAGTGAATGAATAAAAACTAAGAGATTAAGAACTATAAATTTAATTTCATTCATGAGTAAAACATAAGTACATATTGTAGCAACATAATTGTATTTATCACTACTGTTGGATTACAAGAGGATTCCACACAAAAAATAGCTAACTCGGGAATCAAAACTCCATCTTATTTATAACATCAACATAGAGCAAAACTCCCTAAATCTAAGATTCTCCAACATCAGGGATATGATGATATTGAAGATACAAAATAACATCATTTAATACAAGAGAAGGTTTCATTTAGTTGCACATGAATTTAGGAGTTCATGACCTCTAGATTTACTCCATAGTGGTTGATAACCATGTTGACTCAGCCCACAATGGTAACTGCTAATGGCTGAAAGTAATGTAATCATTATGAGTTCAAAATAGTTAACCAAATTCTTATCACCACTTTGTCTTCTTATACTAACTTCTTCCTCCCTTGCTGACTCACTATTTTCCTACAAAAGATTAGCATCCACATGCAAAAATCACAATACATATCCAAGATAGAATTCAAAATAAGTTTCTCATATATTAGCTTTTCTCTTATCACATGGCTATAGGAAGAAATACCAAATCAATGCAAGATAGAAAGATATAATATTTTATTCCATGTAACTATATAACATATATGTTTAGCATATTCATTTAATCTTAGAAGTATCAAAGTGCACACATATAGTAGTTTAAACATAAGCAGTCTGAATAAGTCCATCAAAAGATCATTAAGTTTCTAGGTCCTAGTCATAAAAATGTGAACCAAATAGGCCTTAAATTGGCCTCATCAACCAATATTCTCAAATGAATGCCAGATAAACAAAGAGCTAAAAATTTAGAAAGTTGCAATGAAAAGTCAAAGTTGCATTCATACAATAGACTAGTAATAATTTTTTCCATTTCATACATAAGGTAAAATACATACATTCAACCAACTTGTCGAATGGAATAAGAAATGAATATGTCTATATATACAAGCAATGGGTGTTCAACCATACTATCGAACACACTAAGTATATCCATAAGACAATTTTAAGTATCTAATACAATAAAGATGTTGACCTACTTGTCATGCACCAAACACATCATGATAGAATGTCATACATCAAATGAATATACAAATCAATTCAAGACCAGGTACGTTGATCAAGAAATATAATACAAATGTGCCATCAAACAACTGTCCATCTCCAAATCCCTATCTCTAAGCCTTCAGACATCGGTCCATCTTCAAATCTTGAGACAAGATTGTGGTTTTGGTATTCTCAAATTTGGCTCAAATTTGGAGTGACCAATTGAAAAAATTTCTAGAGGGCAAGGTGAGTATTCCTAGAAATTTTGTAAGAAGGCCTAATTGGTATGCTTGTAAAGGATATCCTGATGATTTTCATGAGGTACAACTTGGGTAATAGGTTCACATTCAACACCTTTCATATGACATATGCAGTGGGTTCTAGCTCCTAAATTTCAAATTTGATATGTTTAGGGAGTAGCCATTTAAGGTGTTCACTGAAATTTGTATTTTTGCCTAAGTGTCATATCGGTGTTACAGGCCCTGTTTGCACTTAAATATCTCATGTCCAGTTAGGTTTGATAGCCCGCCACTTTGAGGATGTTTAATATGTATATCATAGAGCCTATGTTTCAAAGCTTCAGCCATTTCAAATCAGTTTGGTAGGTTTTTGGATCTCTCAAAGTTGGCTTTCTAGAATTGTCTTGTCTCTCTATTCTGCCTAGTTTTCTAAGTAGCCCTATTTGACTGATCATAACTTTTGACCATGTAACCCAATTAAGAAATTTCCTCTTGCACTATATTCTAGTGGTCAAACACTCCTTATGTTTTAGTTTATAGACCATGATGAATCCTTTTTCCCAGTTTGTCGATCTGATTCCATATGCAATTTCTAACAATTTGACGAAGGATAGTTGCATACTTTAGTCGGAGGCCCTGTTCAATTGATTGCATCTTCTGTCCCATGATTGATCATAACATGCCAGTTGTGGTATCATGTTGTAGACATGGGAATGATTCATCATGCAAATTTATAGCCTCCCATGTGCCCATATGTTCTGTTTGATGGGACCATTTCATTTACAGATTGTGAAGTTTTGACAGTGCATTGTCCAAAATTAAGTGGCCTACTTTGAGGCTTTATAGTTTGTGCTCTGTACGAGATCCTGCATAATTTAATATGGTTCCATATTGAAGACATGGAAGACAACTTGCCTATGGATTTTGAAGTCCCTGCCAATCCATTTGATCAATTTTCTAGGCCATTTCCAAAACTAATTTATGCATATTTCACTATTTTTTGTCCTAAATATTATTGACAAGCTGACTTTGTTGATTAATTGTGATTAACAACTTAATCTTCGAAGCAAGCTGATTGTGGATTCATGTTCCTCGCATATGGGTGAATCAATTCCCAAGTTACTAGTTTTTGAAAGTCTCAATCGGTCAGTTTTAAAAGCCGGTTCCAGAAGCAACTTATGTTGTTTTGACAATGCAGACATGTTGTGTTTCTAAGTGACCGTGTTTGTTCGGTCCTATCTTTCAGCTCGAATCCTTGTGAGAAATTTCCTCTGAAATGCATGTTGTAGTGTTGAAAGTGAACGTGTGTGCCCAGCGCCACATCTCGGTTAGTTGATTTCGTTAGTTTTTGAAGCCACTCCCCGAGGCCAGCTAGCATTATCTGATCAACTTTGTAGAAGTGTGAAGTTGAACTGTGTGATTAAAATTTGATGCATGGTGTGGTCCATTCTCACTTAAAGGCTACATTTTGGTAGTTGTGGAGCCAATAGTAGCAATGATAGATAGAAAGGCTATTGCACAAGAAATAAGAAATGAATTTGCAGTGGAAATATCCAAAATGAAAGATGCACTTGGAAAGTTTCCTGGTTTAAGCATGGTGCTATTTGGATCAAGAAAGGATTCAGAGATGCCTACTTTGAGTGTGCATCACTAGGCATTGATTTTCCAGAATGTTCCAGTGAAGAGGAAGTTGAAAGGGCTATTAGGACTTTCAATAATGATCCATCTGTTCATAGTGTTTTAGTACAACTTCCTCTTCCATAGCATACTAATGAGGAGAAGATATTGAATGCTATTAGCATAGGAAAGTATGTTGATAGTTTCCATCATTTAAATAGTGGATGACCAGCAATGCAAGGGAGAGAGCCTTTAATTGTAGCTTGTACACCAAAAGAGATAGATGTTGGTTGCACACATAAATGAGTGGGTGTGTATGCTATTTAGAGGAGGTTACACACATAGATATAAAAAAAAAGAGCACTTGCTTGTAGATAAAAGACCAAGTACCAGTCAAAGAAAAGTTCAAATGGGGGCAATATCACTTAGCATGCTGTATGCCAATGAAGGAGAAGGGTGTACGTGTTAGGTTGCAAGGTGTTGTGCGCACTTGATTTTGTGGTGTGTATGCTGGCAGCATATCAAACAAGTAACCAAGGAGCTGTGTGTATATCAGTCAAATGGTGCATGAGTGTTTGAATTGAACAACATACCATATAAAATATAAAGATAAAACTACAAGGTGAATGTGTGTAGGGCAGGTCAAAGTTCCTAGCAAATGCCAGTGCATGAGGGGTGAGTGCCATGTGCAGATAGGGAGACTACTAGTTGGATATGCCAGTAAGTTGAAGACTCACACATGGGTGTTAGCCTCACATAAGCAATGAGGAAGGAATCACCGATATATGCATAGGGGGCTTCACGCCACAAGAAATGGCCTAGTGCAATGTGTATGAGTGGCTAGTGTAACATTGTTGGCATATTTTGTAATGTGCACTCACGCAAATGATGAGGGAGAGCCCACACACCAATTATTGGTGCTCACGTAGCATGGTATCCTTCGATATGAAATCCCATATAATGACTGGTGCCTTGCATAGAAGAAAGATGGGTCTCCACACATTGGAGAGGGCAGTGCACACAAGGCAAAATACTAGAGAGTCTACGCTTAGAATAAGGAGCTTCATGCAACATTGGTGGCTTCCATTTTAGAATGGGACTCACGCATAAGGTAAGAGACTAGGCGGGGCATGAATGAAAAAAGACAATGCGTGGGGGATTTTGATCCCACATTCTTCCCGGTGTGTGTTTTCCAGTTGTTTATAAGGAATGACACCCAGATATAGAGTAAGTTGAAAGGAGAATGAAGTATGTGGAGGTCTCTTCTCATGTAGGCCCACCTCGTAATGCATGCCATCTGGGTGCATTATGTATGGTTTTATTGAAAAACTTTAAAAAACTCAGACCACATTCATCTTGTAAAGTGACTTTAAGATGTTTATATCCAAAAACACAAACAATGAAGGTAAGTCAAGGTAGTGGAGGCTCTGCTCATGCCAGCTTGTGCGGTCATCTCAGTTTCCATGCCGGTGGGCTCGAAAAGAGGATTTTTTTGCAAAGCACTGACGATAAAAGCAAGGATGAAAGTGGACACGTGTTACGAGGTCACTAGGAGATAACCACCAAGAGAGAGATAACCGCTGAGACCTAGAGTTAACCACCAGTCATGAAGTCTCATGGTGCTAGCGGTTAAGTGCGAAAGCTTCCAAGATTGTGAGATTAGCCTAGTTGCAGGGTCTCGTAATGTTGGCGGTCAAAGTTTGAGGATTCAAAGATTATGAGTTAGCATTTGTCGCCAGGTCGTTGGAGGGAAAATCTAGAGACTTGTAGATCTAGAGACTGAAGCTAGTCATGAGGTTTCTCAATCCAACTGCAGTTAAGGAGGTCTTTCTAAGACTTAGAGACTAAGAGGTTTCTCTAGGTCTCTAAAGGTAACCGTAGTTAGGAGTTGACTCCAGAGATTTGGAGATTAGTGTGGTCTCCAAATCTTTGAATGAACTGAGGTTAAGGGTCCAGTCCAAGCAGCAAATGAGAAGATGACAAGTGGTGAATTCTGGTGGCCTATGCAAATTTTAAACAAATATAAGATTTAAAAGGTTATAAACTACAGACTTTGGAAAAACTCAAATTTATTTCATGCCAGGAGCTTGCACAAAGATTTGATTATTGTAGATTGATTTTTTAACCAAATATAGCGGTATAATATCTTTCCAAAAATGCCAGAAGATGACGAATATGATGGTGGTGGATAAAATCTGATTTGATTGAGTTGCTAAGAGTAGTAAAGGCTTTCTCATTCGCAATCAAATTTTGGGGAGACTTTTTTATTCCGTGCACATTTGATTTTGCAAATCCGGCAGAGGGAATGCCTTGTCTTTTGCAGTCAGATTTCTAGTAGATGAGCAGATTTTGTGCAAGCAAGGAATGTTATCAAATTTTGAGGTGCCCAAGAAGATCTTTTTTTTTTAGAGGAGAGAGGACAAATGAGATTAGATTGCAAAGCAGACAGGTGTTGATCAAGCAGATATTTTAGGGTTTCTTCTTCTTCTATTTATCTTCTTCTCTTCTCTATGTTAGGGGTTCCTGTTCCTCTTTCTGGAGGGCTCTTGCAGTTGCTCTATTATGAGTAGGTCCCTTGATGATGAATGTTGAAAATACAAGCTTTGTAGAGAAGACTTCTTATTTTGAGTCTAAGTCTTTGAGTAAAGAGTTTTTCTTTGTATGTATTGATACACTTTTCATGAAATACAATAAAATTTTTGTCCTATTTTGTTAATGTCTCTTAGCTTTGTGTTTGTTCTTGTATGTTTCTATTTGTAAGGCACATAAAAACATACTAGTTGTCAAGCAATTACTCTAATTGTTTCATGAGTTTCTTTCAAGGAAAGTATTAAATCCTCATGTGCAATTTCAGAGAATGAACACATCTATTGAGATCTTGATGATAATAATCTAAGATTGAGAAGATAGTCTATTAGGCATTCTGTCTAAATTGTATGTAGTTTGTAAGGAACACTACTGTATTTTCTTGAAATTCCTCTATTGATTCATGTTAGACTCTTCTGCCCAAAGGATTAGGCACTGGTCTGATTTTTATTTATGCAACTAGTTTTCTGTCATCAAGCACAAAATTTATCATTACCAATATATTTTAGTTTCTTTAGTTTATGCCTACTGTGAAGGGACTATGTCTAAGTGGTACAGTTCACATTTGGTGATTCCTTAAAGAAAGAATTAGAGGTTAACCTTCCTTGAGTTGAACTCGTAAAAAGAAGAAGGATTTATGTCCTTATTTCCATTGTCAATGTTGTTACATTTATAGTCTATATTGTCAAGCTCTGTATCAGGAGATTCTCAGCTATCTACAAAGTGATCTTTTATTGAAGTGATCTGAAGCCTAAATAGCATGACAGTGAAGACCAAATCCACTAATCGAAAGCTTACTTGAAATATAGTAACCTATTCATAGGCAATACCTGCCTGAGTCCTGTGGAGCTCAAAGCAGAAGGAGGATCTTATCCAATCCTCATCAATTAGGCTTCTCTTACAAACTTGGAGTCCCTTTTAACTGAGAATCAAGTCTATAATTTTTCCAAGTTTGACCCTACAAGAAAAATCCCTAACATGTGGCTTAGGCACTTTTTCCTCCCAACCATGGATTGGTTAGCTCCCTCAGGGCTCATCTTTAAATGAAGAGTACACCAACCCTGATCGAGAAGCCTAGCAACCTGGAACTAGTGAATCAGATGGATCTGGTACAATAGTGATACTAACTACTTTACACATATATCTAAGAAGAACTAATTACAAATGTGGCAGAGAGGTGAAACATAAAAAATCACATTTAAGGAAATATGTGTAAACATAGCTTTGGCCGAAGAATTTAAGTACCAAAATTCTACTAGAAGCTAGAAAGAAAAGAAAAGAAATTCCTATCCTTCCCTAGTTGTCCACATTCAACATCCTTCCATAAATATTCAAATACACTTAGAAAGAAAAAGAAATTATAAAAAATCCATTCATGAAAGTGAAAACTTATCACATCTACATGTTACATTACTAATTTTCATTAAAAGTCACCTAACATTTCTCATACTTAATCTAAACTGATGATATGTTAAATTTTAGTTAAATAGATAATATTCATAAATATAATAATCCTTATACAAAAAAAAGTCAAACAGACAATTCTCCTTTTTCAAAGAAATGACTAGGATAGAGACCAATTAAAAATTCTTATGTTCACAACCTATAAAGATCAGCTTAATAACTCGCAGAAATAAATTTGGAAAATTTAATATGTTTGATTCAAATGTCATCTTAAAAAAACAACATATTCTTAGTCTGACTTTCAGATTTCACTACCACATTTTACTAATCTTAAATTCCCCTTTTAAGAAATATAAAAAACCTATAGCATTGACTAAAAAATATTGGCAATCAACCCCCTATATCTCTATATTGTCAAGCAATTTTTTGTAGATAGTTTTTATGGACAAATCATTATATTTGTAGTTTGTGCACTCAAATCACCAAGGGTTGAGTCTTTAGTGAGCATGACAATGTATTAACAGACAATAGTGGCCTTCTACTACCACGTGCATTTCTACAGCTGGTAAGAAGGAAAACATATACAAAGAAATCTATTTCCATTGGAAAAGGATTAGAGAAGAAAATGAATGAGTGGAGATCAAAAAGAAACCCAAAGATTTATAAAAACTATTGTCCAAAGGATAGAACCATAGCATTATCTAGTACATGTTTCCAAATAAAAATGCACATAAAGAGCTAATTCTAACTTCCATGAAAGAGAAGTGGTTGAGATTAGTGGACACACAACCTATTGGAGGATATACGCTACTCAATATAAAGCATTTAGATGAGCTAAGGTGTGGTAAAATAAAAGAAAATTAAATTTTCTCATAAGGCATTACAAAAAAAATGCAACCCCTTTCTTAATTTGAGAATCATCATTAAAGGAAATGCCATCTATAATACTAAACAAGCAGAAATAAATTACAACGCAATATATAAATTTATAAATTGTGGCCACCATTGGAAATGCAACATACTGAAGGAACAACTATAACCATGTACAACAATAGGGAAAAATAGTCTATAAAGTGCATTTTCTATGTCTAAATAGGGAAAAAAAATACATCACATTTTCCTAAGCTAAATAGAATATGCAGTTTTGTAGCATATTGGAATAATGTTCATGGTTTTGGTTTGGTTCAAGCGGATTCCTTTGAACTGGTTTACAAAAATAAAATAAAAATAAAAATAAATAACTTGGCTCTTAAATAGTTGATTTTCAACCATCTCATTACCATGCTAAGCTAGGATATGCTATCAAATTGGTAAATTCTTCTTTCAGCATGATGTCTATGTGGAATACTATCATTAAAAAAAAAATGAACTCTTCATTGAAGAAGAAATTTAAAGACAGAAATAAAAATACTATTTCAAGTAAACCCAATCCATTCTCACAAAGGGAAAAATAAAGTAATTTAACAAACATTTCATTTATATTTAACCGTTACAAGTCAATAGCTATGAGAACAAGAATTAAGAAAGGAACCTCAAACTTATTGGTGAAAATTTTCAAATAGTTGGACCCTTCAAAAAATTTCAGATTTCGGCTCCCCTATTCCATCTTGTGCATACCTTCCTTTTCCAAACTATGTGTCCATAAATCAATCCTTCCGCTTCTAGTTCTAATTTTCTTCTTCCAATTTCAACTGCCTACCCATGACTCATCAATGCCATAATTCTAGCATGTAAAGTTGTGTTTATTTAAAATTTATTCCCCACCTTTAATAATCCTCTCTCAGTTTCAATTGCATTTCCTCATCCCATTCACAATTTTTTTTGGTTTTATGTAAAATAAAAGAACATTCAAATAAATATTTTCTTTCTACATTTATTTTTCTTCCAAATATTAATATTATAATATTGAACTCAATATGACAAAAGTTTAAAAATGATAAATTTTTAATCTAAAACTCAATTAATAAAATAAATTTTTGAAATCAACATTTCGTAACATATTCATATCATGATAAAAAATTTAAGTCATTCAAAATTACACAATCTTTTCAAATATGAATTCACACACATTTAAATCACAATCAAATAAATTATTTTTGATATGAACCTTTTTGTCCATGGGAAATAAAGTTAGAAATAAAGAATTTTAACTATTTACTATGTGGTGTGTGCAACCAAATCTTTTGATCTCACCCTTTCCAAGGAGCTAGCCTCCTCTACCTCAACCACACTCCCACCTTCATCCTATCAAATAAACTCAAACCACTAGCTTTTCCATCAATAGGTTAGTCCCAAAAATCATAATCAAATTTAAATTGCATCATATTCTTCATATTCTTCATATTCATCATATTTTCATATAAAGGATAGATAACCATCATAATTCAACATCATGTCATTATAAAATATAACATCATCATAACATGATATCGACATAAAATTATCAATAGATCGAAAGAAACCAAAACTTAACGACTAACATGTCTAACATAACATCAAAACATATTGACTTAGGTCGAGAGGTATCTGACCAAGTCAAAAAAATTCCAAGTGTGCATAAAAGTCCTAAAATATAGTAGTCCAATAGGTTGAGTCATGACATCCCTCTCCACTATGAAGAGACATCAATGCGATGTCTTATGAAAGCACATCAAAATGTGCACACCACATATAAACACACACACACACACACACATATAGAATGACAAATAAATGTCTAAGAAAATAACTTATTAAAATATCTATGTATGTCCTCCACATCATCCCAAGTAGCACTATCCACAGAGAATTGGTGCCATTGGACTTTATATTGCAAAATATCTCTATCACATACTATGATGGTATGTTGATCAATGAGGTGAGTAGGCTACACTAGCACCACCCTGAGATCCTAAATATGCAATGCAAGACAATCTAAGATATGAGATGCATGATAGAGCTTAAGAAATGAAACATGAAACACATTATGGATTAAGGCTAGAGAAGGTGGTAGAGCATGTCAGTATGCAGCTAGGTTAATAACCTCCAACACATCAAAAGGCTCCACATATCTTGGTGCAAGTTTGGAAGACTTTCCAAATGAAACTGATCCCTTATGAGGTCTCACATGCAAAAAAACTGTCCCCTTCCTTGAACTATCTGAAAGTGTGGTTCTTATCCGCATAACTCTTATGTCGATCAACTTCTTCCTTCAGTTGATTATGAATCTAAGTCATTTGTTCCTCCATCTCTCTCAACATATCAAGATTGATTATGATCTTATCCTCAAATATGTTCAAACTAATAGGAGTGTAGCATTTCTTCCCTTGAGGTTTCTCATATGGAGCCATACCCAATTAAGCATGGTAAGATTTATTATATGAAAACTTTACCAAGGGAAGGTATTCTTCCCACTTGTACTACTAATCCATACAATACATACAAAGAAATTCCTCTAACTCTTGATTTACTCTTTCTATTTTTTCATCTATGTAAGGGTGATGCATTGTGCTAAAGTTCAATTGTGTACCCAAGGAAGCATGCAAGGTTTCTTAAAACCTTGATGTTATCAGTGTATATGGATATAATAGTCTCTGGCATATCGTGCAATCCAAAAATTTCTTGTACAAACTTCTTGGATAAAGCCAATGATCCATCTCTCAAGCTCTTTGGAATAAAATTAGTTACCTTGGTTAGTATATAAACTACAACCAAAATGAAACCATGCCTACATTGTCTCATTGGTAAGCCTTGGGTAAAATCCATACTAATGACTTTCCATTTGTAGTCAAGAATATCATGTGGGTATAGTAGTCCTTCTAGGTGGACATTCTCAGCCTTCACTTGTTGCATTCTCAACATTGGGGTATGTAAGTTGTCACATCATTCTTAAGCCCTAGCCAAAAGTAAAGTGCCCTCAAATCTGAAATCATCTTGCTTACCCTTGGATGTCCTAAAAATGGAGTTTAATGCATCTCCTCAACTACCACCTTCCTCAACCCTGCTTGGCTAGGAATATAAATCCTATTATTTGTATCTCATAATACCATTATCAGCAAAAGTGTATCTTTCAAGATCGTAATTAGATCGATCAATGTGCAAGGATAATTTTACCATCTCATAATGGTCATCTCCTAGAAGACTCAGTAATATGTGCTCTCTTAGGTGTGTCCTAGAGGTAGAGATAGAATAAATGTGTCTCCTGCTAAGAGAATATACCACTCTATAATCTTTCCCCTTAATGTACTTAATGCCAAAGTCATACTCACTCAAAAACCCTAACAATTATCTTTTTTTGGCATTGAGATTAGGCTATGTGAAGATATACCTCAATCCCATGTGATCTTTTTTTAGTTCAAAAGGCTTACCCAATGGGTAATTCCTACACATAAGTAAAACATGGACTATCAAAACAAACTCTAAATTGTATAGTGCATAGTTTACCTCATATTATTTCAAATTTAGTGATTCATAAGCCACCACTTTTCCATCTTGCATAAGTACACCTCCAAGACCTTCACTAGAAGCATCTGTAATTATCGTAAAATACCCATTTGGATCTGGTATGATCAAGATAGGAGTGAATGTGATTTTTTATCTTAACAAGTGGAAAGCTCTCTCACATATATTTTTCCACTCATATATTTTCCCTTTTCTCTAAAGGGATGTAATAGGAGCTACAATTTTGGAGAATCCCTCCACTAATTTCTTGTAATAACCTAAAAGTCCCATGAAGCTCCTGATCTTTCTTACATTCTAAAGAGCTGGCCATCCAAGAATAGATTTTATCTTTGGAGGGTCTACTATAATTCCATCCGTAGAGGTGATGTGCCC
This sequence comes from Chamaecyparis obtusa, assembly GCA_027943335.1. Taxonomy (NCBI): domain Eukaryota; kingdom Viridiplantae; phylum Streptophyta; class Pinopsida; order Cupressales; family Cupressaceae; genus Chamaecyparis; species Chamaecyparis obtusa. The sequence goes on from BSBK01008110.1 coordinate 273,291, forward strand.
CAAATAATGTATCTCTTTCTAATAGAAAGAATACTTGGATATCTTACCATAAATTTTCTTGTCTCTACTTGACATTATAAGAATATACATAAGTGATCTTCATGCTCTTCTATATTTTTGGAATAAATTAAAATGTCATCAATAAATAGCTCCACAAATTTATCTAGACAATCCCTAAAAACACTATTCATCAAATTCATAAAAGCTACAGCAGAATTTGTCAAACTAAAAGGTAGGACTTGTAACAAACTCATAATGCCCATTCTGATTGCATTTTTTGATATGTCTTATTTCTTGATCTAGAGATGATCGGATGTAGGAGCATCTCGGGTCCTTGGAAATCTTGTATCACCAAAAATATGTTTGCATTTTCCTATATTGCTTAGTTCCTTCTTTGATTGAGTTGGTTCGGTGTTTCTCGGTTTCCTTTGTTTACCCGGGTTGGTCAGTTATCTCTCTGGCACTCAGTGAATTTCCTTGGTGCTCGGTGATGCTTGTCTAGCACTCAGTTATCCTTGCTTACCGAGTTGTTTCTTTTTGTTTCTTTTTGAGGCCGACTCTTACAATTAATTATGGCCATATATTTTATGTTGGTATCTATCATTGGGAAGCGTCTGGACCTAGATTTGGTCATTCCTTCCATTGATGGTGGATCTGAAGGCCAACTTGTTTGGTAGCCTCTAGTATATAATGTAATCTTTAGTTGTAGTTTAGAGAGCTAGTTCAGTTAGGAGATAAAAGATAGATGTTTGAAGATTTTTTCAGATCCTTGCATGTTGGAGGACTTCTATACTTGAATTGTAATATCTGGCCTAAACTAGGAAGGCCTTACAGCCTAGCATGTATGAATCAAATTGAAATAAATATATGAATGTGTTTTGCATTCTCTCTCTCTCACTTGTGTGTTGTTTCTTCCGCGTGTGATCTCTATAAGGGGGATCTGATTAGGGTGTTCCTTTGGCCCCTCTCCCTCTCCTCTCTTGCATCAGGTGGTATCAGAGCAAGGTGAAATCTGGATCTAGGTTTGCAAATCTAGGTTTGAGGGTTCCTTATTGTCAAACCCTACTTGATTTTTTGTTGGGTAGTAGATTGCGATCTGGCCTGCAATTGCATAGGGTTTCAAGATGGTTTTTGGGAGGTGAGATGCAGATCTAGGATTGGAAAACATGTTGAGACAACTTTCTTCTAGATTAGAAGCCCTTGAAATAGCCAAGACAAGATGAAGACATCTTGAAGATGTTAGTGATAATGAAATTGAGGAAGAACAAGGTGATGTACAACCTACACCGATGATGGATCAAGGTGATGAAATATTATTGAAGGCTTTGACAAATCTAAAGTCTACACCACACTTTAATCCACCTGAGTATAGTGGAAAATTGGATTCTGATGAATTGGTGGATTGGATCACCGAGATAGAAAAGTATTTTGAGTATGAAAATGTACCTAAGGAAAAGAAGGTGAAATTGCAAGCACAAGGTTCAAAAGTCATGCATCCTTAAGGTGGGAACATCTGTAGTTGAACAGAAAGAGGAAAGGAAAAGACAAAATCAAGGTATGGAATAAAATGGTAAATAAATTGAAAGGAAAGTTCTTACTTTGTGATTATTAGATTAACCTAATTAGGTGAAAGCAAAGTTTGAGGAAGAAAGATATCTTGGTAAAAGAATATACTAAGGAATTCTATAGATTAGATATCAGATCTATACATGGTGAAGATGATGTGGAAAGAATTTCTAGGTACCTGAATGGATTGAGAGTTTCCATCCAAGAAGAAATCAATTTGGTTAAATTGGAGAACATTGAAGAAGCTCATCAATTTACATTGAAAGTTGAAGAGAAATTGAACAAGAGACATGAGCACAGACAAAGAGGTAGAGGTGGTAGATTCCCTAGAGGAAGAGGTATATCTTATGGTGAAAATAGTAGATCTGAACCGGAAAAGACAAATCTAGATAAAGGCAAGACCGAGTGGAAAGGTGAAAGTTCATCTAGAGGCAGAGGCAGTAGATACTGAGGTGGTTATAACAGAGGTGGTTTTCGAGGAACTTGTTACAACTTTGGAGAAGGACATAGATCATTTGAGTGTACACATGCAAGTAAGAAGGCCAATAGCAGTAGAAATTATTTGGTGCAAGAAGAGTCACTAAATGAACCTAGGAAGGAAAAGAACTTGATGGTAAGGAGGGAAATTTGGAGTGAAAGTAATAAGGAAGATCTAATAATAAAAAGTTTTTTCAAGACCAGATGTAGAGTTTCTGATGAAGTTTGGAAGGTAATCATTGACAGTGGTACCTCAGAGAACTTGGCATCTAAGGAAATGGTTACAAAGTTGCAATTGAAAAGGTTGGAACATCTGAAGCCCTATCAGATTTAATGGATCAAAGATGAGCATAAACTCTTGCTAAGTGAACAATGTTATGTAAATTTGAAAATTGGAAAGTACTATGATAAGGTGTTATGTGATATCATTCCTATGGATTTTTGTCATATTTTGTTGGGTAGACCTTGGCAATATGATAGACATGCTGTATATGATGGGAGATTGCATAAATACACTATTTCGACTGATGGGAGAAGACAAATCTTGTTACCTTTGATTGAAGAACCTGTTAGTAATGTTTTCACATCTGTGAAAGTTTTCTTGATGGAAGGAAGAAAGTTTGTTAAGGATTTGAAGAAGAATGATGTATCTTTTGTTGTGATTCCTAACAAACCGAGTAAGAAAATAGAGGATAGCATCCCTTAGGAGATTGATAAGTTACTCACCGAGTACAGTGAAATCATTTTTGATAATGTACCTGATGGTTTTCCATCGAAGAGAAGCATTGATCATTGCATGGATCTAATCCCTAGAGCTATTTTACCAAATAAGCCACCACATCGGTTGACACCTTATAGCAAGAATCAAGAATTGAACCGACAGATTCAAGAGTTGTTGCACAAAGGTTTAATCTAAAAAAGTTTGAATCCTTGTGTAGTACCTATTGTATTGGCACCTAAGAAGAATCGAGAATGGTGAATGTGTAATGATTCCAAAGCAATTAACAAAATAATAGTGGAATATAGGTTTCCTATACCAAAAATGGATGATATAATGGATAGTTTGACTGGAGCAAAGTATTTTACAAAAATTGATCTGAAAAGTGGGTATCATCATATCATAATCAAAGAGGGTGATTAGTGGAAGACTTATTTTAAGAAAAAATAAGGTTTGTATGAGTGGTTTGTTATGCCTTTTTGTTTAACTAATGCACCGAGTACTTTTATGAGGTTGATCAATGAAGTTTTGAAGAAATTATTAGGTAAATTTGTGATTGTATACCTAGATGATATTCTGATATTCAGTAAGACCGGTGAAGAACATTTGTTGCATGTTAAACAAGTATTGCAGAGGTTGAAAGTAGAAAAGTTTTTGATAAATCTGAAAAAGTGTTCTTTCATAAAAGAGGAGATTGTGTATTTGGGATTTGTGATTTTAGCTGATGGTTTTAAGATGGATCCTAAAAAATTTGAAGCTATTTCAAATTGGCCTACACCTGAGAATACTAATGAGTTAAGATCATTTCATGGTTTGGCAATTTTTTTACTGAAAGTTGATGTTACGCAAAATTATAACATACAGAACAATGAACATAAATAGGAAAAGATTGCATTTTTTTAGGAGTCCAATTAACACTACATTTCAAGTGATGTTGATTAACATTTCATTATTACATTCAATACCAATTTTCATTTTGTACTCTAAGTATTGATCACATTTCAAATTTTCAAAAATCATAATTGATCATTACTTTGTGCATTCAAAATGAATGTAGTATACAAATGTTCTTTCATATTTCATATTTCATGTCAATAAAAGAGTACAATTTGCAGAATAGAAAGAATGATAGAAGTATGAGTATGGTGCCATGCATTTCCTTTGTCATCTATATGTTGTTGGCTAGTTGTCTATTAGGTCCTCGGGTCGTTAGGTCCATTGTCCAGGCCTGCATCTTCAAAGAGTCTTTAGGGTTATCCTGCATCATGAGAAAGAGAAATGTGTTAGAACCAGTTGGATCTAAGCAATGCATGAAATAGAAACATCATACAACAAATAATTTTTTAGAGCTAGATATCTATCTGGTATTCCAATGCAATAAGGAAATGTGCATCCACATAAAATGAAAGGTAGTATTAAAGGGACTTGTTTACATGAAACCTTTTACTATTTATGGTCATTATTATGCATGTTGTCTTTATATTTAAACTAGATATTTGAATCAAAGGGACTTAGTTCTTATAACTGAGAAACCTTTTTTAGAATCAGCAAAATCTTGTTAGATTAGTGAACACAATAACTTTTCTGGTATTGATTCATAAATGTTTTCATTTTTGGCATTTTCATAAACTGATGTGTTTATCATGTTCACTAACCTAACAAGATTAGTGTGATTTTGTTTTTAAAGCTTTACAGAATAAAAATTGTAGTGCTCAAGTTGACTGGTTTTCACATCACAGTCAGAAGGGAATGATGTAGTATAAAGTGCATTAAAAGGTGCTACAACATGTGCATTCAAAGACAGTGAATTCACAAGTGCAAAATAGAGAGACAACCATGTTGTAAAATTCAAAATCCTACAAGAAAGTGACTGGTAATCAATGCTATTAAAGTACCATATTCAATAGAATCTAAATCTGAATCATGAAATCTCAATAAACATGCTTTTCTACAAGATGTATTAAATATTAGTGTGAAAAAAGTTGCATATTCAAAATGTATTGCTGAAAGAAATGGTTCAAGAATTATGTCTCAAAATGTCAAAGAGAATGTTTATAGAGTGTATTTGATGGTTGTCACGATCTCATGCTTGAACTCTATTAAGTTTCATTTTGGTGTTTTTGTGTGTCACCTTCTTGTGCTTGAACCTCTTAAAAAAATTATTAAACATTTTTTTTACATGTTGCATTTCATTTTTAGTAAAAATCATAAGCACTGTTCACAACTATTTGCATTGCAAAGAAATGAAGAACCAATCATTCACTGGTTATCAAACAAATACTTATAATTAGTAAAGATTAATGTTTATGCACAGGGTCAGAATGGAAAGAAATATCTTTTTTTCAAAGTGTTGATTCAATCAAGTATTTCCAATCAGCTAGGAGAGCCACAGTCACTATTATTATCTCTCATTGACCAGAGCTATAAACAAATGAAATTTGTGTTGCAAGTTTTTCACAGTCTGATGTTTTTGAGTGTCACGGGCCCATGCTCAAACCTCACAAACTACTCATATTTTATACATTTTGAATTAGACGGCAACATAAATCTTTAAATATCTTTTTATTCAAGTTTTGTGTACATGTTATAATCACAACATTGTATTTTAAATCAAATAGTAGTGGTCAAACATGGTGGTCTTGGTTTGTATAAGACAATAGTACAAAGTTCAAGAAATGGTCACTGTTACCAATGAATCTAAAGACACATCAACAAGAACGACTGGTGAAAATGAAAATCACAAGGGTATAGTCATTTTTCTCAAACATGGTCACTATTCAAAGTACAACAGTGGACTCAATAAAATAGGCTGAAAGGTAATGATGAGTTACCAAGAAATGACCAGTGTATGCAATAAAAAGCTAAAAATGACTGATGCAAGAAAGACAATGATGTTTTTCAAGCAAAGGTCATGGAAATCATTAGAACAGTGAATACAAAATGAGACCCAAGTCAACTTCAAGTAGGTGTTTCTTGAATCTCAGCCTGGAAAGAGTAAAGACTGGTGTAAACTACAAGAGTATTAAATAACGGTGGACATCAAAAAGACATTAAAAATTGCATATTGGCCAACCTAGGTGAACTAGATGTAAAGTAATGGTGTATATAGTTCATGACTAGTATCAAGTTATATGCTAAATGAATGGTGTATTTAAAAGAAGACACATACATCTACAACAAGTAAAGGAACCTAGAAATCATTCAAAGGAAAAATAATGAACTTGGAAAAGTAGAGAAAAGAGAGTAGTCACTTATCATTTGGTTGAGTCTTCTTGTGGTCAGGTCGAGCTCAAGTTCAAAGGAGAAATCATAGTTATGGTAGAGTTCAAGCCGAGCCCACCATTATACCTCGGGTTTAACCAATGAACCAGTGTTCAAGCCCAAGATTCATACCAAGCTGATAGTTGAGTGCCAGTCACAGGCACCAAGAAATAAGTCAAGCTTTGTGCTCAAAATAGAGGTCAAACTTACTGTTTAATCCAACATCAAACTATTCCAATCTTGAGGGTAACTCATTATTATCATAGCCTGAGTTTCATGTTTGTAGGTCACATTAAATATAGAAGCTTGCGCTCAAAGTCAAGATCTAAAAGCAATAGACTCAGGCTTGACTGTAATAGCAACCGAGAACCTTCATGCTAATATTCAAAGATGAGTTCACATGATACAACACTAGCATACTACCAGATCTCAAAGCCTAATAGTCATATTCAAGCTCGAGAACAAATAAGCGCAATATGAACTGCAGTCACAGCTTGAGCTCAACCCATATTTGAGCTTGAGGGTTGATCTGAAGCTATGACTAAAATATGGAGTCACAACTGAGATTTGAATGACAAGGATATTCCCATCTAAGCTCCTGTTTCAGTCCCAACTTTAGCCCAACCTTCAAGTTTAGGGTCCACTCAATGCCAGAGACCTTCAAATTTGTAGGATTCCTCCAAAATGCTAGATTTTCACCATGAAAGATGCCACAGTTCTCTCAAGAATTTCGCCATGACATAGGGTTTTTCCCTTTTTTTCTCAAAGACAAACACAAGCATATGTGAAAACCAAGAATGAGGTAGAGTTTTTAGAATTTTGAAGTTTGACTGGCACCACATTTAAGGCATTAACTCCCACAGTTTACATCATGCCAGAGCCTCAGGTTTTCTATTGCCACCTCGATGCCATAGAGATATTTCATATTTTGCAAATTTCTTAAGTGGTCATGTCAACCATTTTGCAATTTTGCAATAAGTGTAAACTTATATTTTCTATCTAGGTTTATATTTTATATAAGTTGGCATTATATTGACTTTAGCGCAATTTATATTTTTGTAAATGTTGGTGTGTTTTGTTAAAGATTTTATCTTACAAAACCAACATTAGGGCTAGATTTTAGGCATTACTCTAGGCTTGATTTTAGGGCTTTTGGCATGAATTAGGGACAAAATTGGAGAGATTTTAGGGCTAAAATTAGGAGGCTATGATTTTTGAATTTGGGGCTTAGAGGGCTATAAAACTAATTTTCGTAATGGTTTCTAGGGGTTCCAGATTTTTGAGAGAAGGCCTTAGTGAGATATTTTGTTGCTTTGTGCCTTAGCTTATATTTTGTAACCTACATGCCATATTTTTGAGGAAAATAAAGTAGATGATCCATATTTTCTCATATTGTGAGCATTGATTTTAAATCCTTTTCTTCATTCTTCATAAGTGTTTATCTATTTTGGTAGAAAAGAGAAATGAATTCTTTCTATTCATCCTCTAAGTGAATAAAGTCCAAACCTTATGCAAAATATGTATGTTTGTTAATAGATTGTACTATTTGTGGTCTATACCCTAGTAGTAAAATCCAAATTAAACTATACATTGAGCAGTGAATGATAGTGTCAGTCTCATTGATATGTGTACTATGGTTGCTGTTTTGGATTCTAAGAAAATTTGAGTTCAAATTTGGTGTATCCCCCCATTTCCCTTTTCAGTTTTAAATCCTTTTTCCCTTTTCCCAATCAATTTTTCAGTCAAGAGGTGATATTTCTAAATCAAATAGGAACCAACCTAGAATCCTGAGACTCCTTCTCAATTAGAGTCCACCCATAACTCGAGAAGGTTTCCATTATTAGGATGAGATATCATTAAGCACTAATGCCTGAGTTAGGGTGGTATTTTAAAACCTAAATAGTTTTTGGCACACCCAATAGGACCTTGTGATACATGAATCAAATCCAAACAAGGAGTGTTAAAGAGTTTGAGTTTTTGTAGTTATCTTTCACTAGGGCCCCATTTGTTTGTAGAATTGGAATTTGAGTCAAAATCTGATTATCTCAAAATTAGGTTTTGAAATTCTAGTTTTGTATATTCGGAAGATAGTTTGGACCATTTGGTTGACACAGGAGATGGCAAGCCCATGATGGAAAGTAGTTCTTTGTCTGTTCCTTCACGCTCATGTCCAAATTTCTTCTGCATTCCTCATGTAGATAAACCAAAGCTCATGCAGTGCCTAAGGCGATCTCCAATCGTGTCTTCCACTCACACAACTTTGGTAACCCTCCAAATAAAATTGAATTAAGAGATCCACTATTACCTAGTATTCCAGTATTCCACGCCTTCTACGAAAAAACAATACAAGGAAAACTAACACAAGAATGAAAACAACACTAGTGGGAACTAAAATTGAGAGGAGTACAATAACTTCATTTCTTCCTCCACTAGATATCAATTTTTCCAACTCAGAAGTAGCCATACGAAGGAAGATGAGTGGGCCATCTGATGTATCAAGAATATTGAACAAATCCCCAAACCACATTCTACAAATTGGAGAAGTAGAATTAGCGAGATCATAGGCTATGTAGGAGCAATTAGACATGCATCTCTGCATGTTTGTAAAGTTGTGTGTTGAGAATATAAAATAACATCTTCCTCGGCTAAGGTTATGTCACTCTGCAGAAAACCATTTGTGGTGCAGTGGAGAGTTTGCAAAACCTAGTTTTATTTTCAAATTCCACCTCTCCTGTGGGAAGATGGTGTTGCCCATTTTAGGGCCAAAATCTGATTTTGAACCTAAATCCCAAATTTCATATTGGGGTTCCAAATGGTAGATTTGGTGAAAATCAAGAAGTTTCGCTGCCAATTCTGGTCCAATTCCCGCAAAGAAATGGGCTCTAGGAGAGGTAGAACTTTTCAAAGAGAGGCTAGAGGTCCTAGAGAGCTATCTGTTCAGCCTGTACAAAGAGGTAGGAGATGAGAAAGGCCAAGGAAGTTAAGATATGAAAGAATTTCAACTCCTCCCTCTTACTGCATTAAATTTCTAGATTCAAAGCAGGAAGCTTTTGAAAATCTTAGAGCATCTCAAAGAAAAGTTGTTACTAAATAGCCACCACTAGTAAATCAGCCATTACCATCCATTTCTCATACAACACTTCCAGCAATGGAAATAAATCTACCATTTGTGCCATTTGTTCAGGGTAGTCCTCTGAGGATTGCCAATCACAACAACATTCCATTGGTAGCTTTGAAAGGATTTCCATCATTCACTAGAGAAGGGAAAAAAACTGCCATTGAGCACATCAGAGATATTGCATCTCTTTTCAATGTCTATCACATCATGGAAGAGCATGTAGATTTGAAGATATTGGCTGCATCACTAAAGGGTAAAGCATTGGAATAGTTCAAAACTCTTCCAGTGGATTCTATTGCTACATGGGATGTATTGGGAGAGAGATTGTCTAAGTTCTTTGAAGACAAGTTTGACAACCTGTCTTTGGTGGAGAAATTTATGACTATCAAGAGGGATCCACAAGAGGGAATGAGTGATTTCAATCTTCATTTCCAAAAGACATGGAATAGGATCCCTACTATGGTAAGACCCTCTCTTGAATATGCATTCTTGTATTTTCTTAAGAGTTTGAATAGCGATATTTCAGTCATGATACAATATATGGGAGGTATTTCTTTACCTCAAACTTTTGATATTTCTATTAAGGCAAGGAATAGTCTCATTCAAGTGGGAAAAATAGCTCCCGAGCCACCTATGCCCTTCTTTCCTATCATTCAGTCTAATATGCCATTGGTAGTTCCACCTCTTTCTATTTTCCCATCATTTAAAAGACCAGAGGTAGTCCCTGTTGCCCCTCTGAATGAGTTGCAGAGGATAAAAGATAGCCAGCAAAAAATAGAAAGTTTATTGCAAACCTTTGGTGATGAATTAGTGAGCCTTAAGAGAAATCAAGCATAAGCAACCCTGTAGGTCAAAATTAGTTTTCTAGTTCCCATCCCAATATCCTAATTAGTCTACCTCTCAAGGTAAAAAATAGCAATTCCAAGGGAATAACAATGCAAATAGGCATAATTGGAATCAGAGGCCTTATAGACCTTATAATCTTGCACCCATTAATGTTGTTAGGGATATAGTTCCCAGCCAAAATAACATTGCTACTGAATGGTGTTTTCCATGTAATGAATCTCATAATCAGTCAACATGTTCCAATGGAGTGGTTAATCAGGCTCTTATGGTACAAAATTCAGTGAATTCACAATAGAATGTTCCTATTGAGGAGATCCAACAGCAACTGGATCAGGATATTCGAAATACTAGTTTTCTAAATTGGAAAGAGGAAGAGTTTTGCAGACTAAATGATGATTCACCTATTTCAGTGAATATTAGAGCCAAGAAGAGAACTCTAGAATTAGACCAGTTAGCTGGGAATGTTCCTCCCACACCAGTTTCAATTTTGAAGGGGCCCTCTTCTTCAACAGATAAAGATAAAAATTAGAGGCATGTTGATCAGAGTGCTCCTAAATCTCCTCAAAAGGTACAGTTTGTTGTTCCTTATAATATTGTTGATAGCATGAAGAAAATAAATGTAACTATGACTATGTGGGAAACTCTAGCTATTCTAGGACAGGCTGAGATATTAAGGGAAGAGTTGTTTCCAAAGACACAAAGTTCACAGCGAGTTGTTCAAAGCCTTTTAGGACTGTTATGGCTAATTCAGAGCCTTCTAAGGTGCAAGAATCAATAGTTAAAGAAGATAAGAAGCCTTCTAAAGTTCAACAACCAGTAGTAAAAGAGGGTAAAAAGGCTACAGATTTGAAAGAACCAACAGTGAAAGAAGAAAAGAAGCCTGCAAATGTGCAAAGAACAACATTAAAGGTAAGAAACCAGAAAATGTTAAACCTCCTTTTTATGTTTACTTGATCATTGGAAATAAGTTAGTTCACAATTGTATGGTAGATAGTGGTGCAACTAGCATAGTAATACCTAAGAAAATTGTTGATCTGTTGGATTTGAAGTATGAGCCTCTTGAGAAAGGAATTGTTCAACTTGATGGTTCTTCAATTAAGACTTTAAGAGTTGTCAAAAATGCAAGTTTAAATCTTCATTCATGCCCAAATTTCTCAATTCCTCGGGACATTTATGTTATAGATTTGCCACCTTATTTTTCCCTATCTTTCAAGATATTTTACAGCCAAAATAGATGGATATTTTTCATCAGATTGGTCCCACTTATATTTTAGAACAAGGTATGGTACTAAGGTAACCATAAAATCAGAATTATTGGCCAAGTCCTATTAATTCAAGTTGTGTGATCATAGGTTCAGAGGAGATCAAGGACTACTATTCAACCTTTAATACACAAACTGAAGAATATCCTAAAATTTTGTTGGATGAGTGGGCAGTAAAAAATGACCAAGATAACAATATGCTTGATACTAGTTTTGGAAATTACATGATTTTAGAATCTGATACTGTTATGCCTAACTTTATACAAGCTCGGGATTCTGATTCAAAACTCTCAAATCAACTTTGGGACTTGTACTTTGATGGATCTAGGAATAAGGATGGTGTTGGTGTAGGGGTTATGCTTATGTCACCAAAGGGTGATAGATTTTATGCTGCAAAAAAATTATCTTTAATTTCCTTGTTCTAACAATATGGCTGAATACGAAAGTTTGATCTAGGGTTTAGAGTGGGCAAGAAAGAGGAAAATCAAATGCTTGAGGGCATTTGGTGACAGTGAATTGATAGTTAACTAGGTGAGAGGAGTTAATGTTGTTAAGAATGATGTTTTAAAGTTGTATGAATCCAGAATATCTAATATTCTGGATGATTTTAATGCATTCAACCTCATTTCTATACCTAGAAGGAAAAATCAGCATGTTGATAGTTTAGCTTTTATTGGTGCACATGTTTCTATTACTAAAAATAAAGGTCTTATCTCATATCAATCTCATATTAAAATTGTTGTTAGGCCATCAATTGCAGATAATGATATTAATTGACAGGTTTTTAATACTGATGAGCAAATTTTGGGTTTTATGGCTGAAATAGGGGACTTTTTAGTTCCTAGGGATAATAAAGTAAGGCAGAAAATGGAAGATCAAATTATACAGCTGAAAACTAACAAGCTTCCTAAAGGATTGGTCAGCCTGGAGTCTACATTTAACTCTGATGATTAGTTCAAGAGGAGAAAAACCAAAATGTTGATCAAGGAGGATCACTATGAAGAGATTGAAATTTTCAGAGACAAGCTTCTAAAGGTTGGTAAAATTAACTCTCCTTAAGAGAAAGAGTTGTTCATTGCTTTGTTTAGAGATTATAATGATGTATTTTCTTGGGACTATGCTTATTTGAAAGGATTTGATCCCTAATTGACTCAGCATACCATAAAATTAGAGCCTAATTCTAGGCCAATCAGGTAGAGGCAAATTCCAATTAACCCCAAATTAGAGCCCTTAATGCTTAAAGAGATTAATAAACTACTGGATAGTGGAATAATTATTCCTATTAAACACACATCTTGGGTTTGTAATTTAGTTCTTGAGAGGAAAAAGAATGGAGAGATCAGACTTTGTGTAGTTTTCAGAGACCTTAATAGGGCATCTTTGAAAGATAGACACCCTCTTCCTTCCATGGAACAAATTTTACAGTATGTCTCAAGTTCTGGAAGGTTTTCCCTCTTAGATGGGTATTCTGGTTATAACCAGATTTTAGTCAAAGAATCAGACCATTTTAAAACAACCTTTACAACCAAATGGGGAACAATGGCTTACAAAATAATGCCATTTGGATTATCAAATGTAGGAGCCACATTCCAGAAAGTAAAGGATGTAGCTTTCAAAAACTTGATGTACAAGTTTGTCCTGGTGTACTTAGATGATGTCACCATTTACAGCAAAGTTACAAACTAGCATATTGGTCATTTGAGACAAGTGCTTCAAAGATGCAGAGAGTTTGGAATCTCTCTCAACCCAAAGAAATTAGTTTTTGCATTTCGTGAAGGTAAGCTTTTAGGATACCAAGTGTCAAAAGAAGGTACAACTGTTGATCCTAAAAGGATCCATGCAATTCTGGAATTATTACTACCAAAACATAAAAAGAGATTGTAGAGTTTTATTGGAAGAATAAATTTTGTAAGATGATTTATTCCTGACACAAATTTATTGAAGCCTTTGACTAAAATGCTGAAGAAAATGTACCTTTTAGCTGGACTGATGAGGGAAAGATGAGCTTTAAATAGATTAAACAAGTCCTGTCATCAGCCCCTACATTAACTAATCCTGATTTTTCTAAGGAATTATTTTATATGCTTATGGTGGTTATGATATAGTTTCAGCAATACTGGTACAAAAGAATAAAGACAATCAGGAGCAGCCAATTGTATTTTTCAGCAAAGGAATGGATGATTATGAGAAAAGGTACAATTTTGTTGAAAAGCATGTACTTGTTGTTATTAAAGCTTTAAAGAAGTTTAAACATCTGGTTGCTAGAAACAAAATTCATTTAATGGTTGCACATCCTATCATTAAGGAGTTCATGTTGAATAAAGATGTAAATGAGAAAACAGGAGGATGGATCACAAAAGTTATGGAGTATGATGTACATATTCATGTAACCAAGTTGGCTAGAGGCAAAGGTTTGTGTGACCAAATGGTAGAAGAAGAAGAAGATGAAGCCACTGAAGAGGCTACCTTGTTCCAAGGTGATTTTATACTTAACAATGATTCAACAACTTGGTTGTCAGAAATGACCAAATTTCTATAAACTAGACAATGTCCAATTGATTTTGACAAAGCTAAACGGAGGTATTTCATATTACAGTTTATTCCTTATGTTCTGATTGATGGTATTCTTTATAGGAAGGATTATTCTGGTATGCTTTTAAAATATATTGATTTTTCTAATCAAAGCAAAATTTTATTTGAATTTCATGATGGATCATGTGGAGGACATTTCAGTCCTATGACTACAGCCTGGAAAATACTAAGAGCTAGTTATTACTAGCCTAATTTGTTTAGGGATGCCCATTCTTGGGCAAGAAAATGTCAAAAGTGTGCTCTGTTTGTAGGAAAGCAAAAGCTAGCAGCATTTCCGTTAAAGCCAATTACTGTGGATCAGCCATTTAACAAGTGGGGAGTGGACTTTATAGGTCCAATTAATCCTAATTCAAGTACAGATCATAAGTGGATCTTGACTGCTAAAAACTAATTTACAAGATGGAATTAGGCCATTGCATTGAAGGAATCAACTGTATTTGTTGTTCTCAAGTTTTATGATGATATTATAACAAGGTTTGGTGTTCCTCAATCAATCATTTTAGATAATGCTTTATCTTTTGTTGGTCCAGCAATAACAGAGTGGGCTGTTAAGAATAACATTTATTTGAATACAACTTCTAACTATTACCCCCAAAGTAATGGACTTGTAGAGTGTACTAACAAAAACTTGATCAGGATCATTAAAAAGACTTTGTAGGAGAACAAGAGAGATTGGCACTCAAAATTAAAGGAAGCCTTGTGGCTCGATAGATTCACACCAAAGAAGATTACTGGGAGTTCTCCCTATGTTCTGGTTTATGGTAAGGAGGTAAGATTGCCAATTTCAACTAAATTTCTAGCTTTATAGCTAGTTGGTCAAATGTTGTTGTTTGAAGAGGAAGATCCTCTTAAGCTGAGGTATGCTGAGTTATTACAGCTTGAAGAATAAAGGAAAAGAGCCTTAATGAATATGGAGCTGAGGAAGGATCAGACCAAGAGGTCTTTTGACAAGAAATCTACAACCAGGGAATTCAAGGAGGGCGATTTGGTACTAAAGTGGGATGTACTGAAGAGCACGCCAGGGCAGCATGACAAATTTGATAACTTTTGGTCAGACCCATTTGTCAATTTAGAATGTAAAGAAAATAATGCCTTCCAGTTGTCCACCATAGATGGAGAGATCTTGCAGATTCCAGTTAATGGAATCCACCTCAAGCTTTTCTTTGAGGGTTAGTTTCAATTTAAGTTTCATTTCAATAAGTGCTATCCAAGCACTAGGTCTTTAGGTTGCATGAGTCTTAGTTTAGATGCATTTTCATTTCAATAAAGGTTGCATTCATGAGTTCTGGTTTTCTAACCCCATTGCCCAATGATAAGGTTTGTAGTTCATTTCTAGTAGGCAAACATCTAGCAAAAGTTGCCAAAATTGTTACCCAAAATTATAGCATACACAACAATGAACATAAATAGGAAAAGATTACATTTTTTTAGGAGTCCAATTAACACTACATTTCAGGTGATGTTGATTAACATTTCATTATTGCATTCAATACCAATTTTCATTTTGTACTCTAAGAATTGATCACACTTCAAATTTTCAAAAATCATAATTGATCATTACTTTGTGCATTCAAAATGAATGTAGTATACAAATGTTCTTTCATATTTCATATTTCATGTCAATAAAAGAGTACAATTTGCAGAATAGAAAGCATGATAGAAGTATGAGTAGGGTCCCATGCATTTCCTTTGTCATCTGTATGTTGTTGGCTGGTTGTCTGTCAGGTCCTCAGGTCTTTAGGTCCATTGTCCAGGTCTACATCTTCAAAGAGTCTTTAGGGTTATCCTGCATCATGAGAAAGAGAAATGTGTTAGATCTAGTTGGATCTAAGCAATACATGAAACATAAACATCATACAACCATCAATTTTTCATATATGCATATATATCTATTATTTCAATGCAATAACGAAAAGACATATTTGATCAAACCCTGAAACAGTTAATGACGAGCCTGAAAAATGATGAAATAAAGAAGGCATTGAAGGAGAATGAAAATAAGATGACACTGAAGTTCAATACTTGTTTAATTCTGATTAACAATATTGAATCGGTTGTGAAGAGTGCAAATACCACATGGAAGAACATATACCATCTTCACCAAATGAGTACTGAATCAGTTATAATAAAAGACATTGAAGATGACAGTGATGAACAGGAAGAAGCCACTCAAGTAGATGATACCATGAGGATAGCGGCAGAAGTCATTGCATCACTTCCTACCTCTCCAACAAAAGTTGCTACATCTAGCCTGGAGACATCTTCAAGCATGGTTGTGACAACTTCAACATTTGTCCAATCACCTATAGCAACAACAGAAGTAACTACCATTTCTTCTACCGAGTTGCAGTCTCCTATTTCATCAAGTTTTCTAGCGGTAAGTATTCCAGTTTTTGATTCTACAAGTGTTTCAGCTTTAAGTTCTCCAGTAGATAGTATACCATTCTTTATAGTCAGTCCTACTATGTCTACTATCACTACTACTAAGGCATTAAGTATAGATAAGCCTAAGGCTCAATCGAGTATAAGATTTTTGGGCAAGAATATAGTAGAGGATATAGACCTAGATAAGGAAATAGAGATTCCAACATTGGATTTTGCAAATCTATCAGCGGATCAAATGCAAAATATAGGTGAACTCCTCCAAAGGAAAGTGAAGCAAAAGAAGCTTAAAGAGGAGAGAGACAAGGAATATAAAATCATTAAGGATGCTAAGGACATTTTGTCAGAAGCATTAGGTGTTAAAGTAGACTCCTCTCAACATGTTTTGTTACAATTAGCAGAAGCGGTAAATAAGTAGAATGAGGATTCATCTAGGATAGACAAGTTAGTTGAAAAAGCCGAGAAGAAATTCAACAATAAAGTGCTTGAGCACATTGCTCAGCACATAGCTATTAATCAAGCAGAATTATCTTCAGTTTTCACAAACATTGAATCTTCCTATTCGAATGTTACCTCTCTTTTGGCCAAACTATGCAATGTTGCCGAGTTCACCAAGGATGTCAAGGATAAAATGAATAAAATTGATAAGGATTTGAAGATTAGCATAGAGAAGCTGCAACTTGAACCAAGTTCAAACTCTGCTCATCACATGAAAATCTCATTCCTATCAAATATGCAGTTAGAACTACTGAAAGAAGACACAAGGATCTGGTCCACATTGTTAGACATTCAGAACATGATCCTTCCCATCATGAATACAATGTATAAGCACATTGAACATTCCAAAACATTAATTCATGACAATCAGTTCTCAATAGCAGATCACATGATTGCACTCTCTGCAGAAGTCCAAATTGCAATCCAAACATGCAAGATTCTGCAAGAAAATTGGGACAGAACTCTGGCACTGATAATGAAGGTACATTCTATTTTTCTATCAAATTTTGGATTCTCCCTGTAAAAAACTTGTATATACACCTTTGGCATTATTGTCAAAAATGGGGAGATATGTATAGAAGAAAAAGTTAGTGCATTGAAAGGGGGAGATAATTTATAAAGCCCTATGACAAAGACAAATTTTGAAAAATCAAAATAAATCTCAGCATGGTTCATGTATATAAGTTTTGGGCAATAAGTGTTTTTGTCACTAATGCCAAAGGGGGAGATTGTTGGCATTAAGTAGGATTTCCACTAGTGACAACACTTATTTGCATCCTGAGTGCAAACCGAACAGAACAGTGCAAACTGAGCAAAATAGTGCAAACCGAGCAGGACAATGCAAACTGAGCAGAATAGTGCAAACCGAGTAGGACAGTGCAAACTGAGCAGGATAGTGTAAACCGAGTGACATTATGTCTACCAAGTCACAAGTATTTACTGAGTTCGAAACTTACCAAGTGTTTAGTATGAACCGAGCCTTCACTTCTACCGAGTGCATGATGATGTCGAGTAATGCAGTGGACACTGAGTATCAAAAAGTCACCGAGTTAGTTTGTAGGAACCGTGTAACCATACTTGGGCCGACTTAGTAGCACTTATGTTTATTTGTCAAGCTGACTTTGTAATTGTAATTAATTGTTTAGACTTGTATATAAATAATGTTGTACAAATACCAAGTAGTATGAATGTGAAAAAAAGGGGAGATAAAAAGGCAGAAACTAGTGAATTACAAAGGGCTACTATACATAAGGAGCGGTAGAGACAAATTCATCACAGAAGGTGATCAGTACGTCAGCGAATCTCATTCAGCAATCTAGTTGCAAAGTAAGAGATATACTATTTCATTTTAACCAGTGAATCAGTACTAAAATCCTCTAACCAGGTAGACTTAACAATCTTTTGTAAAATCTCTTTACCGAGTACATACTTCTTTTGTAAGTTTGTAAAAATCCTTTAACAGGGTGGATTTAGCAATCCTTATTGCTCCTAGTAGGGCAGATCATCAGAAGTGATCAATGTAAGCCTTAACCGGCCAACTTTATACTGCAGTATTAAAGCTTTGTGGGTTTCATCCCCACCCGAGTTTTAATTTCTTTTGGAAGGTTTCTGGGTAACCAAATCTATGTGTCATTGTTGTAAATGCTTTTATGTTTCATGCTTTCTATATGCAAAAGGATAAAGTGAACTATATGTTAATACATCTGATATTGAAAAAAAAAATTGAATTTACTGATTCACCCCTCCCCTCTCAGTAACTTGGTTAATTCTTGAATATTTCCAACAATTGGTATCAGAGCTATATTGGTTCTCAAGATAAAGCTTAACTAGCTTGAGCAAAGATCCATGACAATGGAGGTATTCAAACTGAACAAGGTGATTGAAAATGAAAAGCTAGATCTGGAAATGGCCATAGCTAAACTTAAAGAAGCAAAAGAACATCTTTCCCAATCCCTAAGAAGAAGGAAGGAACTTGCAAATCAGATGAATGATCATAATTACATTGAAGAAAAGATTGAAGATCTTTTTCCCTCAAATAGCTTAGATGAAGCAAACAATGTTGTCAAAGAACTCCTAGAAAAGAATGGGTCTTTGTAGGAAGAAGTGAGAAAATTAAAAAGAGAACAAGAACTACACTCAACAAGATTTTGTGAGATCTTAGAACAAAGAAACAAGTTGAAAGATGAATTAGATGGAAGGAACAATGAAGTCCTAAATAAAACCCTTCAGCTAGAAAACCTAATTGATCAGATCTCCCATACAAATGAGGAAATTCTGACTCTAAGATCAGAAATAGAAAGCACAAGAGAAGAACTAAGATCTGAAAAGCAAATCAATCTAAGATTGGTGGATGACCTAAACACCGAAAAACAAATCAATGAAAGAATGCTAAAGAGCCAAGAAGACTTAAATCAGCTGCATGATCAAAATCTTCATAGGCAAAAAGGAAAAGCAGGACTTGGATACAAAGGAGAAGGTGAATCTTCTAAGCAAGGTACTCAAAGGAATCAGAAACCTACTTGTAATCATTGTGGCAAAATAGGACATACTTCAAATAAATGTTGGAGCAATGAAAAAGCATAATTCAATGGAAAATGCTACAACTGCAATCAGCATGGTCACAAAGCAAATGAATGCAAGGAAAAACCAAGATTCAAAGGTAATTGTCACAAATGCAACAAACAAGGTCACAAGGCATCCGAGTGTAGATCCAAAACATTCAATCCAGTAGAACAAATTATGAAAGCAATGTTTGGATGGGATTACAACACTTGGTGTAGATGTCATTACTATGGAGAATATGGACACATTGGCATGAACTACATAAAACATCATCTAAGGAAAAGAGATACTACCATAAGATGTTTCAAATACACTAAACTCGGTCATATAGCCAAAAATTGCATGAATGCTAGTGAAGTTGAAGATGGAAAGAAGAATGAAGCAACTAAGATCAGGAAACAGATGAGACAACAGTGGATTCCTAAATCTACCAAGCAAACCAGTCCAAGTAATGGAATGGGTGGCTCTACCGACTCAAACTAAATTCCCAAGAAAGCACTGGAACTGTATTCTCATAGACAAATTTCAAGTAGTTCCAGAACTGAATTAAAAGAAAGATCTAAATCGGCATACAAGATGCAATAAGATCACAGGAAGGTCGGTATCAGTTTTCACTGAGCAAGGTCAGGAGCTATCTAATATGATTACCGAGCGAGGTCGGAGCAATATGAATTCTCAAGTTCACCGAGTTGCAAAGTCTTTACCGAGCAATTAATTCATAGTGGGTGACAGTCTGTCAGAATTCATACCCTAATTTCTACTAAGCATTAATGATAGAGTTGTAAACAAAAGGCAAGAAATCAAACTCATTCTTCACCGTGAACTTTAGCATTTTGAGAGCAGAAAATTTCCAAAGCAATCAAGCGATTCAAATACTTTTGCGAAAAGAATTCTCTATGAGCTACCATGGCATCATCCAGCGCTTCAGCGAAGAAAGGAATAGAAATGATAATCCAAGGGGAATGGAGAGCATCAGATTTCAAACTCGTGCCTGCAATTGTAGCAAACCTAGACCCGAACGGAGCTCAATCTCAGATTCCTCCTAAGGTACTACTTGTTAATGATATTCGCAATCATTTCAATTGTGCAATTCAAGAGATGGGAAACCTAGAGCTAGATATTGTGCGTGAGGAACTGTGTGTGAATGGTGTTCTAAAACCAGAGCACAAACATCTGGAAGACAAGGGATTAGTTCACATTACACATTTACCTCAAAACTTTCAGGAGAAATGGGTTAGATACATTCTCAGCCGTGTACACGAAGGCAAGATTTGGCTTGAGCAACCCATAGAGATCACTAAGAAGATGATTCACCGAATCACCGGTCTTCCCATGTTAAACAAAGTTAAATCTACCAAAACCCTAGGTCGGCCGGAGCTGGAGAAGAAAACCCTAGCCGAGTGGGATGGTAGAGGCATGAAAGTAAGCAGCATTACTAATGCTGAACTAAAGTTTGGAACACACATCATTGCTCATAAAATATACAGTTCAAGTCAGCAGAATAGTATTCCCTACGAAGCCATAGACCTAGCATACAAAGTGGTAAAGAATAATTTATCATTTGACCTTGCAGATTTGTTGTTAAAACAGTTTAACAAGAACATGGAAAGCATTCAAACTTCCAAAAACAATCCATGTAAGTTTGGATCTCTACTGGTCTGTTTATTTTTCTATGTTCAGAAATTCTTCCCTTCCAAAGGAAAAGTAGTATGGAGAAAGGATGTGCCAATTCTTTATGAGATAAATGAATATATTTCAGAAATGGGTGAAAATTTTGAGAACATCATGGATAGTTATTTTGAGTCTTTCAAGGAGAAAATGAACGATAGATTCTGGATTCCACAGAAGTTGGTGGAGGATTATAAGGATGATATTTTCTTCATGGTGGACTATGACAAAGTATACATTCAAGTAGCTAAACTGAGGATTGTACATGTGAAACCTCTTCCTTATGAGGTAAACATTGATGAAACAAAGAATATCATTGAAGCCCTCCTTAATCAGCCTGTTGATCCCAAAGCTCCATATTTTGGGACATATGAAGAAGCAAAACTGAGAATTGAATTAAGTATAAAGCTTCCACAAGCAGTAAATAAAGGAAAAAAGAGGATAGCCAAAATGCAAGCTATCACACCTCTAATGCTAACTGAAGACATTGAAGAAGAAGAGAAAAAGGATGAGAAAACAGAGGAACCAGAACCTGCAAAGAAGAAAGGAAGGGTATTCATCACCAAGGTACCTAAGCCTCCCACTGCCGTATTTACAAGGAGAAGTGCAAAGGGTAAGGCAGACAAAAAGGACAAAGATATAATATTCAAAAAGCCTCCTCTAACCCTTCAAGAGAAGATCAAACTTCTGAGAGAAGGATTTGGAGTAAGTAGTATAAAATCTTTAAAATATGAAATAAGATCGGAAATAGAACAAAAGGAGATTGAAGATGCTGTCATTGAAAAGATGGGACAGTGGAAATACTCTCCTGATGAAATAGCCCAACAGATTCCAGGAGCTTTATTAGATCAAATAAAAATGAGATGGGCCAATGCAAGGCAAACTGTAAAAGACATATTTGATCAAACCCTGAAACAGTTAATGCTGAGCTTGAAAAATGATGAAATAAAGAAGGCATTGAAGGAGAATGAAAATAAGATGACACTGAAGTTCAATACTTGTTTAATTCTGATTAATAATATTGAATCAGTTGTGAAGAGTGCAAATACCACATGGAAGAACATATACCATCTTCACCAACCGAGTACTGAATTAGTTATAATAAAAGACATTGAAGATGATAGTGATGAACAGGAAGAAGCCACTGAGGTAGATGATACTGTGAGGATAGCGGCAGAAGTCATTGCATCACTTCCTACCTCTCCAACAAAAGTTGCTACATCTAGCCTGGAGACATCTTCAAGCATGGTTGTGACAACTTCAACATTTGTCCAATCACCTATAGCAACAACAGAAGTAACTACCATTTCTTCTACCGAGTTGCAGTCTCCTATTTCATCAAGTTTTCTAGCAGTAAGTATTCCAGTTTTTGATTCTACAAGTGTTTCAGCTTTAAGTTCTCCAGTAGATAGTATATCATTCTTTATAGCCAGTCCTACTATGTCTACTATCACTACTACTAAGGCATTAAGTATAGATAAGCCTAAGGCTCAACCGAGTATAAGATTTTTGGGCAAGAATATAGTAGAGGATATAGACCTAGATAAGGAAATAAAGATTCCAACATTGGATTTTGCAAATCTATCAACGGATCAAATGCAAAATATAGGTGAACTCCTCCAAAGGAAAGCGAAGCAAAAGAAGCTTAAAGAGGAGAGAGACAAGGAATATAAAATCATTAAGGATGCTAAGGACATTTTTTCAGAAGCATTAGGTGTTAAAGTAGACTCCTCTCAACATGTTTTGTTACAATTAGCAGAAGCGGTAAATAAGTACAATGAGGATTCATCTGGGATAGACAAGTTAGTTGAAAAAGCCGAGAAGAAATTCAACAATAAAGTGCTTGAGCACATTACTCAGCACATAACTATTAATCAAGTAGAATTATCTTCAATTTTGACAAACATTGAATCTTCCTATTCGAATGTTACCTCTCTTTTGGCCAAACTATGCAATGTTGCCGAGTTCACCAAGGATGTCAAGGATAAAATGAATAAAATTGATGAGGATTTGAAGATTAGCATACAGAAGCTGCAACTTGAACCAAGTTCAAACTCTGCTCATCACATGAAAATCTCATTCCTATCAAATATGCAATTAGAACTACTGAAAGAAGACACAAGGATCTGGTCCACACTGTTAGACATTCAGAACATGATCCTTCCCATCATGAATACAATGTATAAGCACATTGAACATTCCAAAACATTAATTCATGACAATCAGTTCTCAATAGCAGATCACATGATTGCACTCTCTGCAGAAGTCCAAATTGCAATCCAAACATGCAAGATTCTGCAAGAAAATTGGGATAGAACTCTGGCACTGATAATGAAGGTACATTCTATTTTTCTATCAAATTTTGGATTCTCCCTATAAAACACTTGTATATACACCTTTGGCATTATCGTCAAAAAGGGGGAGATATGTATAGAAGAAAAAGTTAGTGCATTGAAAGGGGGAGATAATTTATAAAGCCCTATGACAAAGACAAATTTTGAAAAATTAAAATAAATCTCAGCATGGTTCATGTATATAAGTTTTGGGCAATAAGTGTTTTTGTCACTAATGCCAAAGGGGGAGATTGTTGGCATTAAGCAGGATTGCCACTAGTGACAACACTTATTTGCATCCTAAGTGCAAACCGAGTAGAACAGTGCAAACCGAGCAGAATAGTGCAAACCGAGTAGGACAGTGCAAACCGAGCAGAACAGTGCAAACCGAGCAGGACAGTGCAAACCGAGTAGGACAGTGCAAACCGAGCAAGACAGTGTAAACTGAGTGACATTATGTCTACCGAGTCACAAGTATTTACTGAGTTCGAAACTTACCGAGTGGTTAGTATGAACCGAGCCTTCACTTCTACTGAGTGCATGACAATGCCGAGTAATGCAGTGGATGCCGAGTATCAGAAAGTCACCGAGTTAGTTTGCAGGAACCGTGTAACCATACTTGGGCTGACTTAGTAGCACTTATGTTTATTTGTCAAGCTAACTTTGTAATTGTAATTAATTGTTTAGACTTGTATATAAACAATGTTGTACAAATACCAAGTAGTATGAATGTGAAAAAAAGGGGAGATAAAAAGGCAGAAACTAGTGAATTACAAAGGGCTACTATACATAAGGAGTAGCAGAGACAAATTCATCACAGAAGGTGATCAGTACATCAGTGAATCTCATTCAGTAACCCAGTTGCAAAGTAAGAGATATACTATTTCATTTTAACCAATGAATCAGTACTAAAATCCTCTAACCAGGTAGACTTAATAGTCTTTTGTAAAATCTCTTTACCGAGTACATACTTCTTTTGTAAGTTTGTAAAAATCCTTTAACAGGGTGGATTTAGTAATCCTTATTGCTCCTAGCAGGGCAGATCATCAGAAGTGATCAATGTAAGCCTTAACCGGCCAACTTTATACTACAGTATTAAAGCTTTGTGGGTTTCATCCCCACCCCAGTTTTACTTTCTTTTGGAAGGTTTCTGGGTAACCAAATCTATGTGTCATTGTTGTGAATGCTTTTATGTTTCATGCTTTCTATATGCAAAAGGATAAAGTGAACTATATGTTAATACATTTGATATTGAAAAAAAAATTTGAAGTTACTGATTCACCCCTCCCCTCTCAATAACTTGGTTAATTCTTGAATATTTCCAACAAGGGTTAGAATGGAAAGAAATATCTTTTTTGCAAAGTGTTGATTCAATCAAGTATTTCCAATCAACTAGGAGAGCCACAGTCACTGTTATTATCTCTCATTGACCAGAGCTATAAACAAATAAAATTTTTGTTGCAATTTTTTTACAATCTGATGTTTTTGAGTGTCACGAGCCCATGCTCAAACCTCACAAACTACTCATATTTTATACAATTTGAATCAGACGGCAGGATAAAGATTTAAATATCTTTTTATTCAAGTTTCATGTACATGTTATAATCACAACATTGTATTTCAAATCAAATAGCAGTGGTCAAACATGGTGGTCTTGGTTTGTATAAGACAACAGTACAAATTTCAAGCAATGGTCATTGTTACCAGTGAATCTGAAGACACATCAACAAGAACGATTGGTGAAAATGAAAATCACAAGGGTACAGTCATTTTTCTCAAACATGTTCACTGTTTGAAGTACAATAGTGGACTCAATAGAACTGGCTGAAAGGTAATGATGAGTTACCAAGAAACGAATAGTGTATGCAATAAAATGCTAAAAAATGACTAATGCAAGAATGACAATGATGTTTTTCAAGAAAAGGTCATGGCAATCAGTAGAACAGTGAATACAAAATGAGACCCTAGTCATCTTCTATTGGTAAGTTAACTAAACTAAAGTAGATGACTATATCTAGTGTTTTCGTTATGGCAAAAAGTTCATATAAAGTTTTGGAGTCATTACATATTGAAGAAGATCAAAAAATGGCTAAGTATGGAAGACTGGATAGACAGCATAGCACAAGGTGATCAGAGCATCATCGCACATGCGTATGATAGATTTATGACATGCGCCCTTCAAGATAAGCTTGAAAGTATGTATTCATGCTAAGTCTAAGAGAACATGATGATATGAGTCAATATGAGGAAGTTACAGTCAGATGAAATGGCACAGATAGTAAGCGGCAAAACATGACAAAACATGTAGCCGACTATTTGCATTTTGATTAGCACTTGTAATATTATTTTGTAAAGGCTATGTGCCTATTATAATTAGGTCATACACATGTTAATATGAATAGATGTAAACACACTTGAGCCAATTCAATTAGAAGTGGTGTATGTAATTAGTCATAGGCCGACTTGATGAAAATTTTTGTATGTGCATATAAATAAGACATGCGCCCTTGTAATTCTGCATGGAATGAAAATAGAGTTTTCATAAGCAGAGAAGAAGTATGTGAAGAGAAGAAAGAATGTGTTAGAGCTTTACAAGAGTCTAAAGCATCAGCATACCAAAGGAACTGATCAGACAAGTAGTGTCACTACACCAGTTCACCTTGCAGATATAGTGTGTATCTGATATCTAGAAGGTTGTAGCCTTCACCCCTTTGAATAGTGTGCTCTCAGATAGTACATCCTCACCCCTAATAGGGTTAATTGTAAAAGACTCCTAATAGGGTCTAACCCTTGACTAGGTCACTATACTAAAGCATTATAAAGATCAACTCCTAACAGGGTTGCAAGATCTTCTAACAAGGATCATAAAACACTAGTGTAGTTCTAGTGGGTGTTAATTCCCACTGGGGTTTTTACGTATTTGGATTTCCCTGTAATCATATTTTGTGTCATGTATTATGAATGCTTATCTTATTTACATTGATGTTCATTTCAGTATCTAAGCAATTAAGTTAAGTTTCAAAGTATCAAAAAAATTAATTAAGTACAAAACACTAATTCACCCCCCCCTTCCAGTGTTCCCAATCCTAACAATTGGTATCAGAGATATGGTCCTCTGAAGATAAGTTTAACCACTTGAGGAGATCATGGATAAGGGAGAAATGAAACATCTGAAAAACAATCTTGAAGCAACTCTTGAAGACCTTGACAAATCTAAAAAACAAATTGAAGAACTAAAAGAAAAGGTTAGTGATTCTCATGCAGTCATTAAAAAACTGTGAAAAGATTTGAAAGACTATTCCACAAGTGATTTGGGAAAAATGGTCAAAAAGATAAATGAGGAAAACAAATCTCTAAAATATTAGATTGAAGATTTGGATGAAAAACTACTCAATAATCAAGAAGCCTATGAAGAACAGGTCAAAGAGAACAAGCAGTTAGATGAAGAACTAAGACAAGAAAACATGACAATCTTGGAGTTAGAGAACATCAAGAAATAAATGGAATCTAAAGTTGCTGAGGCAAAGAACCATATTGACAAATTGCACACAAGAAAAGATCTTATAGAGTCACAATTGTATGCACATAAGATTAAAGGAGACACCAGTGGTATTGGGTTTAATGAAGCACAAAATTAGATCAATGACATACAAGCAAGAAAGAAAGCATCAGAAGAATCTACAGAAGCTAAGAAGATAGGAAATCATACAGAAGCTAAAACTGAACCACCCAAGGATGAGCGCAAGCCGGTAAACAAGACTTTTTATGCTTGTAACAAACATGTTCACATAGCAAGAAATTGTAAAGAGGTAAGACCTTTTCATGGTTACTGTTATTCATGCAATAAATTTGGTCATAGAGCTATGAATTGTAGATCAAATCAAAGAAATCAAAATCAGTAAAGTCAAAGAAGTCATCCTCAGCAGAATGTAAGAAACTCTCAGAACATTACATGTCAGATATGCAATTATGTTGGTCACACAGCCAGACAGTGCAGTATGGTAACCCACATGAAAGCACCAAGGAATATCAGGCCTCCAGTCATTTGTCACTCATGTAACAAGGCTAGACACATCTCTAGGTTCTACAGAACAAGAGCGCAAAGACAGGAAAGCCCTAAAAATTCAAAAACCTCAATATTAGAAGAAGTAGGAGAAGTCAAGTTTGTGCAAGCTTTAGATGATGCGAGCTTGATTTGGAAGGAAGAAAAGAAAGATAATGTTGATGAAATAGTTGAGGTTGCATCCACAATGGACGCAACTCCTATTTATGGTTAAATGACCTTCATGGTCATAGGGGGAGCTAGATTAGCTCTAGACCCTTGGGTGGCTAGTATACCCACTCTCAGAGTATGTGCCTTGGACTACAACTATTTGGAGACTATGTGATGTAGTATGCAAGAGCACACTACCTGATTGTTAGTTGAAACATAGATTGCAATTTACAATTGCATTTTGTACTTACGTGGCTAGCATTAATGACCGAAAAGTTACTTTATAGCCATCAGAGATTCATTATTCACACATTGCATTCTAAATTGAGTGTTTGGAGAGCACTAAAGATCAAGCAGTTGAGTTGCAAAGTGTTACAGTTGAATCTAGCAGCAAAGAAGGAAGATTTATTGTTGCAAATCCCTAATTCAAACATGGCAATCCAAAAACCCTTTGAAACCATCCAGAAGCATTTAATCAAGTAAGTCATGGCTACACCAGTTGTATTTGATGTTGCTAAAAGAAAGAGATACTTTTTTAAGAAGCATCCATTTAAGTCCACCCTATATGACCTAGAAGGAGCATTTTCAAGAACCCCAATGGGTGTCATGCATGTAGAGGACATACGCGCTTACATCTATTGTAAGAAAGAGCTAGTCGGTTTGGACAGGATTAGGTCACACCTAGAAACAATGATGAATCTAGACAAAACATTCACTATTGAGTTCACACACCTTGAGAATCATCCAATCATTGAATATGCTACTGCATATGAGTTTTATAAATCATAGTGGATTAAGATTCTATTAAGTAGGATTCATGATGACCTATTCTGGATAGGAAAAGTCCTTGTAAGAATAACCACTGATCTCATCCATGAGATGACAAGACTCTCAAATTTGGGCACCATTCTTCCAATTGGAAAAGATGTCAGGAAACTAGTAGAACATGTATATAAATTCTGCAGTGATAGGCGCGGAATGACCATTGAGCCAATTGAGGAGAAAGACATCAAATTGATGTCTATGATACTTGGGTATAGATTTCAGCACACAAACATGGTTAATAGTGTGTCTGTAGCCACTATTCTAGCAGCTATCAGATTGGTAAGAGAAAATTGAGAATTCAATTTGTGTTAGATCTTGCGTGCACAATTGATAGATAACATAAGGGTAATTAAGCATGATAAGAGTAAGATTTTTAGATTTGGATCACTTATCATATATATGTACTTCCACATAGTCAGTAAAGTATCAGACTTGTATCTAGACAAGGGCATTCCTAATATGCCACAAATCTCATTCAAGGCATCTACTAAAAGCACCTTGAAGGATTACATATAGTTAGAACTCAAAACATTTAGGATAAAAATGTAGATGAGGTACAAGATTCTGAAAGTATAGTTGAGAAGTACAAAGATAGTATATGTTTCATGGTGGAGATAGACACCACTTGTATGGAAGAAGTGGAACCAAGGACCAAATGGATTCATCCACTTGGGTATGAAGTGGAGGAACACATCCTAGAAGCATACGCACAAGTCCTCCTCACAGTGCCAAAGGATTGCAATGAACCTAGATGGGGTACCTATGAAGAAAAGACAGGGGAAGTTGATGCAGTTCTTAACAGTGCTGCAACCAAGAGGAAAGCTTCCAAAATTACATCAAAAATATTGAAGATTCATGGTGTGACACAAGACGATCTGGATAAGGAAAGGGAAGCCTATATTTCAATGCAACTTGAGAGCGCACTCACTAGTGAAGCAAAAGAAGAGAAATAAGACAATCCTGAGGAAAAGAAGAGAAAAACTACAAAGAGCACCCCTGTGCCCTCAAATACAATTGATGTAGAGTCCACATCACCTCCTAAGTATAAAAATATGCCAAAGAGGAAGAAGGAGACCAGCACAATCCATCCATCCTTTAGGATAACTAGAAATCTAAGAAAGAACACTCAATCTCCTCTTGAGGTAGGTTTTAGACCTAGTCTTCAAGTATTGAAAACCAGGATTGTTGATGAAGGGAGAATTGATCAGATAAAGAAATTATATGATATGTATAATGAGATTGACAAGTCAGAGATCCATGGAATGATAATCAATCATATGGTTAAGTTCAAGAAGATAATCTTGGAACTTAAGATAGTTATTCCATACAAAGTATGGGACATTTTAGAATTCTTGAAGAGATAGGCTATTGAGGAAGACCTTAGAATAAGGGAAAAGATTTTAGATGAAAGCCTCCATGTATGCTCATTAGAAGAGAAAACACTATTGTTAGATCTAGTGAAGCCGCACCTAAGAACAAAACTAAGAACTCTACAAATAATTGATAAAGACTATGAGTTGGTGGAAAAAGAGACAGAGAAAGCATTTGAGAAAGTTTTCTTAAAAAAACATATGTATCCACCTACTATGCCCACAACTCAAGTGCCCTCTAAGAAAGCCAAGGAATCAAAGATCACAAATGCACCAGTAATAGGTCCACATGAATCAATACCCTTAGTAACAGTGTCTACAGATGAAGTAAAGTCTGCACCCATGCCCAGAACACAAGAAGATGACACAATAATGATTGAAAATGTGGAGATATCAATGGTGGCCACTGAAAAATATTTGGACAAATTTGAGGAAGCCTTTGTGAGTACACAAGAGGTAGAAATACTATGCGGTGATAATTCACCTAAACAGCAAGAAGAATTGTTGATTGAGGATCTAATAGGTAAAGAAGAGGAGAAAGAAGAAGAAGAGGAGAAAGAAGAACTTCAAGTAGGTGTTTCTTGAAGCTCAAGCTGGAAAGAGTAAAGACTAGTGTAAACTACAATAGTATTAAATAATAGAGGACATCAAAAAGACATGAAAAACACCGTATTGGCCAAGCTAAGTGAACTAGATGCAAAGTAATGGTACATACAACTCATGACTAGTATGAATTTATATGCTAAATGAATGGTGCACTAAAAAGAAGACACATATATCTACAACAAGTAAAGGAACCTAGAAATCATTGCGAGGAAAAAGCATGAACTTGGCAAAGTAGAGAAAAGAGAGTAGTCACATATCTTTTGGTCAAGTCTTCTTGTTGTTAGGTTGAGCTCAATTTCAAAGGAGAAATCATAGTTACGGTAGAGTTGAAGCCACGTCCACCATTATAGCTCGGGTTCAACCAATGAACTAGTGTTCAAACCCAAGATTCATACCAAGATGATAGTCGAGTGTCAATCACAGGCACCAAGAAATAAGCCAAGCTTTGTGCTCATAACAGAGGTCAAACTTATTGTTTAATCCAACATCAAACTATTCCAAGCTTGTGGGTAACTCATTATTATCACAACCCAAACTTCATATTTTTGGGTCACATTAAATATAGAAGCTCACCCTCAAAGTCAATATCTAAAAGAAATAGACTCGGCCTTGACTGTAATAGAAATCAAAAACCTTCATGCTAATATTCAAAGCCGAGTTCACATGATACAACATGAGCATACTGCCAGATCTCAAAGCCTAACAGTCAAATTCAAGCCCGAGAACAAATAAGCACAATATGAACTACAGTCACAGCTTGAGATCAACCCAGATTCAAGCTTGAGGCTCAATCTAAAGCCATGACTGAAATGTGGAGTCACAACCAAGCTTTGAATGACAAGGATATTCCCATCTAAGCTCTTGTTTAAGTCCCAACTTCAACCTCACCTTCAAGTTTAGGGTCCACTCAATGCCAAAGACCTTCAAATTCATAGGATTCCTTCAAAATGCTAGATTTTCACCATGAAAGATGCCACAGTTCTCTCAGGAATTTCACCATGACCTAGGGTTTTTCCCTATTTTTTCTCAAAGACAAACACAAGCATATGCGAAAAACAAGAATGAGGCAGTTTTTTTAGAATTCTAAAGTCTAGCTAGCACCACATTCAAGGCATTAACTCCCACAGTCTACATCATGCCAGAGCCTTGGGTTTCCTACTGCCACCTCGATGCCATAGAGATATTTCATATTTTGTAAATTGCTTAAGTGGTCATGTCGACCATTTTGCAATTTTGTAATAAGTGTAAACTTAGGTTTTCTATCTAGGTTTATATTTTATATAAGTTGGCATTATATTGAGTTTAGCTCAATTTACATTTTTGTAAATGTTGGTGTGCTTTGTTAAAGATTTTATCTTACAAAACCAACATTAGGGCTAGATTTAAGGCATTATTCTAGGCTTGATCTTAGGTATTTTGGCATGAATTAGGGCCAAAATTGGAGAGATTTTAGGGCTAAAATCAAGAGGCTATGATTTTCAAATTTGGGGCTTAGAGGGCTGTAAAATTGATTTTCTTAATCAGTTTCTGGGGGTTCTAGATTTTTGAGAGAAGGCCTTAGTGATCAATTTTGTTCCTTTGCACCTTAGCTTATATTTTGTAACCTACATGTCATATTTTTGAGGAAAATAAAGCAGATGATCCATATTTTCTCATATTGTGAGCATTGATTTTAAATCCTTTTCTTCATTCTTCATAAGTGTTTATCTATTTTGGTAGCAAAGAGAAGTGAATTATTTATATTCCTCCTTTAAGTGAACAAAGTCTAAACCTTATGCATAATATGTATGTTTGTTAACAGATTGTACTATTTGTGGTCTATACCCTAGTAGTAAAATCCAGATTAACCTATATGTTGATCAGTGAATGATAGTGTCAGTCTCATTGATATGTGTACTGTGGTTGCTGTTTTGGATTCCAAGAAAATCTGAGTTCAAATTGGTGTATCACCCCATTTCCCTTTTTAGTTTTAAATCCTTTTTCCCTTTTCCCAATCATTTTTTTAGTCAAGAGGTGATATTTCTAAATCAAATAGGAACTGACCTAGAATCTAGAGACTCCTTCTCAATTAGACTCCACCCACAATTCAAGAAGGTTTCCATTGTTAGGATGAGATATCATTAAGCCCTAATGCCTGAGTTAGGGTGGTATTTTCAAACCTAAATAGTTCATTAGGAATTTTAGTTCAATTTGTAATGCTATGACTGAGACTATGAGAGGAGAAAAAAAGAGAATTCAAGTGGACACATGGAGCTGATAAAATTTTTGAGACTCTGAAGCAGAAGGTTACTGAATTGCCTGTTTTGGCATTGACCGAGTTCAATAAGGTATTTCAAGTGGAATGTAATGCAAGTGGAAGTACAATAGGAACTGTGTTGATTCAAGAAGGTAAACCTGTTGCTTTCTTTAGTAAAAAGTTGAATGATGAAAAAAGGAAATATTATGTGTATGATCAATAATTCTATGCTATTGTTCAAGCCCTGAAGAAATGGAGACATTATTTGATACTGAGTGAATTTGTATTGTATACCGATCATAAAGATTTACAGTATTTGGGTAGTCAAAATAAGTTGAATCAGATACATATAAAATGGGTTGAGTATTTTTAGAGTTATACATTTGTGATAAAGCATAAGAGTGGAGTCACTAACCGAGTTGCAAATGCATTGAGTAGAAGAAGATCTTTGATGACCGAGATGAAAATTGAAGTTCTTGGTTTTGATGACATGAGAGA
Organism: Chamaecyparis obtusa; assembly: GCA_027943335.1. Taxonomy (NCBI): domain Eukaryota; kingdom Viridiplantae; phylum Streptophyta; class Pinopsida; order Cupressales; family Cupressaceae; genus Chamaecyparis; species Chamaecyparis obtusa. Next base: position 306,322 of record BSBK01008110.1, read on the forward strand.
TTCTTATGAATTTGATCCTGATTTTTCTGAGCCATGGAGAAAGTGTAGAGCACCTATTCAAGATCAACCAAGTATTAAAGGGGAGGAATATTTCATTCAAGGAGGTATGTTGTTTAAAGGTATTCAATTGTGTATACCAAGAGGATCAATGAGAACTAATTTGATAAAAGAGAAACATAGTAGTGGCTTAGCTTGACATTTTGGTGTTGATAAGACATTGAATTTTCTTAAGGAGAAATACTTTTGGTTGTAGTTTTATAAAGATGTTCAGTTTTTGGTGAAAAGTTATGGAATTTGTCAAGTTGCAAAAGGAATAAGTCAAAATACTAGATTGTATACACTGATTTCTATTCCTGAGAAACCTTGGATTGATATTAGTATGGATTTTGTTCTCGGCTTACTGAAGACAGTAAGAGGTAGTGATTCTATATTTGTTGTTGTAGATAGATTTTCTAAAATGGCACATTTTAAACCTTGTAGAAAGACATCAGATGCAGTACATATAGAAGATCTTTTCTTTAAGGAAATTGTCAGATTGCATGGATTATTGAGGATTATTATCTCTAAATGAGATTAAATTTGTTGGATAATTTTGGAAGACCATTTGGAGAAAGTTTGACATAGAGTTGAAATATAGTTCTACATTTCACCCACAAACCGATGGATAGATAGAAGTTGTGAAGCCTTGGGAAATCTTTTGAGATGTTTACTTGGAGACACACCGAGTAATTGGGATTCTATGTTGGCACAAGCAGAGTTTTCATATAATAATTCATTGAATAGGAGTACTGTAAAAACACCTTTTGAGATTGTAAATGGCATACAACCGAGAGGTATATCAGATTTGAGGGATATTGCTAATGAAGGAAAGAGAAGTGTTGGAGTAAATTTTTTTGACTATATGAAGACATTGCAGGAAGACGTGAAACATAAGTTGGAGAAAAGTAATCAGAAATAAAAAGACAAAGTTGATAGATCTAGCAGATATAAGACTTTTGCAGTCGGTGATGAAGTAATGGTTCATTTGAAGAAAGGTAGATTTCCTGTTGGAACATATGTGAAGCTGAAAATGAAAAAGTTTGGTCCTTGAAAGATTTTGAAGAGATTTGACAGTGGAAATGCTAATGAGATTGAGTTACCTGATGACATGGATATATCACCTATATTGAACATTGTTGATTTGTATGAGTATCATGAGTCAGATGAAGAAATGATATTACCAAATGATTATCCTAAGAAATAGATAGAAGAAGTTGAGAAATTTTGGAGCAAAGAATTGGCAGAAGTACAAGAGGAAAAAATTATATGGAATATTTGGTAAAGTAGAAGAATAGACTGATTGAAGATAGTTCATAGATTTCAGAGTCTGATTTGGATTTAGCTCAGATTGCACCTACTTCATGACTCGGTGAATCATTCCAAATAACCCTAGGTGTCTGATGTAGGTGCATCTCATGTCCTTGGCAATCCTTTGTCACCAAAAACATGTTTGTTGTTTCCTATGTTGCTCGGTTCCTTCTTTGACTGAGTTGGTTTGGTGTTGCTCAGTTTCCTTTGTTTACCAGGGTTGGTTGGTTATCCTCACACTTGATGATGCTTGTATGATGCTCAAGTATCCTTTCTTACTGATTTATTTGTTTTTGTTTCTTGTTGAGGCTGACTCTTGCAATTAATTATGGTCACAAATTTAATGCTGGTATCTATCATTGGGAAGCGTGTGGACCTAGATCTAGTCATTCCTTCTGTTGATGGTGGATCTGAAGGCTGACTTATTCGGTAGCCTCTTATATATAATGTAACATTTGGTTGTAGTTTAAAGAGTCAGTTTGGTTAGGAGATAGAAGATATAAGTTTGAAGATTGTTTCAGATCCTCACATGTTGGAGGACTTCTGTACTTGAATTGTAATATCTGGCCTAAACTGGGAAGGCCTTATATCCTGACATGTATGAATCAAATTGAAATAAATATATGAAAGTATTCTGCATTCTCTCTCTCAGTTGTGTGTTTTTTCTTCCGCATGTGATCTCTGCAAGGGGGATCTAGTTAGGGTGTTCCTTTGGCCCCTCTCCCTCTCCTCTCTTGCATCATGATCATATCCACTTCTCAAATAAATCTTAGAGAACACAAATTCTCCATTCATATGATCAAACAATTCATCTATCTGAGGGAGAGGATATCAATTTTGTATGTTTACCTTATTAAGAATCATGTAATTAATGCACAATTGTAAGGTACTATATTTCTTCTTCATAAAGATCATCATGGCTCCCCATGGTGATACACTAGAGCGTATGAACCCTTTATCTGAAATTTCTTGTAACTACACCTTTAATTCATACATCTCTATGGTAGTCATTATATGTGGAGCCTTAGATTGTGGCTTAGTTTTAGGCATAAAATCAATGGAGAAATCAAAGTCCCTCCTCATGGGTAGTTTAGGTAATTCCTCTGGAAAGACATCTTGAAACTCCTGCAGTATAGGATAATCATCTAAATAGGGAGTATTATTGTCAAGATCCTTAATATGTTCTACATATATCATACACCCATTCCTTTTAAATTTATTCAATTGCATAAAAGAAATCTATCTAAGCTCGATGGGTCTTTTGATACCCCTAACTATGACAAGTTTACCTAAATCATCAAGGCATTCAACAGATTTGTCTATATAGTTTAGAATTTCCTTATGCTCAGTTAACTAGTTGATGCCTAAAATAACATCATATGAACCCAACGGGGCTACATATATGTTTACTTGTATTTTAAAGCTTGGGAGTTCCAACTTACTGCAAGATAAAAAGTGCTCCACCCTACCCTCTGCATTTCCATATTATACTATCCATGGTTCATCCATATATCTTGATCTAATAGGTAATCTATATACAAGTCTAGGATCTATAAAACATTTAGTATCTCCAGTATCTATCAAAATGGAAACATTATGAAAAATAATCTTACAAGACATTTAATTAGGGGTAGCCTAGAAATCAACTTGCCTATGATTAACAACTGCATGAATCTAATGTCAAGTCTATGGATCTTTTCCATCTATGTGGTTTGTATGCTACGGATATGATATAGCATAGTGTTCATGTCCACATGTATAACACCCATCTCGGGGTCCCTATCTACCCTTTGGATTATTCTTCCCATTGTCATTCATGTTATTACCATTCTCGTTACTAGCCCTTTTTTTATTCTGAGTGAATGTTGGAATTCCTTCTAGACTTTCCTCATCCTTTTCCTCTCACATTAGATAAACCTTTTTCCATCCACCATCTTTCTATTTATTATCCTAAAATTTACTCTTGAATCCTTGGGAATGCTTAGATCTCTATTTTTTTCTCACCCTAGGAATCTATTGCAATTTATGTTCCTTTATTAGGGCCTTCCTAAAAGAAAAATCCATCATTTTAGGTTCATGCATATCAACTTTTGAACCTATTTCATGACACAACCCTAGAATGAACTTGAAAATTCTAAATCGCTCATCCTACTGGTACTAAGAAACATACTAAATACCAAGTGAAAAAAGCTCTCATGATATTGTATACCAGTCAAGACACCTTGAATCAGGTTCTGAAACTCATCCACCTTCCAGTCAAAGTATAACTATGGTAACTACCTCTTGTAGAAAAGATGCAAAATTGCCTCCCATGAGATTTCTCCAAGCTGCAATATTTTCTCTACCATTTCGTTATCCCACCATGTGGTGGCTTCACTAGTCAATTGGAAAGCACCTCACATAGCCCTAGATTCACCTAAAATATTGCAAACATGGAACTATTTCTCCATATAAATAATCCAAAACCTAGTATCATCACCAATAATCTTACCATTAAAGGTAGGAGAAACGACCTTCTTGAGATCCTTGCTAAGATCTTTTGTAAATTTACGCCTACTATTGGCTAATTTTGCAACCCTATGATCAAATTCTCCTTTCATCTATTCCTCATTCCTCCTATTGTCTTCTTTCTTCTGTGTGTGAATTTTGTACCTGATCTGTAGAACACAACACTTTAGTAAAACATTAGAGGTTAGCTAAAATTGAAATCGTGCAATAAATAAAAAACTAAACTAACCAGGTGATTTACTGCCTTCTAATAGATGAGAGTATGTATTCTTAGATTGGACCGAGATCAATGACCTTGACGACACCTAAACGAAGGATTTGAATGCAAAACTGATATGAAATATGAATGCAATTAATCTATTTTTTTTATTTTCTATGCAATGATATGATCGAAACTTATATGAATCTTGAATCTAAGATGAAATTGATATGCAATGAATTGATCTAAGATAAATTCTAAATGATATGCAATACTCAAAAACAAGAATGATCTCACAATAGCTTGGATTCACAAAGATGATTCTTCAGTCTCCAATTCGACAGCGTGAGGATGCAAAAATATGAGATGATTTGTGAAGAGCTGAGCCTTGATTTTATAGAAATCTAGGGCTTTGGAGGTGCATGGGAAAAGCCATAAATCACTCAAATAACACAGGTTGATTTTTGAGTTATTTTTTTTAAATAAAGGATAATTAACTCACAAAAACATGCAAAAGCAGAGTTTAACTCAAAATAGAGTTTTGATAATTGATAGTTGTCTACTTTTCTGATTGTGCATGTTTTATTTATGAATTAATAAAGTGATTTATTTCCAACTTAACTGATTTTGAAAAATAAAATAATTGATTTATGGATTAATCAATTATTTTTCAAACTTTAATTCAAAAACAATATTATTAAAAATTGAAAACTTGCTTTAATTAATTAAATAAGAATTTAATCAATTACTCATAGGATTTTGGATTTATTGTCAAAATTAAATAATAAAATTAGGAATAAATAAAATTAACTTCAATTAAATAATTAAGTGGCAGAATTAAATCTAATTAATTAAATATTTAGAATATTCAATTAAACAAACTTTAGGATAAATAAGATTTATCACCAAATAATCATTAAATCAAAGATAATTATGATAATTAGGAATATTACTAGGAATATTCCCTGATGCAAAATTTAAGATAATCAATTAGGATTCAATGATGTTCAGATGTGCTTTAGGTTAGGACTTTGATGTTGATTTCGTTCGATGTGTCGATATAGGAGGTTAATAAACTTATAGCCCATTTTTGGGGTATTACATTTTGCCCCTCTTTGAATCATTGTGTGAAGCGCAGTGGTTCAAAGACAGTCTGTGTATGATAAAGAATCTGATGTTTGAAATTGATATTAATATGAGACAGATTCTGATTGAAATATTTGATATGAAGATAATAGGTCCTGAATGACCAAAGATAATGTTCACTATAACAGCGATGAACCAATGATTGCGAAAAAAGTGTCAAAATGCCTGATTCTGAACCTTATGATTGTGAAGAAGTGAGTGAGCTATTCCAGACTCGATTGTCCTTAGAAGAATCACATTGGTATCACATCTGAACCCTTGAGTTACCGAAGAATTAAGGAAATAACACAATTGAACTGATAGTTGCAAAAACTGATACAATTTACAAGATTAAGAGAATACTAGATTGATATGGATCTCAATGAATCTGATATGCCCTGAGTGATGATTGATTTGCCCCAAGCGATGAGGTCTTTTTGATGAATCAGTAACTAGATGTGGTTTTTGTCTTGATTACTAAGGAAAGATATGATTTCAGATTTAGATTACAGACTTTGAATGATATGCAATACCATGACCCCTTCGGGATTAAAATTGAAATCTAACCAGAAATTCAGTGTTGATAGTTCAGAAGCATGCTAATTGATTTGAGAAGTGGTTATACACATCTTGAAACACATTCTACATCGTTTGGAGGTCTAAAAGACCAAGTTTGACAAGGTTTGACCATGAGTTGACCATGGTTGACCAAGTTGAAATTTTGATAGTTTGATGTAAGATAATCAGTTAAGTTGAATACTAGATTTCAGTGATGATGAAAGGTCAATTATGCAAGTAGTTAATAATATGAATGATCTCAGATTTCTATTTTGATCCCGAAAAAGCATTCTACTTGTTGTTTCATTGGAGGGACCTTTATGTGAGATTCAGCTCTTGTTTGATTTGAAGATGCTATTTGAAGAATCATTTAAACTTTTGAAGTTCGTTGAGTCATTGTGAGACCATGCAAACATGCAAAATGCAAAGAGACATGCAAAATAAAATGCAACTTAAGACCTAGGACCTAATCATTGATCATGTGTCAGTCATTCTCATCATTGAATTTTTAGGTAACTGGATAAATCAATACAATGCCCACTAGTTATGAAACCATAGACATATGAATATCGATTTCCATGCACAATAATCAATACAACATCCACTAGTCAATCAACCATAGATATATGAATATTGATTTTATTTTTAGAATGTCGGATTAGATATAAGCACCAAGGCATAAGCGGCAGGATGACCTGAATATCATGTCCATTTTGATATAGCAATTTGTATAAGCATCAAAACATAGATGTCATGATGACCAGAATACATCTTGCATTACAAACACATCAAGCAGTCAAGAGATCATTCTAAATCCAGTGTGAATTACCCATAGTGACCCTTTATCATTCACATCCTTAGGTAAGATCGCATTTAACAATAGGAGAAAGAACTCACTCAAAAAGACAATAGTTAGATCAAACTTCCTTGAATTTTTTGGGTATCAATGGTCAAGGTACGCATGGCCATCCAATTTGAGATAGAGGCTCTTATAGTCGGACACCATTTCAATCCAAAATTTCCAAAGTTGTTAGATTTTCACATACAAGCAGAAAACAAAGAAAAGATTATGCCCCCAGTCATCACTCTCTAAATCTTGTAAAGGACATCATCGAAGAGCTCGAAGGGACACAATATGCAAAAAATCTCAATGCGAATCAGTAAGCATACAAGGAGATAAAAGCATGTAAAAAGCATAGATTGTTTTCAGTTTTCAGTTTGATGTTGATGCAAAATCTTTTCTAGAGATGAGACTGACTAATTGACTCAAATGAAGCTTCAAAGGACTATGACTGGATATGACATGCCTAAGATACATTGGAGGCCATAGGATAGGACATCGATCGCCCCCAAGTGTTAACATTGATAGGATACAGACGCTTGAGTTGATTGGTGTACAAATTGACTTATTGAAAATAGGAATGCAGAAACAAACCGAGAGATATGTACAAACTAAAGCAAGACTGAAAGCTAGGGAGCAAGATTGCACTGATAGATGGAGCATTTTGAAACAAGTGGCACCCGTTTGCCAGGGTTTCACCATCTTGTTAGAGATTCTATTTTTACTACCAAGGCGCCTATTTCCAGGTTTTCACCAAGGCCCTTTTTTTTTCTCATTTTTTTGTATTTTTCATTTTTTCAATTTTTTTTTTTTTTTTGTGAATCATCAAGGTGCCTATTGCTAGGTTTTCACCAAGATGTTCATTTTTTCAAGACTTTTTCAAATTTTTAAAATTTTTTTTTGGATATTTTACCAAACACTGAATGTCTTAGGTATAGAATTTCTTTAGATGAAGAACATTGATTGGTTCTCAGAGCTGTTCTCCTTCAGTTGTTGAGATTTGATAGGTACCAAAGCCAAAAGTAGCAGTGATAACAAAGGGACCCAGCCAGTAGGGTTCAAAATTCCCCTTACGTTCTCAATGTGATTGATTTTTAGGATTCTCTCTCAAGACTAGATTGCCAACCTAAAATTCTCTGTCTAACTTTCTTGTTGTAACCTCTAAACATTCTCTTCTGATATACTCTAAGATGATCATATGCTGCTTGTCTACGCTCATCTATGAGTTCAAATTCTTGCAACCTAGACACTCTGTAGTCATCATCAGTTACTAGGCCATGCATTCTGATTCTTAGTGATGGGTTTTCAACCTTAATAGGTAGTACCGCTTCAGACCCATAAACTAAAGTGAAAGGTGTAGTCCCAATAGGTGTTTTGATACTTGTTCTGATATTGGTTATGATACTAGTTCTAATACTTGGTATACTTGATAGCATCTTTTTTCCATTGCAAACTCTCAAGCAAGATCATATTGTGCAGTCCCAATGTCTAGCAAGGTGGAGAACAAGAGGGATTGGCAAGCTGGTTGATGAGATGGAAGACAAGAGAATGAAGGAGAATGAAGGGAAGAAATCCTCAAGAATACTCAAGCTAGGGAAAAATTGTCATGTAAAAGCACTTTTGGACAAGTAATGAAAGGCTAGCATAGGATAAGTCACAAAATCGTAATGCAAGAGCAGGAAAGGATGCAGTCCAAAGGAGTAGACATGTCAAGAGGCTTCATAGCAATGTGTTTTACTCTTTCTTTTTTTTTTAATTAGATCAAGACCAAAGGGGAAAAGGATAGTGATAGGCAAAAATGAATGGAGGAAGATAAACATGAAGGCTAAGTAGGAAGGGAATGAAAGCAAGATCGTCATAAGGTAGCTCACAAAATAGCCAAATGTTTGTGTATAGATCAACATTGTCAAGATCAAAGAGAGAAGATGGAATGGATGAAATATGTAGAAGAACTACATATGATGCTTGATTGTCAGGTTTTCATCATGGTACTTATCCAAGGTGCCACAAGGGAGTGGTTTTCACCATAGGACAAATTTATTTCTCTTTACTTTTGCTACCAAGGTGCTTGTTTCTAGGTTTTCACCATGGCACATTTTCAATTTTTTTAATAATTTTTTTATTTTTATGTTTTTCTCTTTTTTCCTCTTTTTTTTTTTGGAACAAGGCAAACTTTTTAGATAATGCTCCTTGAAAGGATAAACCATGATATGAAAAGGATTCAAAATGATATGCTCAAAGATGCTGATAGGGAAAGGAAGATGGAAGAGAGAAATGGAGGATAAGGTTTTATGTAAAGTGAGTGAGGTTGGAAGATAGGAAGAATAGGCAAATGAGGAAAAAGGATAGAAGGTAGAAGGATAATGAATCGAAGGATTGTGAAAGGGTAGATGGAAAGGAAGGCAAGATCAACATCAACACACACCTTGAAGGGTGGTGAGAGGATGGAGGAAATGTGAATGAAAGAATACATGAAGGATTATGACGAATGGATAGCAGAGGTTGTGGTTTAGACGCATGGAATGGAATAATATTTGTGGAAGAAGATGAAGTGGAAGCATTTGGAAGCTTGAATGTCAACTTCACTTTTTGTTCAACACCAAATAATTTTAAGAGAGACTTTGGAATCCATATAGCCATAGGCTTTTCATTTCTTTTTGATGATCTAGAGAGAATATCTTTAATGATGGATTTTGGAACCCATACTTGTCTTGTAGTTTTCTTCTTGGATATCTCTTTTGACTTTATGCCTCCATGTCGATTAGAGGAGACATGGTGATCTTCTTTTTTTTATGGATTCTTGTATTGCTTCTTTTTCTTGTATTGAACATTCAAGTTACTTCCAAAGAACTTGGGACTTGTGGAAGAAGAAGGAGGATATGACTGGTTTAGATGGGTGGGTGGATGAAAAGGATTCAAGGGTGTGCATCTATGTTGATCTTGAGGAAAGATGGGAGATGGAGGGATGTAAGGACCCAAGATGGATGGTGAATTAGGAGAGTTAGGAGGGAAAAGTGAAGGGACATAAGGACCCAAGATGGAAGGTAGACATGAAGCCCTTTGTAGTGGTGGAAGAGGTCCAAGGATGGAAGTGGAAGACGCAAAAAGATAATCAATAAGTTCATTAGCACCTATATGACAACCAAGGATATCAGCATCTTTAGAGTGAGCATTAGAATTTTCAATAGAATCGTGGACATCTTGAATATGAGCACCTTCTTTGATAGGATTGTTCAAAGCTTGCAAAGACTTAGGAAGAGTAGAAAGTGGAAGCAAACATGGAGTGGTAGAATAAGAAGATGGAAGACTTTGATCTTGACAAGGATCTTTGGATAGCACAAGTGTACAATTTTTTTCTTGATTTTCAATAGGCTTAAAATTGGAAGTAACAACACCATTTTTACCAACATTAATGGAAGTTTCATCTTTGGAAATTGCAAGTGGGGTAAGGTTATTTTGATTGTCAATAAGCTCAACGGTGTAAGAAGTAGCTTGATCTTGCTTAGGAGAAGACTTAAGACATGGTGGAATGAATGGGAAAGGGCATGCGGGATCAAAAGAACCATGGAATGGATAAGAGACATCATGAAAAGGAGTGGATGACATGGAGGGTTCTTGATCTTGATCTTTCTTTATGTTTTTTTCTTTATCATTTTTAGAGTCCTCTTGACATGGAGCCACTTCTAAGGACAAGGTATCATGTTGGGATTGTATGGAAGACTTTGGAAGAGATGGTGAAGGACTAGCTGAAGTAGGCATTATAGCGTATAAAGGCTTAGGCTCTTTAGGTTTAGCATTATTGAAATTATTTGCAGCCAAGTAAAGCTTAGCTTGAGTTTCTTTAAGAGGTGGCCCCTGAGGATAACTATAGGGAACCGCATGAAAAGTAGTAGGTTTTTTGTTGGATGAAGGATTTGTGAAAGATTTGATAGGCTTGGAAGCTTTAGGAAATGTATGGGTATTGGAGGAAGTAGGGGATGGAAGGGAACCATCACAAGACAAAGGTTCAGCATTAACATGATCTTTCTTGAGAGTATAATCTTTATTTTCAGCATGAGAGCTCTTAGAGGAGAGATCCTTATAGTATTGACATTTCAAATCAGCATGGTACATTTTATATTTCTCAATAGAAGTAGATGTATCATCTAGGTATTGTTCACAAAATCATCAAAGTCTCTTTCAAAATCAGAATCATATGGATCACCATCACGATCTATCTAATGTGACATCCCATTTCTAGTAAGCATGAGCACACGATGAGGAGGACTCTTGGGAACATAGGTGTCATAGGTATAATTATATTGTCCATCATCATATTCATCATAGTCTCCAAAGATGGATGTGTCACTCTCCATGGAAGAGGTATCATAAGGATTATCATGTTACTCACATTCTGTCTGGGGGCATGGTGACATGTACAAGTCTTTATCAAATGGAAAAGGACATAGAGCTTCCATGGAGAACTCTTTAGGTTCCTTTTCTTTCTCAAGTTTGTTAAGTTTGACTTGCATGGTATGCATCTGTTTCATCATAGCTGTGATTAGAATTTATTCCTCATGTGTACCAATTCTTTGAGACATGTTAAGAGTTTTACGACTCCCTGGAATAGATTGATGTAGAGTTTGTTGATTGACTCCTTGAATTGATGAAGGAGGAATGTAACTAGATTTCAATCAACAGTTACCAAGACTGTCGTCCTCGTAAAGACCAGAATTGATGAGTTGATCAAGAGTTGGACCCTAAATATTAGTCAAAGGTAAGGTCTAAGATGTCTCTCCTAATTTCTTGTGTGAGGAAGCTCTGGTTTCCACCATTAACCTTAGGTGATGCAGGGGCATCTCTGATGCATGACTAAGACCATTTGATAGCAAGATGTTGCCATGACATCAAGGAATCAAATCCTAGCAATTGGAACATAAGAAGTCAAGGAGTCAAATCCATGGAGTCACCTTGGAACCTTGTGATGAAAGATTGATTTAAGATTTGAGATGTTTTAAGATGTTTTCATTTTGCATAATGTTTAAGTTCTTTTGTTTTAAATAATGGTTATAGGATTGATTAAACTCTCCTTATAACCCCATCCACATGTATGACTATGACCCCTTGGTATTGTTATAAGCCTTGGGTATCATTAGTCTTTGGATGCAATTTGTTTGGTAGATGTCTATTAAGTGTCTTTTAGGTGTCCTTAGATGTTTTTGAGATGTTTGGAGGTCCAAAGTGACTTTAAAAAGGTTCCTAAAGTTTAAAATTTCATTCTTTGTCTTACCGGCAGCAAATTGCAAAAAGATGTAATGCAACTTTAAAAGTTGCTAAGCACATTTGGTTTTGGTTTTGTTAAACTGCTACAACCATATAATGGTTGATCCAACCATCTGCAGGGTCTATTTTAGGCTTCATTTGGTCGAAGAAAGACAAGAAACCTTGGATGTAAACATTTGGCTTTCAAAACCAATTAAAAACTATCTGTTTCAGTGTTATTTCCTGTGTTTTCCTTGTTATAGTACGGTGTACAGACGTTTGGAGCATGTGTGGAAAGGTCTAAAAGTTGAATTAGGTTTATCACATGCTTTGGGATTTTATTTGATTCCACCAAGTCACTTTGTATAAGAGTTATTGCATTTTGTTGTTCACTGCTCTGTGAAACCCTTGTTTTCAGGCTTTGATTGCTTTTATGGCCATAACTTGAATCTTGACCATGGAAACTTCTTCATTCTTGGCAAGATGAGAGTTAGGGTGATGTATTTTAATATTGAAAAAGCTTTGGAACAGGGTGTTAAGTCTGTGGGTTTTGGAAGTAGGCCCTAGTTCAAGAATCTTAGTGTTCTTGACTAGAAAATTGAGAGATTATGAAAAATCAGAGGTTAACGGTAAGTGAAGGACCCCAAACTTGGTGAATCTTGATCTAAAAATCATGGTGGACATTCCCAAACCTTGGTTCTGATTTCATGAACCCATTCTCTATGCTTTGTCTTGAAACCCAAGCCTGGTTGCATGCATTAGGCCTGCGGACTTGATAAAAGTATAGAAGTGCTGGAGTGGAGTCAGGGTCTGGGAGTTGGAGGTCTGAAAGAACACCAAAAAGGGTGTCTAGAAAACATATATTTCCATAGATTCCTTTGTTACTTTAAAGAGTTATGGCTGCAAAGTAGGTTTCCTAGACCTACTAGGGTCACTAGGCCAATTTGGGATTTTGGTGTCTTGGGCTGTTTGGACCAAAACCAATGATTGTTTCTTGCTATTTTGTTAACTTCAAAGTAGTTTCCAAGTTCTGTTACTGAGACTAAAGTCTAGAACCTCAAAGGCACCATTTGGTCTAGATCAGGGCACTTGTCCCTAAAAGAGAAATTTGATCTTGAATTGGGTTGGGGCTTAAGACCAAGTTTCTTGCTGACCACTCTGCATCATTAGGTGAAGCAAAGAGAATAGGATGAAGACAACTGAAGAATGATTTGATGCAAGAAAATTAGATGACACAACCTTATCAAGATTATGTTTGGTTTCAAGATTTGATTAGATGTGGATGAAGGATACCGTGCCATGGATGTATGGGTAGATTGCCTAAAAGATAGTGGACACGAGCTCACAACACTTAGTCTATTTTTGAAGATTTGATAGAAGATTGGTAGATTTGATAAGGTTTTGATAGAAGATGAAAAGGACTCAAATCGATTAAATAGAAGGCTGAATTGGATTCAAAAGGCCACTTTAGGAAAATGATTAGATTCTCAATAGCTACTGCTCTATTCCTGACACAGTGATTTGTTCGACAGATTCTAGAAATAGGCTGAAAAAGCTAAGTATCTGGCAATTCTGACAATTTTCTAACAACTTTTCAAAATTTTCCCAAATGACACTCTGCAAAATCGTACGATAGTGGGTATGCTATGAAACCTTATTTGAAAAGCTCATACAACAGTTATAAAAACTCACACAACAGTTGCTAGCAGGATTTGACTTTTTAAATTTGACTGGCAGAAAGACTCGTATGACACTAGGTTCTTCACCATACGATAGTTGGGCAGTAATGAAATGACATTTGATAAAAACTTGTATGACTTTCTGACTGACTAAGACGACAGTGGACTCTAGAAAAGAATTTTACTTCAGATTTTGCAAATTTTGAGTTTTCAAATTCGAATTGTTTGCAAATTTTAATGTCCAAATTTGAGGATGGTAACAGATTTGTTCATTTTCAATAACCAGATAGATAAAAAAGCATGCAAAATAGCAAGCAAGTGATTTCAAGCATGTCTAAAAATAATGAACAAGGGCAAAAGCAACCTTGTGCATGAACAATCAAGTGATTTTATTCATTCTAATCCTCAGAAGTGCTAATTGTGTATGTTCCAAAAAATGTTTTGCAATAACACACATATACCCTAGAAAATGAAAATTTGGCCTCGCTAGTGTGTGTGTGAAAATTGTACCTGATCTGTAGACACAACACTCAGTAAAACATTAGAGGTTAGTGATAATCAAAATTGTGCAAAATTGAAAACTATCTAACCAAGCGATTTACTGCCTTCTAATAGGTGCGAGATTAATGTTCTCAGATTGTAATCAAGATCAGTGACCTAGACGACACCTAAATGAAGGATTTGAATGCAATTGATCTAGATATGAGATTGAATGCAATTAATCTATATTTTTGATATTTTTTATGCAATAAGAATGATAAAAACTGATATGAATCTATGCTAATATGAAATTGATATGCTATGAATGCTATTGAAAATTGATATGCAATACTAATCTAACAATGATATGCAATATGAATGCAAAAATAAGATTGATCTCACAAAGATGTCGATTCGCAAGAGCTTTGATTCTTCAATTCCAATTCTCCAACGTGATTGTGCAAAAATATGAGATGCTTGGATGCAAATTTGAGAGATGAGCTGAGCCTTGTTTTTATAGAAATCCAAGGCTTTGGAGGTGCATGGGAAAAAGCCATAAATCACTCAAATAACTCAGCTTGATTTTTGAGTTATTTTTAAATAAAGATAATTAACTCACAAAAACATGCAAAAGCTAAGTTTTAACTCAAAATAGAGTTTAGCTTTAATTGATAATTGATAGTTGTCTGCTTTTATGATTGTGCATGTTTTATTTATGAATTAATTTAATAATAAAGTGATTTATTCTCAACTTAACTGCTTTTAAAAATAAAACAATTGATTTATGGGTTAATCAATTATTTAATCAAACTTTTTTTAAAAACTATATTATTAAATAATGACAACATGCTTTAATTTATTAAATAAGAATTTAATCAATTATTCATATGATATTAGATTTATTGTCAAAATTAAATAATAAAATTAATAATAGATAGAATTAAATTTAATTAAATAATTAAGTGACAAATATTAAATCTAATTAATTAAATATGAAAATATTCAATTAATCAAACTTTAGGATAAACGTGATTTATTGCCAAATAATTATAAAATTAAAGATAATTATGATGATTAAGAATATTACTAGGAATATTCCCCGATGCAAAATTTAAGATAATCAATTATGATTCGATGATGTTTAGATGTGCCTTAGATTAGGACTTCTATGTCGATTTCATTTGATTTGATGATGTAGGAGATTAATGAACTTATAGCCCATTTTTGGGGTATTACATTTTGCCCCTCTTTGAATCACTGTGCGAAGCGCAGTGGTTCAAAGATAGTCTGTGTTTGATAAAGATATGAAACTGATGTTTGAAATTGATAATTGATATGAGATAGAAGTTGATTGATATTGATTTGATATGGAGATAATAGGTCCTGAATGACCAAAGATAATGTTCACTGTAGCAGCGATGAACCTATGATTGTGAAAAAGTGTCAAAATGCCTGATTCTGAACCTTAGGATTGATAAGAAGTGAGTGACCGGTTCTAGACTCGATTGTCTTAGCAGAACTAGCAGGTATCACATCCAAATCCTTCAGTTGCCGAAGAACCAAGGAAAGAACACTATGATCGGATGGTTGCAAAAACTGATACAGTTTACAAGATTAGGAGAATACCAGATTGATATGGATTGATGAATCTGATATGCCCCAAGTGATGATAGATTTGCCCCCCGAGCGATGAGGACTTTTGATGAATCAGTAACTAGACATGATTGTTTGTCTTGATCACTGATGAAAGATATTGATAGACTTGATCAATAAAATTTTGATTTACAGACTTTGAATTGATGTGCAATACCATGCCCCCTTGGGGATTAAAATTGAAATCTGACAAGAAAAGTCAGCGTTAATAGTTTAGAAGCATGTTCATTGATTTGAGAAGTAGTTAAACACATTTGAGAATGCATTCTGCATCGTTTGGAGGTCTTGGAGACCGAATTTGACTAGGTTAAACCATGAGTTGACCATAGTTGACCAAGTTGAAATTTTGATAGTTTGATGTTAGATAATCAGTTAAGTTGAATACTAGATTTTTGTGATGATTGAAGGTTGATTATGCAAGCAATTAATAATATGAATGATCTCAGATTTGAATTTTGATCCCGAAAAAGGATTCTACTTGCTATTTCATTGGAGGAACCTTCGTGTGAGATTCAGTTCTTCTTAGACTTGAAGATGCGATTTGAAGAATCATTTAAGCATTGAAGTTCATTTAATCATTGTGAGATCATGCAAACATGCAAAATGTAATGAGACATGCAAAATGAAATGAGACATGCAAAATGAAATGCAACCTAAGACCTTGGACCTAGTCACTGATCATATGTCGATTTGTTATCATCATTGAACTTTTAGGTAACTGGATAAATCAATACAATGCCCACTAGCTATGAAACCATAGACATATGAATATCGATTTGTATGCGCAAGAATCAATACAACACCCACTAGTTATACAACCATGGACATATGAATATTGATTTGTTTTCGAAATGTTGGATCAGATATAAGCACCAAAGCACAAATGCTAGGATGGCCTGAATATCATGTCTATTTTGATATAGCAATTTGTACAAGCATCAAAACATAAACGTCATGATGACCTAAGTACACCTTGCATTGTAAACACATCAAACAGTCAAGAGATCATTCTAAATCTAGTGTGAATTACCCGTAGTGACCCTTTATCGTTCACCTCCTTAGGCAAGATCGTGTTTCACAGTAGGAGAAAGAATTTCTTTTAAAAAGATAATAGTTAGATCAAACGTCCTTGAATTTTTTGGGTATCAATGGTCAAGGTATGCATGGCCATCCAATTCGAGATAGAGGCTCTTATAGTCGGACACCATTTCAATTTGGAATTTTCAAAGTTGTTAGATTTTCACATACAAGCAGAAGACAAAGAAAAGATTATGCCCCCAATCATCACTCTCTAAATCCTATAAAGGACATCATCGAAGAGCTCGAAGGGACACAATATGCAAAAATCTCAATGCGAATCAGTAAGCATACAAGGAGATAAAAGCATGTAAAAAGCATAGATTGTTTTCAGTTGAGTTTTGATGTTTGATTGCGTTGTTGTAGATGCAAAATCCTTTTTGGAGACGAGACAGACTGACTGACTCAACTTGAAGCTTCAAAGGACTCTAACTGGATAGGATACGTCTAAGATACATTGGAGGCCATAGGATATGACATTGATTGCCCCCAAGTTTGAACATTGATAGGATACAGACGCGCAAGCTGATTGGTGCACAAACTGACTTATTGAAAATTGGAAATGCAGAAACAAACCAGGAGATATATACAAACTAAAGCAAGACTAAAAGCTAGGAAAGACCAAGATTGCATTGATAGATGGAGCATTTGGAACAAGTGGTGCCCATTTTCTGGGTTTTCACCATCTTGGCAGAGATTCTATTTTTGCTACCAAGGTGCCTGTTTCCAGGTTTTCACCAAGGCACTTTTTCTTTTTTCTATTTTTTTTGTATTTTTCATTTTTTCAATTTTTTTTAATTTTTTTAATTTTTTTATTTTTTTGAATTTTTGATATTTTTTTATTTTTTTTGTGAATCATCAAGGTGCCTATTGCTAGGTTTTCACCAAGATGTTCATTTTTTCAGGACTTTTTCCAATTTTTAAGATTTTTTCAGGACATTTACCAAGCACTAAATGCCTTAGGCGTAGAATTTCTTTGGATGGAGAACGTTGATTGGTTCTCAGAGCTATTCTCCTTCATCCATTGAGAGTTGATAGGCACCAGAGCCAAAAATAGCAGTGATTACAAAGGGACCCAGCCAGTTGGGTTCGAACTTCCCCTTGCATTCTCGATGTGATTGATTTTTAAGATTTTCTCTCAACACTAGATCACCAACTTGAAATTCTCTATGTCTGAATTTCTTGTTGTAGCCTCTAGACATTCTTTTTTGATACACTCTAAGATGATCATACGCTGCTTGCCTGCGCTCATCTAGTAATTCAAGTTCTTGTAATCTAGACACTCTGTAGTCTTCATCAGTGACAAGTCCATGCATTCTGATTCTGAGTGATGGGATTTCAACCTCAATAGGCAGTACCGCTTCAAACCCATAAAATAAAGAAAAAGGTGTAGCCCTAGTAGGTGTTCTGATACTTGTTCTGTAGGCCCATTCTGATACTTGTTCTGATACTGGTTCTGATACTAGTTCTGATATTGATTCTGATACTAATTCTGATAATTGTTCTAATATTGGTTCTGATACTGATTTTGATACTGATTCTAATAATTGTTCTGATACTAGTTCTAATATTGATTCTGATACTGATTATGATAATTGTTCTGATACTGGTTTTGATGCTTGTTTTGATACTAGTTGTGATACTTATTTTGATACTGGTTGTGATACTTGTTCTGATAATTGTTCTAATACTAGTTCTGATACTTGTTCTGATAATTATTCTGATACTTGGTATACTTGATAGCATCTTTTTCCATTTGCAAACTCCCAAGAAAGATCATCTCATGCAGTCCCAATGTCTAGCAAGGTGGAGAACAAGAGGGATTAGCAAGCTGGTGGAAGAGATGGAAGACAAGAGAATGAAGGAGAATGAAGGGAAGAAATCCTCAAGGGAAAACTCCTCAAGAATACTCAAGCTAGGGAAAAATCATCATGTAAAGCATATTTGGATAAGTAGGGAAAGGCTAGTATACGATATGTTACAAAAGCGCAGTGCAAGAGCAAGAAAGAATGCAATCAAAAGGAGTAGACATGTCAAGAGGCTTCATAGCACTGTGTTTTACTCTTTCTTTCTTTTTTTATTAGATCAAGACCAAAGGGGAAAAGGATAGCGATAGGAAAAAATGAATGGAGGAAGATGGATATGAAGGCTAAACATGGGAGGAATGAAAGCAAGATCACCGTAAGATAGCTCACAAAATAGCCAAATATTCGTGTATAGATCAACATTGTCAAGATCAAAGAGAGAAGATGGAATGGATGAAATATGTAGAAAAACTATGCATGATGCCTGATTGCCAAGTTTTCATCATGGTACTTATCCAAGGTGCCACAAGGAAGTGGTTTTCACCATAGGACAAATTTATTTCTCTTTACTTTTGCTACCAAGGTGCCTATTTCCAGGTTTTTACCAAGGCACATTTTCAATTTTATTTTATTTTATTTTTTGGAAGAAGGAAAGCTTTTTAGATAATGCTCCTTGAAAGGATAAACCATGATATGCCAAGGATTCAAAATGATATACTCAAAGATGTTGATAGGGAAAGGAACATGGAAGAGAAAAATAGAGGATAGGGTTTTATGTAAAGTGAGTGAGGTTGGAAGATAGGAGGAATAGGCAAATGAGGAAAAAGGATAGAAGGTAGAAGGTTAATGAATGGAAGGATTGTGAAAGGGTAGACGGAAAGGAAGGCAAGATCAACGTAAACACACACCTTGAAGGGTGGTGAGAGGGTGGAGAAAACATGAATGAAGGAATACGTGAAGGAATATGGCGAATGGATAGCAGAGGTTGAGGTTTGGGCACATGAAATGGAGGAATATTTTTGGAAGGAGATGTAGTGGAAGCCTTTGGAAGCTTGAATGTCAATTTCACTTTTTGTTCAACACCAGACTCTTTCAAGAGAGACTTTGGAATCCATATAGTCGTAGGCTTTTTATTTTCTTTTGATGATTTAGAGATAATATCTTCAATGATGGATTTTGGAACCCATACTTGTCTTGTAATGTTTTTTTTAGATATCTCTTTTGACTTTATGCCTCCATGTCATTTAGAGGAGACATGGTGATCTTCTCTTTTTGATTGATTCTTGTATTGCTTCTTTTTCTTGTATTGAACATTCAAGTTACTTCCAAAAGACTTAAGATTTGTGGAAGAGGGAGGATACGACTGGTTTAGATGGGTGGGTGGATTAAAAGGATTCAAGGGTATGCATCTATGTTGATCTTGAGGAAAGATGGGAGATGGAGGTATGTAAGGACCCAAGATGGATGGAAAATTAGGAGAGTTAGGAGGGGAAAGTGAAGGGACATAAGGACCCAAGATGGAAGGAAGGCGTGAAGATCTTTTTAGTGGTGGAAGAGGTCCAAGGATGGAAGTGGAAGATGCAAAAGGATAATCAATAAGTTCATCAGCATCTATATGACAACCAAGGATATCAACATCTTTAGAGTGAGCATTAGAATTTTCAATAGAATCATGGACATCTTGAATATGAGCACCTTCTTTGATAGGATTGTTCAAAGCTTGCAAAGACTTAGGAAGAGTAGAAAATGGAAGTGAACATGGAGTGGTAGAACAAGAAGATGAAAGACTTTGATCTTGACAAGGATCTTCGGATAGCATAAGCGCATAATTTTTCTCTTATTTTTCAATAGGCTTTACATTGGAAGGAACACCATTTTTACCAACCTTAATGGAAGTATCATCTTTGGAAAGCGCAAGCGTAGTAAGGTTATTTTGATTGTCAATAAGCTCAACAGTGTAAGTAGTAGCTTGATCTTGCTTAGGTGAAGACTTAAGACATGGTGGAATGCATGAAAAAGGGGGTACAGGATCAAAAGAACCCTGAGGCGGATAAGAGACATCGTGAAAAGGAGTGGATGACATGGAGGGTTCTTGATCTTGATCTTTCTTTATGTTCTTTTCTTCATCATTTTTAGAGTCCTCTTCACATGGAGCCACTTCTAAGGACAAGGAAGCATGTTGGGATTGTATGGATGACTTTGGAAGAGATGGTGGAGGACTAGCTGAAGTAGGGATTATAGCATATGAAGGCTTAGGCTCTTTAGGTTTATCATTATTGAAAGTCTTTGTAGCCAAGTGAAGGTTAGCTTGAGTTTCTTTAAGAGGTAGCCCTGGAGGATAACTATAGGGAACCGCATGAAAAGTATCAAGGCTTGTGTCGGATGAAGGTTCTATGAAAGATTTGAAGGACTCAGAAGCTTTAAGAAATGTACGGGTATTGGAGGAAGTAGGGGATGGAAGGGAACCATCACCAGACAAAGGTTCAGCATTAACATGATCTTGCATGAGAGTGTAATCTTTATTTTCAGCTGGAGAGTTCTTAGAGGAGAGATCCTTATAGTATTGACATTTCAAGCTAGCATGATGTATTTTATAGTCCTCAGTAGTAGTAGATGGATCATAATCAAGGTATTGTCCACAAAAGCCATCAAAGTCTCTTTCAAAATCAGAATCATATGGATCACCATCACGATCTATCCAATGTGATGGCCCATTTGTAGTAAGCAGGAATGAATGATGAGGAGGACTCTTAGGAATAGAGGTGTCATAGGTATCATTACATGGTCTGTCATCATAGTCATCATAGTCTCCAAAGCTAGATGTGTCACTCTCCATGGAAGAGGTATCATATTGCTCAATTTTTTTGCAGGGGCATGGTGACATGTACAAGTCTTTATCAAATGGAAAAGAGTATAGAGGTTCCTTTTCTTTCTCAAGTTTGTCAAGCTAGACTTGCATAGCTTGAAACTGCTTCATCATAGCGGTGATCAGAATTTCTTCCTCATGTGTACTGATTCTTTGAGACATGTGTACTGATTTTCAATAGCTACTGATTTGTTCTTGACACAATGATATTTTTGACAGATTCTGGAACTAGGCTGGAAACATTGGATATCTTGCAATTTGACAATTTCTGACAACTCTCTCAAATTTTTCCAAATGACAATCTGCAAACTCGTACGACACTGAGTAGTCTATGAAACGACAGTTGCTAAACTCGTATGATAGTTAGGTAGCAATGAAATGACAGTTGACAAAACTTGTACGACAGTTGCTAACAGGGTTTTGACTTTCTTGAATTTGCTGGTTTGAAAACTCGTACGACACTAGGTTCTCAATCGTACGACAGATGGGCAATACTGAAATGACACTTGACAAAACTCGTACGACTTTTGACTTCTTGAAATGACTTTTGACTCTAGAAAGATTTTACGTCAATTTTTGCAAAATTTAAGGTCTTCAATTTTGGATTGTTTGCAAATTGTACTGTCCAGATTTTGAAGGTTATAACAGATTTTATCATTTTTAATAGCCAAGCAGATAAACAAGCGCACAGAACAGCAAGCAAGTGATTCCAAGCATGCCTGAAAACAATGAACAAGGGCAAAAGTAACCTTGCGCATGAATAATCAAGTGACCAAATTATGCTAATCCCTGAGAGTACTAATTGTGTATGTTCTAAAAAGTTTTGCAATAACATACATATACCTGAGAATGAAAAAAAAATTGGCCTCTCTAGGGTTTTTAGTAATGGTTTGACTCTGCAACTTTTATGATTCAAAAGGGTGAACTCCAATCCCAACGCACCAGGGTTTTGATAAAGTCCAAGAACTTAATCTTCAAGAGCTGCTAGGGAGATCTGACAACCCAACAATGAACCATACCCGTGGAGATTTCTTCCACAAGGACATTTATATAGCGGCTGTCACTACCATGGCGAAAATGGCTATTACCGCTTGAGGTTCCGTCAACGCAGTTTGCCCTGTGAAGGGATTGTCTGCTACGGTTAACCCTCTCTAAAGGTGACTCACAGATTTATACCATAAGGGGACTTGGCTCTAGATCCAAGGTTTTTGACACCTTTTCACTTTTAACCCAAACAAAGCAAGCAGATTAATCCGACACGCTAAGACAAAGTTTTATTCCACTAAGGTCTATGATATCAACTCCACGTGATCTATCAACCTCTCCAGGGAGAGAATGTATCAATCAATAAGAAAAGATGCACTAACCAATTTTGATTCACCAAAGCTCGTGATATCAACCCCACGTGATCTATCAACCTCTCCGAAGAGAGAATGTGTCGATCAATAAGAGAAGACGCACTAACCAAGTTGAATGTGAAACGCACTAAGTATCCTCCCTACCTACAAGGATTCTATCATCAAGAAAGATTTTTCTAGGAATCCAATCTCTCAAGAATCATGAATAGTGTTCATAGGGCCTAATTACTATGTGAGCATAGATATATTCCCCAAAGCAAATCTACCAAAAGTACCCAAAAAGTAGAAAGAGAAACACTTAAAACTTAAAGCGAATATGAGATGAGTCCACAAGGTGGAACACTTAACACCTCACACAAGCTGAAAATGAGTCCCCAACTTAGAAAACAAGTGAGTTCCTAAAAACACAAAAGGGTTGCCAAGTGGAACACTTAACGCTTTTGTCCTATTGACCCCTCCCCTTTATGGCGCTGAGATTGCAACCACGGGGTAGAAATGAGGGGCCGGTGGATTAGCAAGTCCAATAACCCAAGATAGCAATCAAGATCAATCATAAGTATTCTAAGACTACTTAATGAATCATTAAGGGGTCACAACCTAGTATCAATTATGCAAGTGTGTAGAAATAGATCAAAGCATGAAAAGATGCACACAAGCCAGACACATAAGAGATTTTTTTTAGGATCCAAATTGAAATATTATTAGCTTGAGAAGAATACCTTAGATCCAATGCTCTGCAATCCAGAATTTAGCACACATCCGAAAGTACAAAACCAAGACAAATCAATAGCAAACTGTAAGCATTAGAAATCAATAATCTAAAAGTACAAATATGCAAATTCTGTGATCAAATGGAAAAATTTGAAAATGAAACCAACATGCTCGGATTTGGCTTGGAAAGAGCTTTCCAATGATATATCACACTTAAACTTTCAATACCATATGTGAAAATTTCGCAAAAAATGGGTGTCAGTTTTGTAGGCGTGATCAGATTTCTCGTAAGCGGTGTCAAATTGTTCGGAAGTGGTGTCAAATTTCTCATAGGCAGCATTTTTCTTGTTTGTACAAAAATGATGAAAAAGTGATGCCAAAAATATATAAAATTTGATAAAAATGAAGAGAATGAGGCTCAAGGCCCCACGGTGGGCGCCAGAAATGTGTGTGTGAAAATTGTACCTGATCTGTAGACACAACACTCAGTAAAACATTAGAGGTTAGTGATAATCAAAATTGTGCAAAATTGAAAACTATCTAACCAAGCGATTTACTGCCTTCTAATAGGTGTGAGATTAATGTTCTCAGATTGTAATCGAGATCAGTGACCTAGACGACACCTAAATGAAGGATTTGAATGCAATTGATCTAGATATGAGATTAAATGGAATTAATCTATTTTTTTTTTTTGATGAATAGAGACCTTTCAATTAATAGAAATTAAAGATACATATTCACAAAAAAAAGGTCGGGGGATATATTAAATCACCCCGCAGTGTTCAAACGGCAGAGCCGAAAACAGTAAGAACTATTCACCAAAAAAATTTGAAAAGGCCCTCAGGCCGCAAGAGTAGGAGCAAAGGGTGGAGGATCTTTGTCATCTGATCCCCACTTATCAGTGGGATTGGCAGGCTCATCCGGAAGCACCCAACCGGCTTCATCAGTATTTTCTTTTTCTTTTTCTTCTTCCGGCCTGGGTGGGGAGATAGCAAGCGCCAAGTGGGGGAATTTGGAGGAGGTGGTCGGAAGCCAATCTCGCCCACAGCGAGCACCGGAACTAGGAGGAGCACCAGAAGGGGCCGACTGTGCCTGCACATGTGACCACCTAGACTGTCGCGGAGGCGGAGAAGCCAAACAGCACCGCCAACCATCTCCGCCACCTCTCAGAGAGTGCTGGCGAGGGGCCTGGGATCGTGGTGTGTGGGAGCGGTGCACAGAGGAGCTGCACCCACGGCGGCGGCCTCTAGGAGGCGTACCCTCAGCAGAGATAGCATTCAGAGGCACCCGAGCCACTGTAAAGGGAGCATTGCCCCAATGAGAGATCAGCTCCTGTAGGTGAGCCACCTCTAAAGCCACTTTATTAGCTTGGACTTGAATCTGCATTATAACATTATTACATATGCAAGCTTTGTTAAACATAGCAACATTAGTATCAAGAGAGCTATGGGAAAATATAACAGCATTTCTATCTTTCCAAAGATTGAACAAAATCTCCATCCTGAAAGTATGCCAAATTTGGGTAAACTTGGAGGGGAGTCTGGGAGAGTCTCCTAAGACAATCATATGCCAAGAGAAGGGCTCAGGCCAGAAAGGTTTGAAAAAATCATGGATCCACTGCCAATACTGTTGAGCTCTCCTATAGAACCAGAAAATGTGAAGAAAGGTCTCAGGGTGACCACAAAACAGACAGCGAGGGTCATGAACTCCCAAATGTTTGAGCCTAGGGCCAACTGGGAGACCCTCAAACAAAAGACACCAAGCAAAGAGAGCCATCTTGGGTTCTGTAATGGTGGTCCAGATAGTATGGAAATGAGAGCTCTAGTGGGAAGTGGCCGAATGAAGATGCCATCTCTGGTTTAGAATATCCACCATCGGAAGATGCAGGGATAACCACCTATACCCAAGCCTTGGCTTGTAATTGCTGAAAGGCGTGGCAAGATACCATTTCCAATCCCTCCACCACGGCCTATTAGCCTGAATGCCAATCTTGTGGAGCAGATTGGTAGGAATGGCTGAAACCAAAAGATCAAAAGTTGGGCGATCAGAACTTGCCAGCCGAAATTGCACCTGCATATCCTCCCAAGATCGGAGCCCCATAGAGACTCTAGAAAAAAGATCCTTGGGAGTCCGAATGCCATGTTTAAAAAAATGCAGAGCACTAGCCCCTTGAGTTTTGGCCAAGGGTATACCCTGTATGAAGAATAAAGGAGACCACCAAAGATTCTGCTGATTGAAAGAAAGCCCATTACGAAAAGCATTACCATCCCATCGAAGCCAGGGCTTTATAGCTTCCCAGGCTTTCCAAATGCTCTTGATGATGAAGGTGCCCTGGATTTGAACAGGTTCTCTCATAGTGAGCAAGGTTTGGAGACCAAGACCTTTCCAGGCGGGCCGGTGAACCGAAAACCCGGTGGAGATGCAATGTCTGACAAGAATTTTCCATGCCTCATCGCCAGAGAGAGCTCTAATAATCCACTTCACATAAAGAGCAAGCCCTTGCTTCTGGGTGGAGAGAAGGCCCAAGCCTCCAGAGTCACAGGGAAGGCAGCAGTATTCCCAAGCAACCCTATGAAACCCATGACCATCCGCACCAGAAGCCCAAAGAAAATCCCTGAGCAGGTGCTCAAGCTTGAGATAAGAGGCCTTAGACAGAGCCTAGTAAGAAGAATAATAAACATGAGTAGCAGCTAGCACTTTCGAACAAATTTGGAACTTCCCTGCAAGAGAGAGCGGTTTGCTAATCCAGTAGTGCAACTTTTTCTCAATTTTAGCAAGAACAGCATTCCATAAATCCACAGCAGAGCCATGGAAGGCAAAAGGGATGCCTAGGAAGCGAAAAACTTCTCCATGTTGCACCCATTTCCAGTCAAAGCTGGCAAGCCAGGGCAGAGCTGGAAGAAAGGATTGTCTGAAACAAAGTGTTTTGCACCATTGAATGGCCGATCCAGAGGCTTGACAAAAGGTGTCCAAGCATTGCAAGGCATTGGAGATGTTCTCCTCATCTTCAATGAGAGTGAGAAAGGAGTCATCGACAAAATGGCCATTGACCAACTGGGAAGAAGAACTAGGAAGGGAAATGCCCCGAACCAACCCAGCAGAAATAGAGTTGGCAAGCAAATACCCAAAGCCTTCGGCAACAAGCACATACAAGGCAGGAGCCAGAGGACAACCTTGCCGGATGGATCGAAAAAGCCCAAAAGTATCAGATTGGGCCCCATTGATGGTAATGCAAGAAGAAGCATCTCCAAAAGGCATTTCCACAGATTGAAGGAAGCGCGGCCCAAACCCCAGAGCTTGAAGCATAGCTAGAATGAAGGGCCATTCTATGCGATCATAGGCTTTAGCAAAGTCAATTTTGAGGAACAGAGCAGCCTGTTTGGACTGGCGAGCCCATTCCATCCCTTCCCAGACTGTTATGATGTTGTCAAGAATATACCTGGACTTAATAAAGCCAGTTTTCTCAGGCCGCACAATGAGGGGAAGGAGATGTCTGATCTTGAGCGCTAAAGCTTTAGCAATAATCTTATAAGAGACATTCAAAAAAGTGATGGGCCTCTAATTGCAGATATCTTCCAGATCGCCAGACTTAGGTATGAATTTAATATTCCCTTTATTGATAATGTTGCCTAAACTTTTTTTGTGAAAAGCTTCCAGGTAGACTCTGTGCAAATCAGGACCCACAGTATCCCAGAGGTGTTTGTAGAATTCACAGGGGAAGCCATCGCACCCTGGAGATTTATCATTGGCCATAGAGAAGACCACCTCCTTGAGGTCTGATATGGTAAGCAATTGCTCACAGAAGGCACGCTGCTCAACCGCAAGGCGGTTTGGAGTAACAGCAATACAAGCCCTTAGAGCTTCATCCCGAGCAGCAGAATTGCCCTGGGAAGCAAAGACTTGCTCATAATGCTGGACAAAGGCCTGAAGAATGGCTGGGAGCTCGGTAAGAGTGTCAGGTCCTTGCTTAATCTTTTGAATACCAGCATTGGTATGGCAAGCTTTGAGAGCTTGAAAAAACTCCTTGGAAACTTTATCACCAACCTCCAACCAATGGAGGCGAGCTTTGATTTGAGCACCACGAGCAACATAGGCATCAGCAATTTATTTCTCATGGAAAAGCTTGGCCAGCTTAAGCTGGAGCTCTGTGTCAAAAGGGTTCAATGTAAGTGCTTCAGAAGTGCTACGCAGAGCCTTAGTGTTAGCTTCATAAGCACGCTTTCTGTAGCAGGCTCGCTGACGGCCATAAATGTGAAGAAATCTCGCAGTGTGGGCAATGGCGTCATTCCACCATTGAATCCAGCCTGTATCACTGTGGGGCTGAGGCTCAAGATTCCATATCTGCAGAATGTGTGACATAGTGGACTTGTGCGTCAGCACAGACGTGTTAAGAAAAAATTGCGTCTGAGTAGCTCTCCTGGCTCGGGACTGCCAGGTAATGGAAAAATAAATGGGGAAATGATCAGACAAGGTAACGTCTGTCAGAGGAATGACAGGTAAGCCTCGATCTTCAGAAAAAGAGAAAAAAGATTGAGCCGTTATCATAGCATGATCCAGTCTCTTGAATATGCGGTCAAAACCCGCTCGAAAATTGGACCAAGTATGCCAGACCCCACCCTGCTGACGGCGGTTAACATTGGGATCAAAAAGCTCTAATTTAATGCGCATGTGATACCAGGCTTCTCTCTCCCCAGCTGCCTAGTGAAAAGGCAAAATGCCCTCCTTGTCAGTGGCCAGCTCAACCATATTAAAGTCCCCACACATAACCCAAGTAGCTGGAGGCAAGTTGTCTACCAACCAGTACCATAATTGAGATCTTTCAAGAGCATCATTGGGGGCATAAACATTAATGATACCAAAAGAATGATTGTGCAAAGAAAGCAAAATCCAGCTAACACGTTGCTTCAAGTCAGAACCATGCGCAATAACACAAGAATGCAGGCGAGGTGACAGAAAAGTAATTACTCCACCTTTGCCAGCTTCCTGCTGAGAAGAAAAAACAATGCCGTCCGGCCATATGACACGACAGGCAGAGTTAAGCAAAAATCCTAAAATTTTAACTTCTTGTAAACACAGCACATCCAGAGACTGAAGTCTGCGGTGAGTATCACGAACATAGTACTTTCTAGGGAGGTCAGTTAAACCTCACATGTTCCAGGACAAAAAATTCATAAAAACTCCTGCATGGCTTCCTCGTCCTCAAGAGAGGAGAAGCTATTCTGCAAATAAGCTGGAACCGAACCAAAACTGGGGAGGAGTTCTCCAGAGGTCAACCGCCTTTTATCTAGTTCTACCGTGTGGCCATCAGGACTGCGGGACCGATGCATAGTCCTGGAAGAGAGCACTGGAGCTGCTGGCGGCGCAGGCACCACTTCTGGAGTAGGTGGCACTGCAGCCAAGCGTATCCCCTGTGAAATAGGGTTTGACACAATAGGCACCACTGGTGGCACATCACCTAGTGGGGAATGACCAATGAGCGCAACCGGAGACGGCACAATAGCTTCAGAAGCTGGTGGCATCTTAGGGCCTGAGGCATTTCGGCCTTTACGCGTAACGGTAGTCCATTCTTCTTTCTTTCTAGCCTCGGCGGTTTTAGCCGATGCGTCTTTAGGCACGGGTTTCACTCGAGGGGTAACCAGGGGGCAGTCCTTGATCTTGTGCTCTACCGACTGACACCGATAGCAGGTGTTAGGCAGATTCAAATAGAGCACCTTCTGTGAGATCATGAGAGCACCAATCTGAATTTCAACAGTATCCTTGAGGTCCCTAGAAAGGTCGACCTCAACACAGACCCGCTTCTAGGGATGAGCATTGAAAAATTTGTCATGTTCCATGACAATGACTTTGCCTAGGGTCTTAGCAATAGACTCAATGAACGGCCAGCATGGCAAAGGGAGACCAGGGAACTCAACCCAAATAGGAACCCTAAGTTTTTTGTCGTCAGAGACAGTAAAGTCTCGAGACCACCTCTGAAAAACTAGCAGGGAGGACCGGACATTCTAGGGACCACGGTTAAAAACCGCGTCCGTCTGAGAAGGGTTAGCAAACCTGAAAAGGAAAAAACCTTTGGTAAGGTTTTGCACACCGTCAAGACAGACCCCATGAGGGGTCTAGCTCTTGTTGACCCAATCCTTGAGTATACTTTCAGAAGGAGTGTGACCCACAAAGTAACCAATCAACGTATGCTTTTCTAACCATTCACAAGCAGAATCAAACTCCTGAAGATTGAGAACAATATCAGGGTTACCTCGTGGAAGACCTTCGGGATGAACTTGCGGGGATGTTTGTTCGACGGAGGCGTCATGGCAGTTCGAAGCATCAACTCGAGCACCAGCATCAACTGCTAGGCCAAAGTTGGCCGGGGCCATACTAAAGGCTAACCCTAATGAATCCCGCAGTAAATGCGGTATGATAGATGGAAAACTCAGAGCTGAAACACAGAAAGTACACCGTACGCCGGACTCGCTCACATGCCAAGTACTCAGAAATCAACTTTGAGAAATTTGATCAATGGCTAAGACAAGAAAACTTTCATTAATCTATATTTTTGATATTTTCTATGCAATAAGAATGATAAAAACTGATATGAATCTATGGTAATATGAAATTGATATGCTATGAATGCTATTGAAAATTGATATGCAATATGAATGCAAAAATAAAATTGATCTCACAAAGATGTCGATTCGCAAGAGCTTTGATTCTTCAATTCCAATTCTACAACGTGATTGTGCAAAAATATGAGATGCTTGGATGCAAATTTGAGAGATGATTGAGAGATGAGCTAAGCCTTGTTTTTATAGAAATCCAGGGCTTTGGAGGTGCATGGGAAAAAGCCATAAATCACTCAAATAACTCAGCTTGATTTTTGAGTTATTTTTAAATAAAGATAATTAACTCACAAAAATATGCAAAAGCTAAGTTTTAACTCAAAATAGAGTTTAGCTTTAATTGATAATTGATAGTTGTCTGCTTTTATGATTGTGCATGTTTTATTTATGAATTAATTTAATAATAAAGTGATTTGTTCTCAACTTAACTGCTTTTAAAAATAAAATAATTGATTTATGGGTTAATCAATTATTTAATCAAACTTTTTTTTAAAACTATATTATTAAATAATGACAACATGCTTTAATTTATTAAATAAGAATTTAATCAATTATTCATATGATATTAGATTTATTGTCAAAATTAAATAATACAATTAATAATAGATAGAATTAAATTTAATTAAACAATTAAGTGGCAAATATTAAATCTAATTAATTAAATATGAAAATATTCAATTAATCAAACTTTAGGATAAACGTGATTTATTGCCAAATAATTATAAAATTAAAGATAATTATGATGATTAGGAATATTACTAGGAATATTCCCCAATGCAAAATTTAAGATAATCAATTATGATTCGATGATGTTTAGATGTGCCTTAGATTAGGACTTCTATGTCGATTTCATTTGATTTGATGATGTAGGAGATTAATGAACTTATAGCCCATTTTTGGGGTATTACAGCTAGGGTTTTTAGTAATGGTTTGACTCTACAACTTTTATGATCTAAGAGGGCGAACTCCAATCCAGGCACACTGGAGTTTTGACACAGTCCGAGAACTTAATCTTCAGGATCTGCTAGGGAGATTTGACAGCCCAACAAGAGACCACACCTATGGAGATTTCTTCCACAAGGACATTTATATAGTGGCTGTCACTACCACGATGAAAATGGCTATTACCGCTTGAGGTTCTGTAAACATGGTTGACCCGATTAAGAGAATGTCCACTATGGTTAACCCTCTCTAAAGGTGACTCACAAGATATACCACATGGAGACTAGTTCCAGATTCAAGGATTTGGATTTTTGGTACTAGCCAAAAAGGAAGTAGAGCATAATCCCGTAGCCTTTTCACTTTTATCCCAAACAAAGAAGACAGATTAATCCGACACGCTAAGACCAAGATTATCTCACAAAGATCTATGATGTCAACCCCTTATGATCTATCAACCTCTCTAGAGAAAGAATGCCTCGATCAAAAGTTGAAGAAACACAGATCTAGTGGAACGTGAGACTCCCTCAGTATCCTCCCCACCTACAAGGGATCCTTCATTGAGAAGAGTTTCACTAGAAACTCACTCTCTCAAGATCCACAAATAGTGTTCCTGGAGCCTAATTACTATGTGTAACAAAGATGCTGAAAGCAAACTATGTTCATTTTTATAGCCCAAATGAAGTCTATGATAGGAAAATAATAAAAGTCAATCAAGCTAGACACATGAGATGTTCATTTTAGTCCAAATCAAAATGTTATTAGCTGAGAAGGTTACCTAAATTCCTTGCAACATGCTTAGTAGATTCTTACCTGCTTTTAGCAATTCTTGCGCTTTCCCAAATACAAATCAGTGAAAAACCAGTCAAAAACAGGGAATTTCAATTGTTAAGATTAGCCGTTAGCCAAAATCTGAAAAACAAATCTGACAAACTGCCCTAAAAAATGAAACAACAATGAAAATTTGGTGCCAAAACTCGTACGACACTGGGTATCAGATCATACGACAATCGGGCTTTCAAACAAAAATGTTTTTCTGATGATACGAGCCTCGATCAAATCAACTGTCATACAATAGTGGGTATCTCCTAATACGATTTTCTGACAAAACTCGTACGACAACTATACGGATAGAAATTAAAAATCGTAGTGTATGGACAGTTTTGATAGAAAAAGTGCTAAAAAATTATTTTTTTTCTTTTTTGCAGGCAAAAAAGAAATAAAAAATAACGTCCTGCAGAGTGTACCAGAACCCTCGAAACCCTTAACCTCAAAAGATAGAAAATTGATAGAAATGAAGGAAAACTCATTTCAGGGCCCCACGGTGGGTGCCAGAAATGTGTGTGTGAATTTTGTACCTGATCTGTAGAACACAACACTTCAGTAAAACATTAGAAGTTAGCTAAAATCAAAATCGTGCAATAAATGAAAAACTAAACTAACCAGGAGATTTACTACCTTCTAATAGATGCAAGTATGTATTCTTAGATTAAACCGAGATCAGTGACCTTGACGACACCTAAACGAAGGATTTGAATGCAAAACTGATATGAAATATGAATGCAATTAATCTATTTTTTTTATTTTCTATGCAATGATATGATGAAAACTGATATGAATCTAGAATCTAAGATGAAATTGATATGCAATGAATTGATCTAAGATGAATTCTAAATGATATGCAATACTCGAAAACAAGAATGATCTCACAATAGCTTGGATTCGCAAACATGATTTTTCAGTCTCCAATTCGACAGCATGAGGATGCAAAAATATGAGATGATTTGTGAAGCGCTGAGCCTTGATTTTATAGAAATCCAGGGCTTTGGAGGTGCGTGGGAAAAGCCATAAATCACTCAAATAACTTAGGTTGATTTTTGAGTTTTTTTTTTTAAATAAAGAATAATTAACTCACAAAAACATGCAAAAGCAGAGTTTAACTCAAAATAGAGTTTTTATAATTGATAGTTGTCTGCTTTTCTGATTGTGCATATTTTATTTATGAATCAATAAAGTGATTTATTTCCAACTTAACTAATTTTAAAAAATAAAATAATTGATTTATGGATTAATCAGTTATTTTTCAAACTTTTATTCAAAAACAATATTATTAAAAATTGACAACTTGCTTTAATTAATTAAATAAGAATTTAATCAATTATTCATAGGATTTTGGATTTATTGTCAAAATTAAATAATACAATTAGGAATAAATAGAATTAATTTCAATTAAATAATTAAGTGGTAGAATTAAATCTAATTAATTAAATATTTAGAATATTCAATTAATCAAACTTTAGGATAAATAAGATTTATCGCCAAATAATCATTAAATCAAAGATAATTATGATAATTAAGAATATTACTAGGAATATTCCCTGATGCAGAATTTAAGATAATCAATTAGGATTCGATGATGTTCAGATGTGCCTTAGGTTAGGACTTTGATGTCGATTTCGTTCGATGTGTCGATATAGGAGGTTAATGAACGTATAGACCATTTTTGGGGTATTACAATTTCCTTTGAGGCTCTAGCCTCTGATCGTCTTCCTATTTCCTCTGAGCCTCCAATCTCAAATCATAATCCCTCTTCCTCTATTCTTCCTCATTTTTCGGGTTCACATTCTTCCTACCCCTTAAATCCTTCTCAAGATGATCTCTATGATCACCTTGCCACTGCAAGAGGTTTCCCTATTCAATCGAGAGGGATAAGATCTAATCTAGCCTATGATTTGGCTCATTATTCAAACCATAACTAGGTCTAGATTGGTTGTTGTTTTCTTTTTGCATGGTAAGTATTAGATCCTACACCAAATAAAATTATACAACTTTAGAAAATAGTAGACCAAATTCCTAGAGTTTAAACACAAATCTGATGCTAGATGTAAAGACTAATATTCTCACATGAATTTCATATAAGAAAAGAGCTAAAAATTCAAAAAGTCGCAATGAAAAGTCAAAGTTGCATTCATAAAATAGACTAGAAATATATTTTCTCATTTCATAGATAAGGTAAAATAAATACATTAGACCAACTTGTTGAATGCAATAAGAAATGAACATGTCTAAATATACAAGCAATGGGTGTTCAACCATAATGTCGAACACACTAAGTCTATCCATAAGACAGTGTTAAGTATCCAATACAATAAAGATGATTACCTACTTTTCATGCACCAAACACATCATGATAGAATTTCATACATCGAATGGTAATAAAATCAATACAACACCATCTTGGTCAATCAAGGAACATAATAAAAAATTCCCATCAGACAACTATCCATCTTAAATCCATGTCTCCTAAGCTTTTGGATGTTGGAACATCTACAAATCTCAAGACATGAGTGTGGCTCAGGATCTTTTTTTGCCCAACCACAAAGTGGTTAGCTCCCTTGGTAATCATCCTAACATGAAGAACACACTGACCTTGTTTGAGAAGCCTAGCAACCCAAAACTGGTGAATCATATGGATCTGGTGTAGCTATAATACTAACTACTTTACAGATATGTACAAGTAGAACTAATCACAAATGTGGCAGAGAGATGAAACAAAAAAACACATTTACGGAAACATCTGCAAACATAGCTTTGGCCAAATAATTTAAGTACCAAAATTCTACTAGAAGATAGAAAGAAAATAAATTTATACCCTTCTTTGGTTGTCCACATTCAACATCCTTGGACATAAATATTCAAATGCACCTAGAAAGAAAAATAATTCCTAAAATAATCATTCACAAAAGTGCAAACTTATCACATCTACATGTTACAATACTAATTTTCATAAAAAGTCCCTTGTCATTCCTCATACTTAATCTGAACTGACGCTATCTTAAATTGTAGTTAAATAGATAATGTTTATAAATATAATAATCCTTATACCAAAAGTTTTCGAACAAATAATTCTCCTTTTTTCAAGAAATAATTGGAATAGAGACCAATTAAAAATTCTTATGTTCACAACCTATAAATATAATAATCCCTATACCAAAAGTTTTCGAACAGATAATTCTCCTTTTTTCAAGAAATAATTGGGATAGAGACCAATTAGAAATTCTTATGTTCACAACCTATAAAGATTATCTTAATAAATCACAGAAAGAAATTTGGGAAATTTAGTTTGTTTGATTCAAACTTCATCTTAAAAAAATACACATTCTCAGTCTATGGCTTTCAGATCTCACTATCACATATTACTAATCTTAAATTCCCCTTTTAAGAAATATAAAAAAACTATAGCATTGACTAAAAACTATTGGCAGTCAGCCCCTATATCTCTATATTGTCAAGCAATTTTTGTAGATAGTGTTTATTGATAAATAATTAGATTTGTAGTTTGTGCACTCAAATCACCAAGGGTTGAGCCTTCAGTGAGCATGACAACATTAACAAGAAATAGCGGCATTCTACTACCATGTGCATTTCTAAAGCTGGTAAGATGGAAACAATATACAAAGAAAGACATTTCTATGTGCAAAGAATGACATAAGAAAACACATGAGTGGAGATCAAACAACATCGCAAACTTTTCAAAAAACTATAGCCCCAAAGGAAAAAACCATAGCATTATCTAGTACAAGTTTGCAAGGAAAAATGCAGATAAAAGGCTTATTCCAACTTCCATGAAAAAGAGTGGGTAAAATTAGTCGATGTGCAGCTTATTGGAGGATATACACTAGTAAATATAAAGCATTTCCATGAGCTAAGGTGTGGTAAATACAAGAAAATTAAACTGTCTCATAAGGCATTATTAAAAAAAATGCAGCCCCTTTCTTAATTTGAGGATCATCACTAAAGGAAATACCAGCTATAATACTGAACAGGAGGAATTGAATTCCAACGCAATATATAAATTTATAAATTGCAACTACCATTGGAAACCCAACATAATGAAAATAAAGACTCAAACCATGTTCAATAAGACTCAAAAATAGTCTATAAAGTGTGTGTTTTGTGTCTAAATAGGGAAAATAAAAAAGATACATTACATTTCCCTAAGATGAATAGAATCTATTGTTTTGAAGCATATTGGAACAATGTTCATGGTTTTGGTCTGGTAAAAGAGGATTCCTTTGAACTGGTTTACAAAAACAAAACAAAATAAAAAAGAAACAACTTGGCTCTTAAATAGTTGATTATCCACCAGCTCATTACCATGCCAAGCTAGGATATTCTATCCAATTGGTAAATTCTTCTTTCAGCACGATGTTCATGTGGAATACTATTGTTTTAAAAAAATTATTGATGAACTCTTCATTGAAGCAAAAATTGAAAGGCAAATAAAAATACTATTCCTAGTAAACCCAACCTATTATCACAAAGGGAAAAATAAAGTAATTTAACAAACATTTCTTTTTTTTTTAACTACTACCATTCAACAACTATGAGAACAAAAATTAAGAAAGGAACCTAGACGTTATTGGTGAAAAATTGCAGATAGTTGGACTCATCAAAAACTTTTAGATTTCATCTCCCTTGTTCTAGCCTATGCGTACCTTCCTTTCCAAGTTCTTCATGTCCATAAACCAATCCTTATGCGTCTAGCTATAATTTTCTTCTTCCAATTTCAATTGTCTGCCCATGAGTGCTTCATGCCATAATTGTAGCTAGCATGCAAAGTTGAGTTTATTTAAAATTTGTTCCTCACTTAAAATAATCCACTCTTTAGTTTCAATTGCCTCTCCTCATCCTATTCATGGATTTTTTTGGATCTATTTAAAATAAAAGAAAATTCAAATAAATATTTCCTTTCCATATTTATTTTTCGTCCAAATATTAATATTACAATATAGAACTCAATATGAAAAAAGTTTTAAAATGCTAAAGTTTTAATATAAAACTCAATTAATAAAAGAAAGTTTTTTAAATCAACATTTCGTGACATATTCATATCAAATAAAAAAATTAATAGTCATTCAAAATTACACAATTTTTTCAAATATGAATTCACACAAATTTAAATCACAATCAAATAAATTATTTAGATATCAACCTTTTTATCCACAAGAAATTAAGTTTGAAATAAAAACATTTTAACTATTGACTAAGTGGTGTGTACAACTAGATCTACCGATCTCACCCCTGTCGAGGAGCTAGCCTCCTCTACCTCAACTACACTCCTACCTTTGTCCTATGAAAAAAATTCAAACCACTAGATTTTCCATTAGTAGGTTAGTCCAAAAAACTATAATTGAATTTAAATTACATCATTTATACTTGTAATATAGATCGTATTCATCACATTTTCATATAAATGATAAAATAACCATCATAATTCCACATAATGTCATTGCAAAATATAGCATCATCATAACGTGATATTGACATAAAATCATATCAATAGATTGAAAGTAACCAAAAAGTAATGACTAACATGTCTAACATAACATCAGAACACACCAACTTAGGTCGAGAGGTATCTGACCAAGTCAACAAAAGTCCAAGTGTGCATAAAAGTCCTGAAACATAGTAGTCCAATATGTCGAGTCATGACATTTTGAAAGGAGTATCTTTTCCCTCATGAATTTCAACATGGAGGTCCTAATCATTTTCATTATTGATTGTAGTCTACAAAAAAGGCTCTTAATCATGAGCAGTATTATTTTTGAGGTTTTTCATACAGGAAGAGTGGGAAGTCGAAGGGGCATTTCCTTTTCCTTTAGCCAAGACAAAGGGAAAACCTTTCACTTTCTCTTATCCTTTCACATCAAAGAAAAAGCTAAAATAATTTGGAACACACTCCATAAAAGGGGAGTAATCAAAGCCTTCATCATTAGAGACAACTAATTTAAGGTGGGCTTAAGCTTCCCTCTTAGGGTTTGTACATTTACCTAGGTGAACTCCACCAACATCCGCTAAGGGGACATCTTCTAACACCAAACAATTTTCCTTTGAAAAATTATTAAAATATTTCTTAGCCTTGCCCATTTGGGGGTTTTTTTTAACATATATTGCCTTAGCATATTCCATGTTTAGAGGAATAAGACCCTCATGTAAAATTGGTTGTGAGGGATTCTTCCTATGCAACTTAAGGCTACAAGACAAAGATGAATCATTTCTTTTTCTACAATTTGAATATGTTAAAAATTATTTGTGCTTTTGAGGTTAGTTTCTTTAAATTCATGACTCAGTAGGTTTGAAAAGTTTACATGTTTGTGTTATTGGAGACCCTAATAAATAGAATGTGAAGTAGATAATACACCAGATGCTAGAGGCAATGGAGGCTAGAGAACTTTTATCATCTCAAGCTAGCTTCTCACTCAGAGATGATTTATTACATGAGAAGCACCCTATTTGTATCCATGAAGAAAATAGGAGACTTGGCATATTTGTGTCCCTTCAAGGAACAAGGGGGCAATATTTTTTTAGGTGCACTTGGTGATTTTTTGAGTAATTGAGGAGGCATTCATTACACTTAGAGGAGATGTCAACTTTTAGAGGAAAGGTTATATCATGTGGAGGCATGAATTTTGTGATTTTTGCAAAAGAGGGAGGATTATTTCCAAAACAATTAAGGAAGTGATAGACACACTCGGAGGAGATGTGGCTTTTTAGAGGAAATGAATCTCATGTACAACACTAGAGGAGGAATTATACACACTGGGAGGAGATGTGGAATTTTTGAGGAAATGTATCTCATTGTGCATGGGGAGTGGGTACACTTTTATTTTCTCTCATGTTGGGAAGACCATTATAGGTTGTGTAGTCAAGAGATCCATTGATGTAGTTAGTTTGGTATTTTGGGGAGATTTTATAGTCAGAAGATCCATTATTTTAGTTAGTTCTCTATTTTCATCTAAGCCTCCAATTAAAAGATTGGGTTCAAAACCCTTGAAATGTTCCACTCTTTTTTCAATTAATATTATAAGGAGAGGGGGGATTTTGGCATTTTTACACGACTTTAGGTTATTTTTATACATTATATTAGTAAATAAATAAAGTAAATACTTAGTTTGATTAGTTCTCCATGTAGGATGTTATTCGGAATATTTGTAAGGCTATAATAGCCAATGTACAGGTAATGTTTCATCAACTAGAGAATTTAATAAAAAAATTCATTTAATATTTTTGAAACTCAATCATGATTTAGGTTTTCTCTATTCTTCTCACATTTCTCTTGGGGTATGATAGTGTTTGGATTTGTATCTATCATACTTTTTTTAGGATTTTATTTTTACTTGTGGTTGGATCTGATTGCCTTGATTTTGTCAAGACCAGTTCTAGATTTTTGTTTTTGGTTAAGATTCTCTTCTATTCCTTTAGAAGAGGTATTTGTGTTACATTCATTCATGAGGACTTTTGGTCTTTCTCATTTCTATGTTCTATTAAGAGTCTATTTTGAGGTACTACTTATATCTAGTTGGTTTTCTCCATTGTTTATCCAATTGAGGTGGATGCTTTCCTTGTTGATATAGGTAATGTGTGTATGAAGGAGTTTGTGTATAGATCTACTATTATTGTTTTGGGCTTCTCATTGAAACCCATCTATTAGGTTAAGGAATCATTGAAAAATCATGGATTCTTGGTCAAGGTTAAGGGATCCTTTTAAAACCCTAGGTATTGATGTAATGGGCTTCTACCTATTGATAGAGAAACTTGAGCATTATCTTGTTAAGTTATTTCTCAGATGTTGATGGTGTGTTGTAGGTAGGGATTCTATTTAGTTTTTCTTATCTTTTTGTAGCTCTTGTTCTATGGGTTCCGGATTATATTTGTGTATTTAATGATATAATTGTATCTAATGACTATGTCTAATGTGATAGAATCCCAATTTTGAATATAAAATGAATCTACATTACTAGTTAAAAGGTTGAGATAATTGAATCTCAAGAATTTGAGTGTTTGGACAAGATTTTGATTCTCATAATATCTTCCTAGTGGTATTATCATATCTCAACTTCTCAAAATATATCCATGATAAAATTAGGTCTTTAGTAAATACAATTAACCTATTTAGTAACTTAATTATGAGCTAAGTAGAATGGTGTACTTAAAATTAATATTAGACTTGGTATGAAAGGATTGAGGTTCAAAATGTTTTTTCATTATCAAGTCTTAAGATTGAATTAGCAATAAAAGTGAGTGTAATAAGTTAGGTGACAATAGGTGCCAAGTAATATGGGAACAAATGTTGCTAATTTGTTGATTAGATTAAGATAATATTCGACTATCAAAAAGTGTACGTAGAATTTGTTTTAACAATTGTCATTTGATTTCTTGTTGAGATTTTAAATTCAAGATGTTGACATACTTATAAAATATTTTTATAGTTTTTTGAAATATGATTTTTATCAATCAATTCTGATGATTTTTTGCAAATGTTC
Organism: Chamaecyparis obtusa; assembly: GCA_027943335.1. Taxonomy (NCBI): domain Eukaryota; kingdom Viridiplantae; phylum Streptophyta; class Pinopsida; order Cupressales; family Cupressaceae; genus Chamaecyparis; species Chamaecyparis obtusa. The sequence continues at coordinate 346,646 of BSBK01008110.1, forward strand.
TATATTGATCTGTCTTTAAATATATAGTTGTAGATGAATAATTTTGATTTTTTTACAAATATAAATATGGGCAACAATCAAATTCTAAGATTAATATTTACTAACATATGGCTTTCATCTATTAACATTCATTAGCTAAGTCTTACATCATTTATTAGAAAATCATTATAGCACATCATCCTAACGATACATTACATGTTTCTTGTGCTTTTCAATGTTCCAATCTTCCAATTATAAAATTAATCCGCTTGAAATATGAATGAAAATGTAACACTTACAATCAAATAGATTTCCCAAAACTATTAACAAATAGTAGTAGAGAAGAAGTGTTCTTTCCCTTTTAGTTTTTTATTAAGGAACAAGTAGGTTTTGAAGGGACCCAAAACTTACAAAACACTGCTAAACAGAAGAAAAACCATTAAACCACCAGCATAGAGAAAACAAAAAGTAAAGAAAAAACCAAAACAAAGTAGCATAATAGAGAGACTAGTGTGAATTCTTCAGAGCTTCCATTACTTCAACCTCTAGTTAAGTCATGTTGAGGGTGACTTTCTTCAGGTGTTTGATGTCTTGAGAGGTATTATTAGCCTCCATTTTCATGTTAATTCTAGTCCTCTTAGATGGGCAAATATCCCCATCATGTCTCTTCATCTTATAAAACATTTTCAGATCGACTACTACCCCTTCATGTTAAATGATTTCCAATTTAGCAGTTCCATAGTATTAATACTTTTACCAGAGCTCTTAACCACTCTATGGATAAAGGTAACGAATGAAATGATGCTATCATTTCTTCTTTTAAACTTCTCTTCCAAATGTTTGAGTCTCCCATCATAATTCATTTTCATCTTTTCTTCCAACTATTTCATTTTTAAGCCGATAGGCTTTCTCCTGGGGAGATGCCCATCAGATTTTTAAGACTTCCCGACAGTCTTACACCGTAAAATGAGAAAAGAGGTGCCAATAAAAATGGAAGTGTGCGCAGTTTGTCCAATTCTTGTGGTGGTGTTTGGTGGTACTTTTTCCAGAACTTTCACGTCGGGAATCATCTAGCCTGTGATTTTCCAAGAATTGTTAGCAGCACCGAGGAGAACTATAATCTTTATCTGAAGCAATACTTTGGAATATTTCTTAAATAGTGTAGTAGGAATAACAGGCTCTGCTACGGTTTTTCTGATGACAATCACGTTCATACTCACAACCTCCTGGTTCAGAAGAAATTTAGTAAAGCTTTCCTAGCATCTTAATAAATTGACTGGATTTAATGTCTTTTGGTGCTCACATCATTTTTTTTTGTCTTGGTTTACCCCCTACTCATTGTTCACTCTATTTTCCTCTTCCTGGCCAAAGATTGGATGCGTAAAACAGTAAGAATCTTCGTCTTATGTTAAATCCTTCGATAATTTTAAAAAGAGTTATGTTTCGCATGTGAAATGCTTAAAATTTAATAAAATGAAATGATCTTACCAATTTAATTAATTATCCAATCAATGGTATCTACTTTTTAATAATTCTTAATTTAAATCATTTCCCTTGTAACAAATGAATACAAACAAAGCATCACCGTAAAATTCAACTCACAATAAATTATATAGTCTTGAATGATTTTTATTATTGAACCTTATGATAATTAATTTTATTTTATAAAGTGATAAGAAAATGATAATTTGTTTATTTTAAAAATAAATCAAAATTTTAAATAGAACGTTAAGTTATATAGTCAATAAGAGAAAAAAGAATTATATATATTATGTTCTATGCATATGTAGAAATTTAGTAATTTTAGTATTGGATCAATTATTTTAATATTTACAAGTAAATAATTTTGTGATAAGGTTTTTTATCAAAGGATACTTACACTTTCTTTTAAATATATGAATAATAATTAATAACCATTAATTCACACCAGAAAAACCTTTTCTTTTTGGGTCAATCAAATTTCTTTGTCATGGGCAATTGTTAAGAATCAATCAGGGGAAAACTAATAAATTTTAAATTCAAACCATTCAACCCTTAATCAAACATAATGTGAGTGATGCATTGTTCTAGAATGCCCATAAATATACTTATAAATCAACTTTTGATTATAAATCAATTTTGAACAATTTTATATGGATATAAGAATTCACATGATATAATTTGCAAGTTTAAGAAAAATTATCAATATATTTATATTTTTGGTATTATCTAGAGAGAGAGAGAGATAGAGAGAGGGCATAGTTATGAAGAAAGAGATAGAGAGGAAGGGAGAGAAATAGGAAGAGAGGAGAGGGTGAGGTGAGAGATGAGAAGATAGAATGATAAAGATATATATGAGGTTATATATAGATAATAGGTATTATAGATAGATAGATAGAAATAGAATAAATGGGATATATATAGAAATTTTTGTGTTACTTCTGATTTGGAGGTAATTTGGGGTAGCGACCTATAAACATAATTAGGCTTAGTACTCTCTTATTGTTTAGTTATGCATATTAATCGATTCTGACCTTGATGCAATTGCAATTAATTCCCAGAACATTTGATCAAAGAAATTAATTTTGTTTATACTTTTACAATATTATTTCTTTTATAAATCTTTTTAAAATATTAATACATTTTAAATAAATCTATTTTTAGGAAGATTTCATATATTAAAAATATTGAATTTTGAAATTAGATTTAAAATTAATATTACTCTTTAAATATTTCCTTTTATTAATATCTGATTGTGCTTATAAACACATAGTGACATTGCCGACAAAGTACAACCATTATGTAAAAAACCAAGATATCAAGATAGGGACAGTTATACGCTTAACATAATACATTTGCTCCAAAAAAAGAAAAGTACAATAAGTGACACACTCTAACGCATTTTCAAATAGATTTCTATAATCTTCTTCAATGTGTGAAAAATGTATGTCTCAAAAGTATTTGCACTATAAATATATAGGTGGATTATAATTATGGGGCTAGAGATTCTTCATACAGAACATGCGATACTTGGAAATCCATAATCTTTAGATGCAAGATGTGCAGATGGAAAAGCACAAGATATCATAGAGTCACAATCTTCACAAATAGAAATAGGAAACACCAGCATGATTAGCGCTACACCTCAAAAAAGGCTTATGTTTGGAGTACAAACAACTGAGTCAACTAAAATAGTGTCCACCACATTGATGCCTATTAAAATCTTGAACTCATACCAACTGAGATGGCATATAAAAGTTCACGTAACTATGAAAAAGGAGTTGCACCAATTTCAAAAATAGAGAAGACATGGCAAAGTTTTTAGTTTTGATGTCACAGAAAATGAAGGGATAGAGACACATGTTAGTTTCTTTAATGACATAGGAGATATTTATTATAATAATATATAGATCAGGGTTGTTTAAAGTATAGCTCATGGAATGGTTAAAAATGAAAATAAATTTTACAACAAACTCAATAGTGGATTGGACATAACTTTGACTCCAGATTCAAGGGTCACCCCATGTGAGTATGACCCCTCCATTCCTAAACATTGATTTACTTTCACCCCAATTGATGAAATCAAAAGTAAGGGAAACAACTTAGATGTTGATATTATTGGAATTATTATTTACATGAAAGAAACTTCAAAAATAAAATCAAATGAACCATTACGAAATGATGCTAAATTCATGACAATGATGAAGAATTTCCGATGGTGGGTAGATGCACTTGCTCGTCGAAAAACATGTATAGTATGTATGGAACATTTTGCAGGAATGTATCTTCAACAATCAAATAATACTGTGAAATGTAAAAGGTGTTTTAATGAAAAGGGTATAACTAGGTTTTCAACACTCATCAATATGGACCTCGATGACCAGCCAGTTGTGCTAAAGAAATTATCCCAGTGGAAGAAATGCTTATTGCTAGGGTAGATCCAATATTACAGGTAACCCATGCTTTTAGAGGACAATACAAATATAGCGGACATACAATAATCTTTCCACATGATATACTTAACATTGCAAATGTGTTACCACCACGTATCAAAGATCTAGACATATTAATAGTACAAAGAGTGCACACTTGAGAAAGCTCTTATGATTGTTATGTGAAAAGGACTCATCTTAGAGATTCATTGAAATATAAAATTAAATATGATCCATACTACCATGATGTTTTTTCTGAGTATGGAAAACTTGGCCCAACTTTCAAAAGTGAAAGTAGACATTTCTAAAATGCCTAAGCTTCCAAGTAAACAACATGAACTGGACATCATGAAACATGTATTAGATATCCATGGCACTACAAAGGACATTGTGGACTAGCCTAAAATAGACCCATCACTTGTAAATGAATATAACACGGAAGGATTATTTGACATTGTATTTCAAACTCTATTTCCAAATGGAACCTCACTACCAATGTAGACATGAATATGAGAGGTGCATATGCATGAGTACGCCCTACATTTGATAAGGTACCATGATCACAGATTTGGAAGACATACGAGGTTTTGGTATTTTATTTACAACCTTATGATGCGACATTGTAGCCATATAATTCCAACAATCTTCTTTAAAAATAATATGGAATAGAACATACCGACTATGATTGAAAACCTCTACATACACTTAAGACATCTCCCAGATACAGAGTTAGTTGAAGAACTAATACACTTTGGCTCTACGATGCGAGGGACAAGGCCATACTGGAAGAAACATCATACTGAACTAATAGACATGATCAATCATCTCAGAACACCTATACTCTTCTTTATATTAAGTGCAATAGATATGAAATAGCCAGATCTACAAACATTATTAATGGATGACATTGTAATGGAGATGCAAATAAACAAGCAACGTCTGGACAATATCATTAAGAATCCTCACACTACATCATTATATCTTCATCAATGGTTCACAATATTTGTGAAGATGTAATTGAGAAGCTCCTTGGTGCAGTAGATTGGTGGTGCATAACTGAATGGAAAGATCAAGGAATTGGACATGTACATGCCTTTATTTGGCTCCCAAATGCACCAAATATGGATAGAATTGACTGGCATAATAATTTAGATATTGAACATGCAATATAATATTTTGATAACTATGTCAGTGTATGGAATCCTCATGATTCATCTCACAGAGGTAACATGGTGTATCGATCCCCATTAGATGATCCTTGTTTACAAGAGACACATGAGATTCTCACTGCAAATCTTGCTCGTGATTATGAGTTGCTCGTGATTATGAGTTGGTCAATCGAGTCCAGAGACATACCAAATATACCGAGCGTACATGTCTATGCAAAAGAGGGAACAAGTTAACATTAAATAGCCAAAGACAACTCCCACTTACCATGTCATGGGCTATTACTATACATAAATCGCAAGGGCTCACGCTATGAAAATAAACAATCGATATCGGTAAAATAGAGAGACAAGGAATTTCATTTACAACTATATCATGAGTGAAATATCTAGATAGTCTCTATAACTAGTCCATTTTCACCTATGATAGGTACACTAAAATGCAAAATAATCCATATACAATTAAATGAAAAACAAAAGAATCTCGTCTGAATCAGCTAGCACTCGAAACAAAATGCATTTATTTTGCATTTACAAAACAATAATGAATATATATAGCACTATCAGCGTAACCCTTGCACCCTTCAAAGGTGCAAGTGCTAGTTTTATCATAATCTTATTTTAAGTGTGTTTAGAGTATTCACTATCTTTCTAATGGAATCAACTTTGGACTTTCTTTCCTCCACACTCCACTACTCATCGGTGATATTATCATGTTTGGTGCTAACTCATTTGAGCTTGAGATTGATATCCTTGATTTCATGGAAGATCCATTTATGCATTCTAAAATTATCAACCACCACATTGCGAGCAATAGCCAACACATCTTTGGGGCTTTCCTTACCAAGGCTAAGGAAAGGTGAATTGACATTGAGATCCTTAGGGAAATGGGGTCTCCCTTCCCTACCTATATTAGAGTTAGACTCAACAGGTGTACCTTGCATAGAAGGATCTGTAACAAATCTATGCTTAGAAATAGAGGATTTATTCTTGACCTTCTTAAGCACATGGCACTTCCTCTTCTTCTTTGGCATTTCAGGTTTAGACTCATCCCCTTCAGAATAATGACTGCTAGAATCCTCATCCACCGAATCTAACTCAGGGGTGGACACAAGGGAACTTTAGATAAGAAGCGACAAACCCTTATGAAGAACTAGACTCTTCTTACGATTTCTCCTGTGATCCTTAATACTGGATTTTTCCTTTTCCTTTTAGTTATAATCTAGAAACTAAATAATTAAAGAAAACATCAATGACAGGATGTCTTTCCTAACATCACATTCACTGAATACATGTCACAGATTCCGCTCTAGAGGCATCCGGGAAATGACGGAATAACTTGGGTTTATGATGTCATTTGAAGTGGGGTCATAGAGACAAGAAAACAAAGTCAAGATTTGTATACAATGTTAATAGATTCAATTTGACGTCGACTAAAGTGTCACGGCAAAGAACAGGTAAACGGACGTAAATTTGAATGGTAAGTCTACCAAATCTGACTCACTAATTAGCTCAAAAGCTTGACTGCACTTCCCTATTTCAACATTTTTTTTTTGGTTTTTCAATTTCCACAGAGACTAGAAAATTTGGAAATTTCTGTGCTGATTTGATAGAAGATTGGAAGTTTCTGATTTTATTAAAGACCGGCAGCCGTGCTAGGTACAAATTCCTGGTTTGACATGGGCAAAATATGAGAGAAGTATGAGTTGATAAATGCATCAGCATTGACGACCCACCCAGGCTGGCAATAAGACCTTTGGTGAGCTGCTATTAATGGTATGAGTTGGAAATCACACTTTCATTTTTCCCACTTGATTTAATAGAACATTAGAAGATTTAAAAGTTTGACAACCATAGATTTTGTTTGCTGATGAAAAAGTGTCGTTTATGAATATTAAAACAAACTTTTTTTTATGAATAGAGTATAAATAAAAGTATACTATTTACAAAAAAGGGTCGGGGATACAAGATCACCTCGTGAAAGTCAGATGGCCAAAGTCTATCATAAACTTTCTTTTACCTCTTTTAATTTGTATTGTTAAGATTGAAGATTAAAATGTGCTTCAAAGTTAAAAGCGAAGAAGACTATTATCGGCCTCTACAAAATAGTAGCAAAGAATTGCAATCCACGAGGCAATAAAATGCACATTGTGAGAACACAACTTTGCATGATGGTTGTAGACATATACAATGTAGAGTTTCTGCAAAAAGCTTGGCATATGTGTGCATCATCCCATCCACTGACAAATCTAAGTCATATAAGTCAATTCCTAATTAAATGAATTTGTGCCACTCTAAAATCAACACCAAAGGTGAAAATTAAGTGGAAGAAATCAAAGAGATTGAAAAGACAACAGAAAGGTGAAACTAATTAATTGTTTTATACGTAATAGTCTATCAACTATGAGATAGGTTTTCTTTAATACATGGGTTCTACATGTACTTATAGAAGTATACTAATATATAATTCATAGAAGAATATAATCAAAATCTTTATAAAGAATATAAATTTTCTAATTGAAAGGTTTTAAATGAAAATTTTTAAATTTAGTAGAATAAAATTGGGGATAAAGAGATCATATATGAAATTATATGGGAAATAGAATACTTTATAGAATTGACTAATTGCTACTTAATTTATCATACTTCTAGCTAATGAAGTAGCTTAGAAATGCAATCTCTTAGTAGTCATTGCATATTTAGTAACCTTAATATATGTTAGTGTGTATGGTAAATTAGTTTCTTTGACAGATTTATATGTTTATGCATCATTTTTTGTGATTTTATATGTTTTGGGGGCATGTAATGGTACATAGAGAAATCTTGTAAGGAGGTATAAGCTGCAAACAACAAAGTGATTTTACAATATGAAGAAGTATAATTTAATTATAAAACATCTACCTTATTTATGTGTAGAGATTATCTTAAATGCTAAAAATATAAATTTGCACATTTGATCAACAATGCTTATTCATCTTCACATTTACCTTTTAATCTAATGATTGGTGCATTTAAGTTGGTTGTTATCTATTAACTAATAATTATTCACTCTTGAATCATTTTTCTCTGAATAAGCATTGCATGACTACTCTAATACCTTGCAAAATTCACATGATAATATAATGTATAATTTATATGGAAATCCTTATTTTGTTGGCTCAGACATGAGATAGCCATGATGTTATCACCTCAAATTCGTTTGATTATTGTATAGTACTCTTACATCCCACCACATATACTTGTTGATCCCTCACATCCACATTTTAAAATTTTTCTTCTAGTGGATAGTTCAATTCATTAGAAATTAGATTTAAGATTGGTTAGTTTCTTGGTGAAGTTTAGACTCTACGTAATAAAATCTTGACACACAAATCAATTATTTAAACCTAGCTACAAGAAATAGTGGGCTACAATATGGGTGACATGGTCCAATTAAGATAAGCCAATTAACATATATTAATTAATTTATTGTTAACAAAAGGTAATATTCATAGTGGGTATAATAAATGTTTTAAATTGAACTCATTGGCCAATATGGAAGTTTGATTATGATTTGAAAATCTAGCTCATGACTCATGAAGGTATGAATTACACCTTCTCTTAACACTTCATGTAATCTATTCATTCTCTCAACTAACTTTTTCATTAAGTTCCACGGCTTCATGCAAGTTCAATCTATTGTATAGATCTTCATCTATAGGTTGCCAAGCAATCTTAGGGTTACCGATGCAAATTTCCCTTGAGTTATATAGTGTCACCTAAGTAAGTTCCTATAAAAAGGATTGACCATGTTATAGAATGGACTTGACCATATAATAAACTAGCATTCTTGATTTCTTTCAATCTTTTCCATTTTTCTTCCTTTTATAGTTTTAGGTTTGACTTCTCTCCACTCTTGATTGAACCACTAATCTTAACTAATTATCCTTTCCCCTTGACTCCTAATAAATCCTTTATGATATCCCAATGAAATCTTTAATCTTCTTCCAATCAACCTCACAATTGGTGTTGCTTCACCAACTATTAATATCCCCCTTCCCCATCATTCTAGGTGAGAATGTTTATCTTTTTATATTATTTTAACCTTTCTAGGATCTCTCCGTCCCATACTAATCACCTCTAGATGATCAAGCTTGAATTACAACCTTTATAAGTGTCTCATGGTCCCACAATAGTCCAAAGCCTTTTACATTATTTTTTCCAAGGTTCTAAGATTCTTGCACACAATTCCAAGTTTATCATTAAGCATCCCTATTTTTATTATCATCAACGGGAGATCTTATCTAATAGAGAGAAGGATATAAACCAACCATTCTCACATGATATATTTATATCTTCACCACCTTTATTGAATAAAGCTACACTGTTTGTTTGCAAGATCATTTACATCATACGTATTTTTGGGAGAGTTTAAAATATAGAACATTTTGGCATGTATTTTAAACAACTTTTGAGATAGTAAGTTATGTGTTGAAGGTACAATATCATTTTTCTTTCCTTTTCTTTCCTAGAGAAACACTAAGATTTCAAAATTTGGAGCATGTAGTCTTATGAATAAGAAACTTCTATCCACACTAATTCTATGCATAATGAGTTCTATAAGAGGTTTGACAGATATTATAATAAGTTTTAGAATGATGAAACATGTCAGTGGCCATAACTTTGCCGCATTGATAAAGTTAAAAGCTTTCTCAAACTATCATTAGTAGAAAATAATAAAGCCTTTTGGAAGACACATTAAAATATTACTTTCAACCAAATGTAAGATGTTAATGCCCAAATATTATGTTAACAAGAATTATCATGAGTATCAATTAGAAAATAGGCCCTTCCAACCATTCTCATCCTCAATGATGACTCACTCATTTGCCTTGTATTCCATGCATGTTCTAGCTTCCAACAATTTTTATCGTTTAAATCTTGAAACATCAATTTCTATCTTTTTTCATTGTGGACATCTTGTCAAAGATTTGTGAGAGACGAGAATAAAGAACACGTACCTTTTCTACGACACACAATATGGCTTAGCTAAAGCAGTGCATTTTCTGATAATTTCTACTTACCTATCAAATCTATGTGTTTTTCAAGTACAAATATGATTTCTTACTTCATGTTCAACTTTGAAGCTCACATTATTTCTTTTTCTTTTGTAAATATTGTGATTCTATAGTTCTATTTAGATGTCAATTGCTTAGTAACTGTGGTATATTTTTATATAAAAGATAACAAATAATATTACCTTGAATCAAATTTTATGTAGTCTAAGGGTATAGATGTATTTTAGATTTGTCATTCTCTTACTTGAATTAAATATGTGATTATGGATTCAACCTAGGTTCACATTTTTAGTTGTAAATTTGATGTCCAAACTTTCAAGTCAATATTTAATTATGGGCCCAAGTTGGCTCCCTTTCTACTAGCCATTTCTTACTAGCTTAAGTACAACATGAGTGGTTTGCATTGTAGGGTATTTTTAAAAGTAAAAAACATTAATTGATGAAAGAGAAGTTTTCATCAATTTTTTTTTAAAAAGAGAGAAAGTGTTCGAAAAATAGAAACTATCTATGAGGAATCCAACCAGCTACATTAGAATACACTTTACCAAAATTAGAAAGAGGTCCCAAGCCAGAACCATTAACCAAAAGAAATCAACCAGATATTTATACATAATATAATTGAAGATTATGCCAAACATGTAGAAAAAAGCAGAGAGGAGACTAAAGACAAGAAAATTATAATTGCTCATGTGTGTGTGTGTGTGTGTGTGTGTGTGTGTGTGTGTGTGTGTGAGAGAGAGAGAGAGAGAGAGAGAGAGAGAGAGAGAGAGAGAGAGAGAGAGAGAGAGAGAGAGAGAGAGAGTTTATTATTCATTTTCTAGACCTAGGGTTTCTTGTTTTAGTTGTGTCTGGGTTTTCCTTTTTGTTTTATACCTCAGGTTTTACGTTTTAACAATTTTTTCAGTTTTCTTGTTTTCTATATTAATTTAAAAAGTAAATTAAAACTAAAAATAATTGTATTAAACATAAAATATAATTTATTTATATGCTATTAAAAATATAAACTTGAAATTTAAAAATTACTTGTCTAATTATTAAAAATAAAATAAACAACATTTTTTTTAGAATAAACAATTGAGAGGGAGAGAGAATTATTTACAACATAATTTCAAAAACATGAAAATTTACAATTAGGAGAAAGAGAGAGAGTTTATTATATATTTTCTGGACCTAGGATTCCTTGTTTTAGTTGTGTCTAGGTTTTCTTTTTCTTTTTTTCTACACAAGGTTTTAAGTTTTAACAGTTTTTTAGTCTTCTTGTTTTCTACAATAATTTAAAAGTAAATTAAAACAAAAAATAATTGTATTAAACATACAATATAATTTAATTATATGCTATTAAGAAAACAAACTTGAAACTAAATAATTACTTGTTTAACTAGTTAAAAATAACATTAAACTACATTTTTTAATGAAAAAAATAATAAAAAATAAAGAAAAATAATTAAAAACAATGGTACGTACCTCAAATCAGGAGAAAAAATGCTAAGGGAATCGACAGTAGAACTAGAAATGGGCACCCGTAGCTTCCAAAACATGATCTCATTTACCAAGTTGTGAAAATGACTTGAAAAATGGTTTAAGAAAAATCAAATAGATTTTGAAATGGCCACCCAATTTTTAAAAAATGGGTGCCTGTATTTTTAAAATCAGGTGTCCGTTATGCTCCGGGTACCCGAAGCTAAATGGGCACCCGATTTTTAAATGGGTGTCCATTTTTTAAATACACTTAGCGCACCCCGAACCTTAATGAGTGCCCGATTTTCAGAAAATAGGTGCCTGTTTGTTGTGCAAAAAAATTGTGGCCGTGGACTTCCGCAGAATAGGCACTCAACTTTGTGCATCAACCCTAGTGAGAGTACAACATATTCTTATCGTATTATTCTCATTTTTGTTCTATTCGTTGGCCTCTTGATCTTGAGTTGTTGTTGCTATTGGAAAATTATTACACTCTCATTTTGGTGTAGGTTGGGAATACAGAAACAAACATAAACTAATTGGATTGGAGACCTATTTGTTACATATTGTGAAATATTGCAATTGTCTCTTCAAAATGGTGATGTCTATTGAACAATCAAAATGCACTTTTAATTGTGTGGTATTTTAGTTAATTATAGAATCAAAGGTGCATTCTAATGGTTATTTAGACAATTTGGTAACACTTCATGACATCCACCAAACTTCCATAGAAACATGATAAAAATGTTTAAACTTTAGTTTGATTTTCTTTATACATGGGAATTGTTGACCATTGACAGTAACGAGTGTTTACTAGAATGGAAATTGGTAGGAAAAAGGAACAAATTAAGCAAGCCCCATTTGAGCCACCTAGACTATCCACATTTACACTGTAGTCATTAAGCCCATTTATACACTATCCATAGTAATTTAAATTAGAAAAAATATACATGTCCTTTAAAGAATTACTTAAACATCACACACTAACAACTAACTCGTAGGTTAAAAGTGTTAAATAATCAAATTTGACTAATTTTTTCTAGGCTTGATTTGTTCCTTAGTGTTTGTTGTTTAAAGCTTGTCATCATTTAATGGTTGTTTTCTTGATCTCTTTTAGGACAAGGAATAAATGTAGAAGTTATTGGCGATACGATGAAGATGATAACTGCATTCTCCCATTTCTTATCATGCTTTGAACAAATTGTCTTAATATTTTTGTTGCAGATGGAAGTCATTTTTTCCTAACATATCTCTAATAAGTAACACAAACACTATAGGTATTCCAATCTCACCCAAGCTTGGAATTTGATCGATGTATTAACCATTTTTGTACTTTGAACCATATATGATAGGCTAGAAATTTATTAGACCGTATGAATTAACAAGCTGATTTTTTATAAAATTGTAAATATGACACTTAAATAAATTAATAGACCATCAAATTTTGTTATAGGCAATTTAATATTTTATTTAATAATATAAATACATGTGATTTTATTTTATTTATGTGTGTGTGTGTGTGTGTGTGTTTCTATTTTGATTATGTTCATATTAATTTAAAATCTTTTTAAAGTAGAATATATGAATTTGGAAAACTTGTTTTATAATATATATCATTAGTATGTAATATTCATATTTTTATATTATTTATTATATATTTATAGTAATTTATAATTCTTTTAAAATGAAACATATGAACTTAGAAACTCTTCTTGTTTATTTTAGATTTTTGCATATATTATTAATTTATAATTATTTTTTAATTTTATATTTTTCATCATAAATAAAAGTTTTTATATGATTTATCATATATTATTATTGATTTAAAATGTTTGCCAAATAAAACAAATGGATTTATAAACTTATTTATAAAGAGACTTTTACATATATTATTAATTTACACTTATTTTTAATTTTACATTCTTTGTATCTATATTTATTATGTTTACCATATATATTATTATTTATATTGATAAAATATTTAAATTTAAAATAATTTATTAAATTATTTAAAAAAATAAATAAAACAAATAAATTTAGAAACTTATTTATAAAGAAACTTTTGCATATATTATTAATTTATACTTATTTTTTAATTTTACATTCTTTGTATCTATATTTATTATGTTTAATATATATATTACTATTTATATTAATAAAATATTTAAATTTAAAATAAATTATTAAATTATTTTTAAAAAAAAATTGACAATAAAATGGCAAACCCTTCATTAAAAAAATTCATATTACCAAGTCAAGTCAAAAGGCAGTAGATAAGTAATTACAGCAATAATTTTGACTTTTACAACACTCCTCGGGAAACTTCTCAAGGGACAGCTTTCAACTTTAAAGAAATTTATCTTTCCATACAGACGCTCATATTTTCTTATAGAAAGACACCACATCTTTGAACCGAAATGTTCGTGTTTGACTTGCCTGGATTACGTACATTCGACGTCATCACATCCAATGACGTCAGCATGACATGACTAGACCGTCAGCAGCTACGATGACACCGCCATGCGATTGCATACTCATACGTCGGAGGGAGTTGTGATCCTTCATCATAAGTTATCATCCTTATCAAGTGCGAGATATCTCATTATTTGTTAAGAAAAAGTTTGGAATTTTAGCCAAGGATGAGCAACATGACTCCGTTTGTGATACCTCGCATTGTGGCAGAGAAGGTGTTGGGCAGAGAACAATATGAAGGAGATGGAGCCATTGTCAAGCGCAGTATTGGCAGGTATTATATTTCTCTATTCTTTTGAACATAATTTAGGATTGTACTTTTCAGAATTTTAGATTGCTTGATCTAAGAATCATTCATTTATCCTTTCGTCTATCTTATTATATTCTTTGTTGTGAACAGACCAGAACTGAAGGTTTTGGATCCATTTTTGTTGCTCGATGAATTCTCAGGTTAGTTGGTCTCTACTCACATCTATTGGTAACAAGTATGTTTGTATTTCATTTAACAAATAAAGTGTGTGGGTATTAAGTGCTCCTGCTGGCTTTCCTGAACCATCCTCACAGAGGTAAATTTATTTATATGTTTGGATCTTGTCATCTTTCAATTCCGTTTTATCTGCTCTGTTCGCACTGATGATTTGATAATATGTTTTGGGCAGGTTTCGAGACTGTGACATACATGCTGGAGGTACCATCTTTATGTCCCTTTCTTTTTCCCCTTTCCAGAGCATCATAGCTCGAGAGGTTGAGTATGGCTCTGTACATGTGTTTTTAGTGTAAAATATATTATTGGTGAAATAGATGAGTCAGAGACTTCTAGGAGGATTTAAGAATAATTCATGATTTATTTTCTGTCTTGACAATAGATCATAGAACGCGATCTAAAATATTGATACAAAATAAATTTCACATAATCAAATTCAAATTTGAAAATTAAATTGCAATCAATGGCAGAGATTTTCAGTTTCTGCTGGTCAGATCTGCTGTAGAGGTTTAGAAGTTTGTAAGAGAATATATTCTTTGTGTTTTGGAATACAGGGAGCCTTCACGCATGAGGAGTTTGTAGGACATAAGGGCACCATCAAGGCTGGCGATCTGCAGGTTTTGAAATCTCTTAGTCCCCTGTACTTATTTTACTTCACTCTTTTCTGTGATGGTCATGTACTAAGGGATTTTAGTGCCAAATGCTGTGTAGTGGATGACTGCAAGCCGGGGCATAGTCCACTCTGAAATGCCATCTGGACCAGGATCACAACATGGTTTGCAGTTGTGGGTTAAACTCTCTTCCAAAGATAAGATGTGAATACCTTCTCAACTCAAAATTCTTAGAATATCAAGTAACATTTTCCTTAAAAAAGAAAACCTTCATGTTTATAATTGTATTGCTTTTATGGTGGTCAGGATTGAGCCTAAATATCAAGAAACTTCAAGGAAAAGACATACCCAAAGTTGAGAAAGATGGAGTGAAGGCGACTGTTATAGCAGGAGAGGCTTTGGGCATCAAATCTCCTGTCTATACGAGGACTCCCACAATGTATTTGGATTTCAACATGGAGGCAGATGCTGTGCTTCACCAGCCAATTCCAGAGAGTTGGAATGCATTTGTGTATGTGTTGGAAGGTGACGCCAGATTTGGTGCTCCCAATTCACCACCAGTGGGTGCTCATCACACGCTTTTATTGAGCAGTGGAGATGGGTTGAGTGTGTGGAATAATAACATTGATAACAAGCCCTGCAGATTTGTAGTAATTGGAGGGCAGCCATTAAATGAACCAGTGGTACAGCATGGACCATTTGTCATGAACACCAAACAAGAGATAGCACAAACACTTCAAGATTATCATTTGGGTAGAAATGGCTTTGAGAGAGCTAATGTATGGCATTCTCAGATTGCTCAAATTTGATTTTTTGTTGCACTTTCAATCTCTATCAATTCACTATTAGTGATTGATCCCATGCAAATTTGAAGATCTATTCCCAACAGTAGGAATATTGACTGTAATTATTGCCCTGTTTTGGGCGATCGCCCATTCCTTTCAGATTGGGTATGTGTGTATACAATTGATAATAACAATGCGTTAAAATATGAATTTAAGTGGTTTTCCAAAAATTTGCTGAATCAATTAGGTAATTGTTGATATAGCTTTTCCTTTTGAGGTGGGTGATTATTTAAATAATGAACCTTGACTTTTTTAAGAATTATTATTTTGTACAACATAATGATATATAATGTAAAAGTTTTTAAAATGAGTAACTGTAGGGAGCGATTTAATGGGGAGAATCTAATAGTCAAACAACAAAAATCTTCAATTTTTTTAAATTTAAAATCTATTTTTTAATTGGTGTCATTATGAATAAATCTATAAAAGAAATATTGTTGTATAGTATAAAATAAGTTTCACATTCATATTTAGATTGAAATTGAAATTGAACTTGTTATAAAATAGAAATAATGAGAATTTTTGTGATATTGCTATCAAGATTCAATTATGTGGTTTTTGAGTCAAATTCGTTGACCCATGTTTCACAAGTAGTGCTTCACAAGAATCCATCTCTCATGAGAATGAATGGAACACTTAGCACTCATTGCATTTAGGTGATGCTCACAAGGGTGAAGCATCAGGCCTTCCTTGGAGGTCACCCATCGCAATATTGCTCCAACTTATCAATGAGATTTATGTTTAGTGAGAAGAAATATAATAGCCAAACAAAAGAAATACTCAGTATCTAATAATATCCTTCTAATTATATCATCATATTTCAACTTCTATAATATACCTATAATGAAGTTAGGTCTTTAGTACATGCAATTCACCTATTTAGTAACTTATATCTGAGTTTAGTAGAATGGGGTATTGAAAACCACCATTAGACTTGGTATGTAAGGATTGAAATTCAAGAATCTTTGTGTCATTGTCAAGTCCTAAGATTGAATTAGCAATAAAAGTGACTATGACAAGTTAGGTGATAATAGGCACCAATGGAAGATGAGAACAAATGGTGGAACTTGTTGATTGTAGATAAAGTAAGTTAATATGTGACTATTAACAAGTGTACTTAGAATATGCTTTAACAATAGATGTCGCTTGATTTCTTGTTGAGTGTTTGTTATTCTTGATTAATTAGAGGATGATAGACATACCCATAAAATATTTTTATGTAATCTTTGAAATATGAATTTTACCGATCAATTATGATGATCTTTTGCCAATGCTCTAGGATGATGTCTTTGAATATGTAACTATGAATTTAGATTTTAGATTTTTTTGTACCTACCAATATGAATAACAACAAAATTCTAATATTAACATTTATTAAAAGATTCTAAGGTATGAATTTTACCAATTAACATTTATTAGATATTTCTAATACCAATTTGAAAATTGTTAAAGCACATTATTCTAGAAGTACATTGCATGTTTTCTTATTTTTTTTAACTATAAAATTGATCTAGTTGAAATATGAATGAAAAAACTAATATTTACAATCAAATAGATTTCTACAAAAGATATTTATAAATATCAATCACCTTTCTACACATTTATATTAATCTAGAAACAAAAAAAAGTTAAAGAAAACATCAATGAAGGGATGCCTTTCCTCACATCGCATTCATTGAACCCATGTCATAGATTCCAATTAGGCCTAGAATTTAACGGTCGCCCCTACCTGTGATATGATTTTTGTATGACGGTTCAGATATTTTAATGCCCTTCATTTTATGTTTTAAGAAAATAATTGATTGTCAATTTTTTTTAATTTACTAATCATTTAATAAATTATTTTAAACTTAAGTATTTTTATCAATATAATAAATATTATATAGAATTAACATTAAAAATAAGTATAAATTAGTAACATATCAAAAAAATTCAACTCTACTAACTAAGTTTCTTAATATATGAAAAAACACAAAATAGCTAAGCAAGTTTCTAAGTTCATATGCTTTATTTTAAAATAATTATAAATTAATATAAACATATAATAAATAATATAAAAATGTATATATTGCTATTAAATTAGTAAAGAAAGTTTCTAAAATTTATACATTTTCTTTTACAAAGAATCTAAATAAATATATATGAACATGTAATAATCAAAATAGAAATATATATTATACAATAACACATTTATATTATTATACAAAATAATATATTATCTATAATATTTTTTGATGATTTATTAATAAATTCAAGTGTCATATTTACGATTTTATAAAATTTTAGCCTTTCAATTTATACGGTCCAATAATTTTGTAGCCTGTCATATACGGTTCAAAAGTGCAAAAACGGCCAATACAGCTATCAAATTCCAGGCCTGATTCCAATGTATTTTTTTAAATTGCGGAGGCATCCGGGAAATGACGGAATAACTTGGATTGATGATGTCATTCGAAGTGCGTTCTTAAAGACAACAAAACATAGTCAAGATTTGGGTCGGGTTTAATTTGACGTCTACTAAAGTTTCACGGCAAAATAACATGTAAACACACGTAAATTTGAATGATCGAATCGACAAGATCTGACTCAGTAATTAGCTGTAAGATTGACTTAAGCAATTGTTGTGCACACTTACGAGAGACTTAAAAACTAGAAAATTTGGAGATTTCTGTCTGTTCTGATTTGGTGGAGGATTGGAACTTGGAAGTTTCCGATTTCATTATAGGCCGGCAGCCGTGCTACGTACAAATTACTGGTTTGACATCAGCAAAA
Source organism: Chamaecyparis obtusa (assembly GCA_027943335.1). NCBI lineage: Eukaryota > Viridiplantae > Streptophyta > Pinopsida > Cupressales > Cupressaceae > Chamaecyparis > Chamaecyparis obtusa. Next base: position 365,401 of record BSBK01008110.1, read on the forward strand.
TATGAGATAAGTATGAGTTCATCAATTCATCAGCATCAAAGGCCCATCCAAGCCGGCAATATAGGGTTGGTTTCCTGATTTTAATGTTATAAGTTGAAAATCACACTTTCATTTTCTCTATTTGTTTGAATCTAGAACACTAACATAGATTTTGTTTGCAAAGGAAAGAAAGGCATTCATGATTATTATGAGTTTTAGGATTTTAGTTATGTTTTCATAAGATTGTAGGTAATATATTTATATATTATAGAAGTGATTTCTGTAATAGAAGGTTTACTTAATATTCATTGTATTTAGATGATGTTTATAAAGGTGAAATTTTGGAGTGTATTTCTGGAGTTCCACTAAGATTAAGTTCATTTAGTTTTCAGCATCAATACTTTTGGGAAGGTCATTCATCTCAATATTACTCTGACTTAAGCATGCTTAATCATGAACTTTCACCCAAGGTCAAACCTACATCATTTGCTACCCTATTTAGAAGACCTTTACCAAATAGTTTGTTTTATGAACCAATCAATATAGAGCCATTTATAACTAATGCAATAACAAGTACTTGTTAAATTAAATGATAATTGGGTAAAATGTAAGTCTCTTTACCAAAGTGATACCAATTTCTTATCCCTAAGATGAATTTTCCCAACGAATGTACTACACACAAACATGTACACAATGCACTAGTGTCTTGTGAAGATTCTCAACTCTACTGACTGTTGGAGGGTTACACTTCCTGCATCCTACCAGTATAATGTATTGCTAGCTTAGACGTTGTAGGTGAATGCAAACTTGCCATATTCATATTTGAACTTCCATTTTGAAAATCTCTTTCTCCAACAATCTCTCTTGCATTATTTTTCACTTTCTCACTCACACACACACACAAGCTCTCTCTCTCTCTCTGTATATATATAATATATATTCTATATATATATATATATATATATATATATATATATATATATATATATTATATATATATATGTATATATATATATATGTATATATATATATATATTATATATATATTATATATATATATATATATAATATATATGAAGTATATATATATAAATGTATATATATATATATATATATATGTATATATATATATATATATATATATATATGTATATATATATATATATATATATATATATATATATATATATGTATATATATATATATATATATATATATACTATATAATTATATGAACATGTCTAGATTGTCTTCCTCTATTATGACAAAATTAGTAACATGTATTTTTATAGAATTGCTTAAGTTATCGTATTGTGTTTCATTGAAGAATAATTTATCTCTTTTGTGTCTTCCATGTTAGTTTTTTAATATTTATATCCATCTTTGTTGTTTGTGGGGGTAGAAACAACAAAACATAGGTTTAACTAAGAAAAGCCCCTAAACAACCACCCCCAAACCTCCTCTTTGGCCTTTTTTGTGTAGGTTTTAGAAGAAGATCACATTGTGAAATCTCTCATAGATAGTGGGATCTTGGGTGATCTCTTCCTCTTTCATTTTATTTAATATTTATTTTTTTAATTATCTAGTTGTTAATAATATTCATTTCATCACATTTTGGTTTCATTTTATCTCAAAATGTTTGCAAGTTTTACTTTGTTATTTTATGTTTTTGATTGCAGGAAAAAATAGGTTTTAAAGGGGACTCAAAACCCCGTACAAGCTAGATAAAAAGTTTAGCATTAAAGGAAACTAAAAAGAAACAGGACTGGGGACCAGTCCGCCATAACCAAAATCAACAAAAAAATCAAAAAACCATATACCAGCAAAAAACTGACAAAAGGCCAGCACCAGGGACCCAAGGCACTAGACAGACTCCTTGTGAGTTTTGTCGACTTCCTGCTTCACCTCAGATATCTTCTTTATTGCGGTGTTGAAGTCAGAGAGCTCCTGGATTCTTTCTTGAATCTTCCTCCTTTTCACAAATCTGGTACATTTTCTCAGGCGTTTGTCTTCCAAGTCCTCTGTATTCTCATCAGGTTTCTTGCTGGGGGAGCCAGCATCCAACTCAGCTTTAATGGTCATGAAGCAGTCCATGGCCGAGCCCATAAACTTATTGTTGTCATGCATGTGTTTTTTCATGGCGTTCTCCATTGTTTCCATTCTAGCTTGTATTTCCTGTACTTTTTTATCCCCATCAATGTTCATGTTGCCTTTCGTAGTTTTCGAACTAGACTCCAACTTATCCTATAGGGAATCCACCTTAGCGAAAATGGAGCGATACTTTAAATTTAAATTCTTGATTTCCTTAAAAACCCATTTCAGTAAGTGAAAAGAATACATGGAAGTAGCCTTAGCAATTTGGAAAACCCCAAAGTGTGGATCTATTTTATCGTCCATGTCTTCCTTAAGCAATTGAACATTTTGTTCCTGCATATCCATAGTTTTTAAGAAAGGAATGTTCCAAGAATCACCAGGAACACTCACTTTCTCCGCACCAAGTGAAGTCATCTTCGCATCAAGGGAATTTTTCTCTGCGTCCATGGCATACTTATGAATATCCGACCCAACCTCCATGACCACTTCCAATTTAGGGGAGATGGGCACGTCATGATCTTCAGAACTGTCGTAGTCCACTAAAATGAGCACTTTGTTATTTTATGTTACTATCATATTTTCTATCCATATAGAATGATAGCCTACGACACTATCATTTATGTGTCATGCTAACATTCATAACAAAGATCCAGTCAAACTATCCAAAAAAAAAATTGTTGTCTGTGTGTTATATTTATACATTTGTCATAATTTAATTCTGGCTTGTGCTTACAATTTAAATTTTAATGTAATCTAGTTAAATATCATCTATTAAGAACCAATTAGCCACTCTTCAATTACTTTTATTAAATTAACAATAATATGAAATTAGTCTAACACCTCGTTATATTCACTTGATAATATAATGTACAATTTATGTGGAAATCCTTATATTGTTGGCTTAGACATGGGACAACTATTGTGTCATCATCTAAAATAATTTGACCAATGTAAAGTGTCCTTATATTGGGACAACTATTTTTTTATTATTTAAACCTTGAAACATCAATTTCTATCTTTCTCCTTCTCGACATCTTGTCTAGAGCTTTATGAGATACGTGAATAAAGAAAACATACCTTTTCTATCAGACATAATATGCCTTAGCTAAAATAATATACTTTATGATAGTTTCTAGTTACCTACCAAATCTAAGTTTTTTTCATACAAATATGATTTCTTACTTCATGTTCAACTTTGAAGAACATTATTTCTTTTTCTTTTGTAAATATTGTGATTCTATAGTTGTATTTAGATGCCGATTGGTTAGTATATGTGGTATTTTTTTGTATAAAATATAATAAATAATACTATCTTCAATCAAATTTTATGTAGTCTAAGATTGTAAAATTTATTTTAGATTTGTCATTTTTTCACTTGAATTAAATATGTGGTCATGGATTCAACCTAGGTTCACATTTATAGTTGTAAATTTGACCTCCAAACATTCAAATTAATATTTATTTATGGACCCAAGTTTGCTCCCTTTCTACTAGTCATTGCTTACTAAAGCACACAACCTCAAATCACAGGGTTTTCAAGGTTCTCCAAACCTTAAAAGTGAGCTAAGGGTTTTTTCCAAGATCGCTTAACTTGATAGTGAATACAAATGATCTTCCAAATCAAGGGGTTTTCACAGGCTCCCCAAACCTTAACAAACAACCTCAAGAGAAAAGATAACAAAATACCAGTTGGAAAGATGGGGTTTTTAAAGGCTCCCCAAACCTTCATGATTTTTGACTTGGCTACCAGAACCAAAATAAATATCCTAGAGAGATTGCGCTATGATGAACTAGCTAAAGAATCAATGGGTTTTAACATGGTACCCAAAATCATCGTAGGTTTTCACAAGGCTCCCCAAACCTTAAGGGGGTTTCGATAGGCTCCCCTAACCTCCACAAATAGCCTCAAAATAATAGAATGTAAAAAAGTAGCTAAAGTACAAATGGGTTTTAACTTGGCACCCAAAACTTTCTTAGGGTTTTGAAAGGCTCCCCAAACCTTACCCATGGGTTTTCACTTCAATTCCATAGCCAAAATGTTGATGACAAAAGAATAAACCCACTAGTACTTCCACAACCCTCCTAATAAACTTCTCTCCACCTCAATATGAGGGGATCCCGCCATAATAGGATTATTAGAGAAGGGAAAAACCAGCAAATGAGGAAAGAAAAGATTCAACCTCATAATTGAACAATCAAAATAAATTACCACCAAAAATAAACCATAGTTCTAAAGCCATAGTCCACCTCCATAGGATAGGTCATCACCTCAATAAGATAGAAGAGAGAGAAAATAAAAGGCAGATTGAGCCACAACCATATTGCAATCACAAAACAAAACCCCAACTCAATAGGAGAATTATGGAAATGAATCCCTCTTTGAACAACAAAATCCCACTAGAGATAAGGAATAAGAAGCATTTGTTCTCCAAAAGGGCCAAACCAAGCCCAAACACCACACACCCTTAACCAAAAGTAGAAAAAAGCCAATTTGGGCCCTTGAAAATTTCTAGCATCCACTTGGACAACATGAAGAACAACACCGCCAACAAGAAAGGCACCCAACACCAACAGAGAAAAATAAATCACACTTTGCAGAACAAGAAAAACTCTAGAACACCACAAAAATAGAGCTAGAACCACTTTAGCAAGAAGCAAAAAGAAATGACGTCCCTATAGGGAAATAGAACACTAGACACCAAAGAAAGCCTTGCACCACTAGAAACATGCCACTCAAAAAGTCACACTCCACCTAGAGACCAAAGCCTAGCCAAAGGATTCCAACCAAAGCCCAAACACCTAGCTCCAACCACTCAGATCAAGCTCCTCCTGTAGATCACATCCACAAAGAAAAGGATGATCTATCTTCCCAAAGACAAGTCTCAACACCTGCAACCTCTCCAAAAGAAACCCAAGGCTGAGCATAAGAGATTGAGAAAAGAGGCCAGCAAGATTGAAAGTCCCAATCTTAAAACTTGACAACAAGACCAAACATTGAAAAGGCCTATGCCAAAAATTCCAACATGTCCATAAAATCCAACTACAACTAAAACAACAACCTCAAACGAAGAGGGTTCACCAATCCATAGCCAACTTTAGGAGAAAGGACCAGATGACCAAAACCCTATAGCCGTAGGGGCATACAAGTCCAAGAAAAACTAACACTACACGACCATGGACAAAGTAGTTCCCTTAGAGAAAAAAATTTCCACACATGGAATAACACACCAAACTACAATGACTAGATTGAGAGCAACAATGAGTCTCCCCTCTCTACAAAAACCAAAGTCTACAAGGCATCCCATGAGTAGAACAAGGAAGGAAGGGCGGGAAGAAATCTCAACACCCATAGCAAAACAAAGCTCTACCACAACATGGAAAATAAAAGTGGAAGAACCTACCAAATCCTTGAAAAAAATTCCCCCAAAGCCATAGAAATCTACATCTCCCAACAAGGCAAGGCAAGGACAAGATACAAATCATCATCTTCATCCTTCAATCCACCATTAGATGAGCCAGAATCTACTCTATTGCTGCCTAAAACCCTCGACCACCTTTTCTCACTCACTCCCATTCAAACCTTAGAGTTAATGAGTTTAGTTAAAAACCTTAATTAATGAAAGAGAAATTAGAAAAAAACAAAGATAAAATGAGAAAAATAGAAACTAGCTATGAGAAAGCCAACCAACCAAACTAGAATACACTTTAGAAAAATTTGAAAGAGGTCCCAAACCAAAACCATTGAGCTAAAATAATTAACCAACTATTTATAAATAATATAGTTGAATATTGTGCCAAACAGGTCAAAAAAACCAAAGAGGAGCCAGAAGACTAGAATATTAGAAATGTTCATATGATATAAAGATAAATAGAGAGAGATAGAGAGACTTTGAGTGATAATTTATACTAAAATTTATCACCACTACCCTCTAGACTTTGAGTATCATGTAGTGGCTCAACAATATCATAATAAAGAAACCAAGTGTTCGAGCTCATTTTCATAAGGGTATGAAGAACTAGAGTTACTAGTACAAGTGTTTTGTTAGCTTGTTTTTGTAGGATTTATAGACAATAAATTCCTCAAGTAGGAGAAATTTATATTAGACTAAGTCCAACCTCTAATTGAATTTCCTATTATAGAGGAAGTTGGAGAAAATAAAATTAACATTCAAGAAAATTAATAAGGCATGTCTCACCCCAAAAAACAAGAACTGGATGACATTCATATGGAAAGAATACTATGGAATTTAGAGGAAGGAGGTACAACTATGAATATGTAAGATATTTAGCCAATGCAAATTATTTTTTACTTGGTTATGAGTTTGTCCAATCCACCTTGTTTTAGACATTGTACTATTAAATAAAAAAATTAGATGTACTTGTGTAAAGGATTTAAGATGAACAAAATAAAACTAGAGAAGATGATCTAATAGGAATATAAAACAAAGCATTGAATAAACGATGTTGACCTTGACATAACCAAGATTACCTTAGACGAGGGTATAAGACTATTCATAGAAAGTGGATTTACACTCTTACTATGATAAGGTAAGGAAATGATGAAGATATCTTGAAATCCATGGAGCTAGGTGTTTGCCATGTGAGAGAGAAGAGCTCCTTTCTAATCCATATTTTTCCTTGTTTATATATTTTCTTTTTTATTCCATTTTAGAGGTATGGCTTGATTCCATAAGCTAAGTTTGCATACTTTTCTCCTAGTATAAAAATCTATATTTTATCTAGTTCATCATGACAATTTATATTTCTTATAAAACAATATATGGAATAATTGGAAAAATACAATTTATATTTCACGCATGAGGACTTTGTAGGACATAAGGGCACCATCAAGGCTGGCGATCTGCAGGTTTCGAAATCTCTTAGTCCCCTGTACTTATTTTACTTCACACTTTTCTGTGATAGTCATTTACTGAGGGCTTTTATTGCAATGTACTGTGTAGTGGATGACTGCAGGCCGGGGTATAGTCCACACTGAAATGCCGGCTGGCGCAGGAGTACAACATGGTTTGCAGTTGTGGGTTAATCTTGCTGCCAAAGACAAGATGTGAGTGCCTTCTCAACTCACAATTTATACAATATCAGGTAACTTTTTCCTTTAAAAAGAATACTTTCATGTTTATAATTGTATTGTTTTTATGGTGGTCAGGATTGAGCCCAAATATCAAGAACTTCAAGGGAAAGACATACCCAAAGTTGAGAAAGATGGAGTGAAGGCGACTGTTATAGCAGGAGAAGCTTTGGGCATCAAATCTCCTGTCTATACGAGGACTCCCACACTGTATTTGGATTTTGAAATGGAGGCAGATGCTGTGCTTCACCAGCCTATTCCAGAGAGTTGGAATGCATTTGTGTATGTGTTGGAAGGTGAGGCCAGTTTTGGTGCTCCCAATTCACCACCAGTGTGTGCTCACCACACACTTTTGTTGAGCAGTGGTGATGGGTTGAGTGTGTGGAATAAAAACGTTGATAACAAGCCCTGCAGATTTGTAGTAATTGGAGGGCAGCCATTAAATGAACCAGTGGTACAGCATGGACCCTTTGTTATGAATACCAAACAAGAGATAGAACAAACAATTCAAGATTATCATTTGGGAAGAAATGGCTTTGAGAGAGCCAATGTATGGCATTCTCAGATTGCTCAAATTTGATTTTTTTGTTTCACTTTCAATCTCTATCAATTCACTATTAGTGATTGATTCCATGCAAATTTGAAGATCTATTCCCAACAGTAGGAATGTTGACTGTAATTATATCGTTTTCTTTCTTTATTCTAAACAGCAAAGGGACCTCCTTCCAGAACCCTCTTTGTAAGAACATAATTATTATGGATGCTGTGGGGAAATTGTGTTCGTTTGTTTGAAGGAATTTGTCCTGATTTGGGCGATCGCCCATTCCTTTTAGATTGGGTACGTGTGTATACAATTGATAATAACAATGCGTTAAAATATGAATTTAAGTGGTTTTCCAAAAATGTGCTGAATCAATTCGGGATTGTTGATATAGCTTTTCCTTTTGAGGTGGGTGATTATTTAAATTATAAACCTTGACTTTTTTAAGGATTATTATATTGTACAACATGATGACATATAAAGTAAAAGTTTTTAAAATGAGTAACTGTAGGGACCGATTTAATGGGGACAAACTAATAGTCAAACAACAAAAATCTTCAATGTTTATTAATTGAAAATCTATAAAAGAAATATTGTTGTATAGAATAAAATAAGTTTAGCATTCATATTTAGATTGAAATTGAACTTGTTATAAAATAGAAATAATGAGAATTATTGTGATATTGCTATCAAGATTCAATTATGTAGTTTTTGCGTCAAACTTGTTGACCCATGTTTCATGAGTAGTGCTTCACAAGAATCAGTCTCTCATGAGAATGAATGGAACACTTAGCACTCATTGCATCTAGATGATGCTCACAAGGATGAAGCATCGGGCCTTCCTGAGAGGTCACCCATCAAAGTATTGCTCCAACTTATCAATGAGATATATGTTTAGTGAGAAGAAACATAATAGCCAAGCAAAAGCAATACTCAGTATCTAATAATATCCTTCTAATTATATCATCATATTTCAACTTCTATAATATACCTATAATGAAGTCAGGTCTTTAGTACATGCAATTCACCTATTTAGTAACTTATATCTAAGTTTAGTAGAATGAGGTACTAGAAACCACCATTAGACTTTGTATGTAAGGATTGAAATTCAAGATTCTTTTTGTCATTATCAAGTTCTAAGATTGAATTAGCAATAAAAGTGTCTATGACAAGTTAGGTGATGATAGGCACCAATGGAAGATGAGAACAAATGGTGCAACTTGTTGATTGCAGATAAAGTAAGTTAATATGTTACTATTGGCAAGTGCACTTAGAATGTGCTTTAACAATAGATGTTGCTTGATTTCTTGTTGAGTGTTTGTTATTCTTCATTAAATATAGGATGATAGACATCCGCATAAAATATTTTCATGCAATTTTTGAAATATAAATTTTACCGATCAATTATGATGATCTTTTGCCAATGCTCTTGAATGATGTCTTTGAATATGTAATCGTGAATTTAGATTTCAGATTTTTTTGTACCTACCAATATAAATAACAACAAAATTCTAATATTAAAATTTATTAAAAGATTCTAAGATATGAATTTTACCAATTAACATTTATTAGATATTTCTAATAGTAGTTAGAAAATTGACTTTTTCAAGTTTTAAACAATAAAATTCATCAACTTGAAATATGAATGAAAAAACTAATATTTACAATCAAATAGATTTATGCGAAAGATATTTATAAATATCAATCACCTTTCTACACATTTATATTAATCTAGACACAAAAAAAGTTAAAGAAAACATCAATGAAGGGATGGCTTTCCTCACATCACATTCATTGAACCCATCTCATAGATTCCACTGTATTTTTTTTAATTGCGAGGCATCCGGGAAATGACGGAATAACTTGGGTTGATGATGTCATTCGAAGTGCGTTCTTAAAGACAACAAAACAAAGTCAAGATTTGGATCGGATTTAATTTGACGTCGACTAAAGTTTCACGGCAAATAACATATAAACACAAGTAAATCGAATCGCCTGAGTAATTAGTTGTAAGGTTGACATTGGACAAGGTATATATCCTATTTTAAATAATGTTGTCCACACTTACGAGAGACTTAAAAACTAGAAACTTCGGAGATTTCTGTCTGTTCTGTTCTGTTATGGAGCTTCCTATTTCATCAAAGGCCGGCAGCCGTGCTACGTACAAATTACTGGTTTGACATCAGCAAAAGATGAGATAAGTATGAGTTCATCAATTCATCACCATCAAAGGCCCATCCAAGCTGGCAATATATGGTTCGCAACCTGCTTTTAATGTTATAAGTTGAAAATCACACTTTCGTTTTCTCTGTTTGTTTGAATCTACAACACTACCATAGATTTTGTTTGAAAAGGAAAGAAAGTCATTCATTTTAGTTATGTTTTCATAAGATTCAATGAATATTTATCTCGAAGGGGTTACTATATGAAAGGCATTCATCTGATAAAAAAAGCATCGACGATCTATGATGCACTAGAGGTGTGCAAGACGATTGAAACATCTGCAACCATCAGATTTTGATAAGACACCGTTTGCTTTTCAGACGTCATTGATTTTGTTTTTCCGTCCTCACTAACAGTTCACTGTTATGTTGCATGGATAAGCATTGATTACTTTGCTTTTGGGTTGCGGGAAGAGAGGAGAACATTTTTTAAATGGCTTCTAAAGAGACTTGGCATTTTGCAGCCAGAATTGTAGGTACCCACATAACACACTCTTAGTTTCCATCTCATTTGTCTTCTTTTTGGGTTTATCGTCTTCATGACATAACATGCATGCATTTTATGTCGTATGGCAGATACTAAAATTTAGGTGTTCGAATTGTATATGTTTTAGAGTTTTCATTTATGTCTTATGTTGCGTGGATTTTAACATTTTAGAAAAAATTAAAGAGAAATATAATGTATATATTATATTATTTTACTAATATTTTATTCAAATAAATTTTAGATAATAACTGATATTATTTATAAGATCTAAAATCTAATTATTTAGATAATAAATTCATTTTTCACATTAATAGATTCCTTAAGTATAATTCTAACCATTTAAATAATAAATTCATTTTTACATTAATAACTTCCTTAAGTATAATTTTAACTATTTAAGTAATAAATTTATTTTTTACATTAATAACTTCCTTAAGCATAAATTAATATACTAAATTATTCATATACTAAATACAATCTAAATATATTTAGCACAAATACAAAATTAATATACTAAATTATTCATTTACTAAATATAATATGATAAACACAATACACAAATACATCAAATCCAAGGTGGTTAGAATCCAAATGAACCAAATATTGTCCTAATTTATCTTTTATAACTAAGAATACATTATATGCATAAAAACTAATTAAAAGAAATACAAAATTAATATACTAAATACAATCTAAATATATTTAACACAAATACAAAATTAATATACTACATACAATCTAAATATATTACATGACAACTAGACAAAATTATAAACTCTACAAAATTTACAACAAAAATTACAAATATACAAATAAATAAATATACAGGGTGTGCTTTCCACCAAGTTGATTTTCGTTGTGTTTCGTCGCGTTTTTTAAAAATTCTATGTTATGTATTTTTGTCTGCGTGTTCCTTGGAAAATAATAAATGTTGAAAAAAACACGTCGACACTTGAAAAAGACAAACAAATTAAATATAACCCAAGAGCAAGGTCTTCTGCCATGTTTATCCCCAAATTATTAGATATACGAACTCATTCCATTGATCCCACACACAAATATAAATATTAATTTAGATTTGTATTTAATAGGATCATTTAGAGATTAATTAATTTAGATTTGTATTTAATGGGATTGTTTAGAGATTAAATATAAATGGATAGGATATTAGTTTTAGAAATAATAATATAGATTTTATAAGTTGATGTTACATAAATTTTAGCAAAATGAATCAAACTAATTTAAAAAAAAAAAATGTATGGTTATGTGATTATGATTATAAGCCACAAAAAACAAATGAATAATTATGATTATTAATTCGGGGTACCTATTGCACACCAAGGTGAAATTACTAGTTATATATTATAGAAGTGATTTCTATAATAGAAGGTTTACTTAATATTCATTGTATTGAGATGATGTTCATAAAGGTGAAATTTCAAGATTTGAGTGTATTTATGGAGTTTCACCAAGATTAAGCTCATTTAGTTTTCAAGGATGAAGCATCAATACTTCTTGGTAGGTCATTCACCCTAATATTACTCTGACTCAAGCATGCTTAATCATGGAGTTTCACCCAAGGTCAAACCTACATCATTTGTTACCTTATTTGCAAGACCTTTTACCAAATAGTTTGTTTTATGAACCAATCAATATAGAGCCATTGGAACTCATGCAATAAAAGTATTTGTTAAATTAAATGATACTTGGGTAAAATGTAAGACTCTTTACCAATCTGATTCCAATTTCTTATTCCTGAGATGAATTTTCCCCAAACAAATGTGCTACACACAAACATCTACACAATGCACTAGTGTCCTGTGAAGATTCTCAACTCTACTGAGTGTTGGAGGGTTGCACTTCCTACATCTTGCCAGTATAACGTATTGCTATCTTGGACGTTGTAGGTGAATCCAAACTTTCTATATTCATATTTGAACTTCCATTTTGAAAATCTCTTTCTCCAACAATCTCTCTTGCATTATCTTTCACTTGCTCTCACACACACAAGCTATTTCTTTCTTGAAGCTCTCACTACATACTAGAACAATATTGACTCTCTCTCTCTCTGGAGATAAATCTAATCATGTCTAGATTGTCTTCCTCTATTATGACATATTCGTAACATGTATTTTTATAACAATTCCTTAAGTTATCGTATTTTCTTTCATTAAAGAATATTTATCACTTTTGTGTCTTCCATGTCATTTTTTTATATTTATATCCATATTTGTTATTTGTGGGAGTAGAAACAACAAAAAATAGGTTTGACTAAGGCAAGCCCCTAAACGACCACCCCCAACCTTCTTTGTGGCCTTTTTTGTATAGGTTTTATAAGAAGTTCACATTGTCAAAGTTCTTGTAGATAGTGGGTTATTGGGTGATCTCTTCCTCTTTCATTTTATTTATTATTTATTTTTTTAATTATCTAGTTATTAATAATCTTCATTTCATCACATTTTTGTCTCATTTTGTCTCAAAACATTTGCAAGTTTTACTTTATTATTTTATGTTACATCATAATTTTTTATCCATATATAGAATGATAGTCTGCCACACTATCATGTGTGTGTTGCATGCTAACATTAGTAACAAAGATCTAGTCAAACTATCCAAAAAATTGTTGTTACCTTTGTGTTATGTTTCTAAATTTGTCATAATTTAATTTTGGCTTGTGCTCACAATTTAAATTTTAATATAATCTAGTTATATCATCTATTAAGGACCAATTAGCCACTCTTCAATCACTTTTATTAAAGTAACAATAATATGAAATTAGTCTAACACCTTGTTATATTCACTTGATAATATAATGTATAATTTATGTGGAAATCCTTATATTGTTGGCTTATACATGGGACAACTATTGTCTCATAATCTAAAATGCTTTGACCAATGTAAAGTGTCCTTATATTGGTACAACTATATTTTTATTATTTAAATCTTGAAACATCAATTTCTATCTTTCTCCTTCTCGACATGTTGTTAGAGCTTTCTGATAAATATGAATAAAGAACACATACCTTTTCTACCAGGAATAATATGCCTTAGCTAAAGTACTATACTTTATGATAGTTTCTAGCTACCTACCTAATCTAAGTTTTTTTTCATACAAATATGATTTCTTACTTTGTGTTCAACTTTGAAGAACATTATTGCTTTTTATTTTGTAAATATTGAGATTCTATACTTGTATTTCGATGCAAATTGGTTAGTATATGTGGTATATCTTTGTATAAAATATAAAAAATAATATTATCTTGAATCAAATTTTACATAGTCTAAGATTGTACCATTTTTTTTAGATTTGTCATTTTTTCACTTGAATTAAATATGTGGTCATGGATTCAACCTAGGTTCACCTTTATAGTTGTAAATTTGACCTTCAAACTTTCAAATCAATATTTATTTATAGACCCAAGTTGGCTCCCTTTCTACTAGCCATTTCTTAAGTTAACTTGAGTACAACATTAGTGGTTTTCATTGTAAGGTATTTTTTAAAAGTAAAAAACCCTATTTTTTTTATTAAGGTTAAAAAAGGTTTTGAAGGGACCCAAAACCCTTTATAAGAATTTTTGAGGGGGATCTAGAACCTCAAGAAAATAGTCAATTGCAAGGGATAAAGCTTTACAAAGAAGCAATATAGAAGCAGGGATCATAGAAGTTCTAGCTACCCGCTTGAGAATGCAATACTTAAGGCCACAACCTCAAATCATAAGGTTTTTAAGGCTCCCCAAACCTTAAAAGTGAGATAAAGGTTTTCTCCAAGATCCCTTAACTTGATAGTGAATACAAATGATCCTCCCAATCAAGGGGTTTTGGCAAGCTCCCCAAACCTTAAAAAATAGACTTGGGAGTAAAGAAAACAAAATACCAATTGGAAAGAGGGGGCTTTGAAAGGCTCCCCAAACCTTCATGGGTTTTGACTTGAATCCCACAACCAAAAAAAATATCCTAGAGAGATTGCACTATGGTGAACTAGTTTAAGAATCAATGGGATTTAACATGGTACCCAAAACCATTGTAGGGTTTTGGAAGGCTCCCCAAACCTTAAGGGGTTTTTGACAAGATCCCCTAACCTCCATAAATAGCTGGTACAAATGGGTTTTAGCCTAGCACCCAAAACCTGCTTAGGGTTTTGAAAGGCTCCCCAAACCTTAACCATAGGTTTTGAGTTGGCTCCCATAACCAAAATATTGATGAAAAAAGAAGAAACCTACCAGTACTTCCACAACCCTCCTAAAAAACTCCTCTCCACCTCAATATGAGGGGATCCCACCTTAATAGGATTAGTAGAGAATGGAAAAACTGACAACGGAGGAAAGAAGTGATTCAAACCCATACTCAAACAATCAAAATAAAGTGCCACCAAAAATAAACCCTAGTTCTCACCATCTCTAAATCCATAGTCCACCTCTATAAGATAGGTCGTCACCTCAATAAGATAGAAGAGAGAGGAAAGCAAAGGGAGATTGAGCCACAACCATATTGTAATTACACAACAAAACCCCACCTCAATAGGATCCTTATGGAAATGAATAACACTTTGAACAACAAAATCCCACTAAAGATAAGGAAGAAGAAGCACCTGGGCTCCAAAAGTGCCAAACCAAGCCCAAACACTACACACCCTTAACCAAAAATAGAAAAAATCCAAATTGGGCCCTTGAAAATTTTTAGCATCCACTTGGCCAACATGAAGAACAACACCACCAACAATAAAATCACCCAACACTAATAGGGAAAAATAAACCACGCTTTGTAGAACAAGAAAAACTAGACTACCACAGAAGTAGAGCTAGAATCGTTTCTGTAAGAAGCAAAAAAGAAAGGACGGGCTCCTACAGCTAAATCCAACACCAGACACCAAAGAAAGCCTTGCACCACTAGAAACATGCCATTGAAAGAGCCACACTCCACCTAGACAAAATCCTAGCCAAAGGATGCCAACCAAAGCTCAAACACCTAGCTCCAACTGCTCAAATCAAGCTCCTCCTAGAGATCCCATCCACAAATAAAAGGTTGATGTATCTTTCCAAAGACAAGTCTCGACACCTACAACCTCTCCAAAATAAACCCATGATTGAGTGTAAGAGACTGAGAAAAGAGGCCAAGGAGATTGGAAGTCTAAAGCTTGAAACTTGGCAACAAGATCAAGCAGTGCAAAGGCCTCTGCCAAAAATGACAACACACAAAAAATCCTGCTACAACCAAAAAAACCACCTCACACCACGAGGGTTCACCAATCCATATCCAACTTTGGGAGAAAGGACTAGATGACCAATGTCCTATAGCCACAGGGGCATACAACTCGAAGAAAAAAAAACACTGCACGACCATGGATAGAGTAGTTCCCTCAGAGAAAAAAACTACCATGCATGGACTAAA
Organism: Chamaecyparis obtusa; assembly: GCA_027943335.1. NCBI lineage: Eukaryota > Viridiplantae > Streptophyta > Pinopsida > Cupressales > Cupressaceae > Chamaecyparis > Chamaecyparis obtusa. The sequence continues at coordinate 381,201 of BSBK01008110.1, forward strand.
ACACCAAACTGCAACAACTAGATAGAGAGAAACAATAAATTCCCCCACTCCGTAGAAACCAAAGTTTGCAAGGCATCCCATAAGTAGAACAAGGAAGGAAGGGGAGAAAGAATCCTCAACACGCATAGAAAAAAAAATCTCTACAACAATGCAAAAATAGAAGTGGAAAAACCTACCAAATCCATGAAAGACCCCCCCAAAGCCACAAGAGTCTACATTTCCCAACAAGGCCAGGCAGTGACAAGAGAAAAATCATCATCTCCATCCTTTGATTCACAATCAAACGAGCCAAAATATTCTCCTTTTCTTCCTAAAACCCTCGACTACCCTTTCTTTCTCACTCCCATTTAAACCTTAGAGTTAATGAGATTAATTAAAAATCTTAATTGCTGAAAGAGAGATTAGAAAAAAAAAACAGAGAGAAAATGAGAAAAATAGAAAATAGCATATGAGGAAGCCAACCAACCAAACTAGAATACACTAAATAGAAAAATTTGAAAGAGGTCCCAAACCAAAACCATTGAGCTAAAATAATCAACCAACTATTTATACATAATATAATTGAAGATTGTGCCAAATAGGTAGAAAAAGCCAAAGAGGAGATTAAAGACTTGAATATTAGAATTGTTCATATGACAGAAAGATAAACAGAGAGACATGGAGAGACTTTGAGTGAGAGTTAATACTAAAATTTATCACCACTACCCTCTAGACTTTGAGTATTATGTAGTGGTTCAACAATATCATATTAATAAAGAAACCAAGTGTTGGAGCTCATTTTCGTAAGGGTGTGAAGAACTAGAGTTACTAGTACCAGTGTTTTGTTAGCTTGATTTTGTAGGATTTTTAGACAATAAATTCCTTGAGAGCATTCCATTTCCATGGACATGACTAGGAATATTAAACATCTCCAAATGCTAAGAGGGGGGTTGAATCAACATGCACTATAACTAATTGTTCTTGTCACAATTTATTAAAAATTTATTTTAATCCAACTAACCATCCATAAAAGATATGTAAATGACAACGCACACACAAGAACACCATATTTACGTGGAAACCTAATATAGGAAAAATCGTGTTGAGAATCACACTTACTATATGAACAACATTATTACAATGTTTGTTTTAGATTCACTGTCATATGAATGTATGGTTTGATGAAGATATTGAAATTAAACGCTATCAAGTTTCCACAATCCATATCAATGTATTTTCTTTTCTTTGGGTTTGATTGTGTAATAATTTTTTAGCATCAAATTATAAAATGTAATGGGTTCTAATGCTAAAAAAGTTATTACACAATCAAACCCCAAAACAAAATAAATATTGAAAGTAATCATTATCCTACATTATCCCACTTTCCAATTTTGATTGAAGAACTAATAATCAAAATCAAGGTGTGCAATCTTCTGCAAGAGAAGAAGGAACATAAGTTGAAGAATCAAGTGAAAGTGATGATGAAAATACATAGAAAAACTAGAAGCATTCAAGAAATTTACCAAGAAGGTCTTAGAAATATGTTTGCTAACTATGCTCTTATGACTAAGCTGATGTAGGTTGACACTCTAAATACATATGAAGAAGCAAAATGAAAAGATGAATGGGAAGTAGCTATGCAAGATGAGTTCAACTCTTTGATAAAAAATGAAATGTAAGAATTGACAACACTTCCAAAAGGAAAAATTGTGGTTGGTTGGAAGTGGACTTACAGAACAAAGTCCACATGAGATAAAACTATAGAAAAACATAGAACAGGGTAATGGCTAAAGATTTCTCACAAAGAGAAAGTATAGACTATACTGAAACCTTTGCTCTAATTGCTAAAATGACTTCCATTCATACAATAGTTGGTAAGACGGTAATCATTCTTTGAACAAATTGTCTTCATATTTTTGTCGCGGATGGAAGTCAATTTTCACTAAAATATCTCTAATGAGTAACGCAAACACTATCTATTTCAATCTCACCAAACTGAGTCAAGTCTAAAGGCAATAGGGAAGTAATTACAACAATAAATTTTGACTTTGACAACACTCCTCGGGAAATACTTGTGAACTTCTGAAGGGGGAAGCTTTCAACTTTAAAGAAACTTATCTTTCCATACAGATGCTCATATTTTCTTATGAAAATATGAATGAGATGGAGCCATTGTGTCTGTAATTATATCATTTTCTTGCTTTATTGTAGTTAGCAAAGGGGTCTCCTTCTAGAACTCCCTTTCTAAGAACATAATTATTATGGATGCTATGGGGAAATTGTGTTCGTTTGTTTGAATGAATTTGCCCTATTTTGGGCGATCGCCCATTCCTTTCAAATTGGGCATGTTTGTATACAATTGAAAATAACAATTTGTTAAAAGATCAATTTATGTGGTTTTCCAAAAATGCAATGAATCAATTGGGTGATTTCTGATATAGCTTTTTCCTTTTGAGGTGGGTGATTATTTAAATTATAAACCTTGACTTTTTTTAAGAATTATTATTTTGTACAACATAATGACATATAATATAAAAAAAATTTAAATGTGATCTGTAGGGACCGATTTAGTGTGGAGAATATAATAGTCAAGCAACAAATATCTTCAATGTTTATTAATTTAATATGATTTAAAATTCAATTTATTATTGGTGTCATTATAATTGTAGTTAGTATAAAATAAGTTTAGCATTCATATTTTGATTGAAATTGAACTTGTGGTAAAATAGAAGTAATGAGATTTATTGTGATGTTGTTATCAAGATTCACTTCTATATTTTTCGAGTCAAACTCATAGACTCATGTTTCATGAGTGGTGGTTCACAAGAACTAATCTCTCATGAGAATAAATGGAACACCTAGCACTCATTACATCTAGGTGATGTTCACAAGGGTGAAGCATTGTGCCTTCCTAGGAGGTCACTCATCCCAATATTGCTCCAACTTATCAATGAGAATTATGTTTAGGGAGAAGAAATAATAGCCAAACAAAAGAAATCATCACTATCTAATTATATCATCATACTTCAACATTTATAATATACCTATAATGAAGCTAGGTCTTTAGTACATGCAATGCATCTATTTAGTAACTTATATTTGAGTTTAGTAGAATAAGGTACTAGAAATCACCATTAGACTTGGTATGTAAGGATTGAAATTCAAGAATCTTTGTGTCATTATTATGTCCTAAGATTGAATTAGCAATAAAAATGAGAATAAAAAGTTAGGTGACAAAAAGCACCAATGGAAGATGAGAACAAATGTCGCTAACTTGTTGATAGTAGATAAAGTAGTGTATTTTTTGATAGTTTCTACTTACCTATCAAATCTATGTGTTTTTTAGGTACAAATATGATTTCTTACATCATGTTCAACTTTGAAGTTCACATTATTTCTTTTTCTTTTGTAAATATTCTGATTCTATAGTTCTATTTAGATGTCAATTGATTAGTATATGTGGTATATTTTTATATAAAAGCTAACAAATAATATTACCTTGAATCAAATTTTATGTAGTCTAAGGGTATAGATGTATTTTAGATTTGTCATTCTCTTACTTCAATTAAATATGTGGTTATGGATTCAACCTAAGTTTGCATTTATAGTTATAAATTTGACGTCCAAACTTTCAAATCAATATTTATTTATGGGCCCAAGTAGGCTCCCTTTCTACTAGCCATTGCTTACTAGCTTAAGTACAACATGAGTGGTTTGCATTGCAGGGTATTTTTAAAAGTAAAAAAACATTAATTGATGAAAGAGAAATTTTCATCAATTTTTTTTTAAAAAGAGAGAAAGTGAGAAAAATAGAAACTATCTATGAGGAAGCCAACCAACAACATTACAATACACTTTATCAAAATTAGAAAGAGATCCCAAGCCAAAATCATTAAGCAAAAGAAATCAACCAGATATTTATACATAATATAATTGAAGATTATGCCAAACATGTAGAAAAAAGCAAAGAGGAGACTAAAGACAAGAATATTACAATTGTTCGTGTGTGTGTGTGTGTGTGTGTGTGTGTGTGTGTGAGAGAGAGAGAGAGAGAGATTATTATTCATTTTCTAGACCTAGGGTTTCTTGTTTTAGTTGTGTCTGGGTTTTCTTTTTTGTTTCCTACCTAAGGTTTTAAGTTTTAACAATTTTTTACCTTTCTTGTTTTCTATAATAATTTAAAAAGTAAATTAAAACTAAAAAATAATTGTATTTAACATAAAATATAATTTATTTATATGCTATTAAAAAAAACTTGAAACTTAAAAATTACTTGTTGAACTATTAAAAATAAAATAAACTACAATTTTTTTAGAAAAATAATAGAGAGAGAGAGAGAGAGAGAGAGAGAGAGAGATTATTATTTATTTTATGGACCTAGGGTTCCTTGTTTTAGTTGTCTAAGTTTTCTTTTTTGTTTTCTACCTAAGGTTTTAAGTTTTAATAGTTTTTTAGTCTCTTTATTTTCTACAATAATTTAAAAGTAAATTAAAACTAACAATAATTGTATTAAACATAAAATATAATTTAATTATATTAAGAAAACAAACTTGAAACTAAACAATTACTTATTTAACTAGTTAAAAATAGTAAAAAATAAAGAAAAATAATTAAAAATAATGGTATGTACCTGAAATCAGGAGAAAAATCGTTGAAGGAATCGACAATAGAACTAGAAAAGGGCACCCGTAGCTTCCAAAGCATGATCTCGTTTACCAAGTTGTGAAAATGACTTGGAAAATGGTTTAAAAAAAAACTTAAATAGATTTCGAAACGGTCACCCAATTTTTTAAAAACAGGTTCCCGTATTTTAAAAATCGTGTGCTTGTTATGCTCCGGGTACCCGAAGCTAAATGGGCACCCGATTTTTAAATGGGTGTCCATTTTTTAAATACGCTTTAGGCATCTGAACATTAACAAGTGCCCAATTTTTTAAAAATGGGTGCTTGTTTCTTGTGCCAAAAAATTGTGGTCGCGAACTTCCACGGAATAGGCACTCAAATTTGTGCATCAACCCTAGTGAGAGTACAACATATTCTTATCATATTATTCTCATTTTTGTGCTATTCATTGGCCTCTTGATCTTGAGTTGTTGTTGCTATTGGAAAATTATTACACTCTCATTTTGGCGTAGGTTGGGAATACACTAACAAACATAAACTAATTGGATTGGAGACCTATTTGTTACATACTGTGAAATATGCATTTGTCTCTTCAAAATGGTGATGTCTATTGAACAATTAGAATGCACTTTTAATTATGTGGTATTTCAGTTAATTAATAGAATCAAAGGTGCATTCTAATGGTTAGATAGACAATTTGGTTACACTTCATGACATCCACCAAACTTCCATAGAAACATGATAAAAATGTTTAAACTTTAGTTTGATTTTATTTATACGTGGGAATTGTTGACCATTGACAACAATGAGTGTTTGCTAGAATGGAAATCGGTAGGAAAAAGGAACAAATTAAGCAAGCCCCATTTGAGCCACCTAGACTATCCACGTTTACAATGTAGTCGTTAAGCCTATCCATATACTATCCATAGTAATTTAAATTAGAAAAAATATACATGTCCTTTAAAGAATGACTTAAACATCACACACTAACAACTAACTTGTAGGCTAAAAGTGTTAAATAATCAAATTTGAGTATTTTTTTCTAGGCTTGATTTGTTCCTTAGTGTTTGATGTTTAAAGCTTGTCATCCTTTAACGGTTGTTTTCTTGATCTCTTTTCGGACAAGGAATAAATGTAGACGTTAATGGTGATATGATGAAGATGATAACTACATTCCCCCATTTCTTATCATGCTTTGAACAAATTGTCTTAATATTTTTGTTGCAGATGGAAGTTAGTTTTTCCTAACATATCTCTAATAAGTAACGCAAACACTACAGGGATTCCAATCTCACCCAAGCTTGGAATTTGATTGACCTATTGACCATTTTTGTACTTTTGAACCATATATGATAGTCTAGAAATTTATTAGACCGTATGAATTAACAAGCTGAATTTTTATAAAATCGCAAATATGACACTTAAATTAAATAATAAACCATCAAATTTTGTTATAGGCAATTTAATATTTTATTTAATAATATAAATACACGTGATTTTATTTTATTTATATGTGTGTGCGTGTTTCTATTTTGATTATGTTGATATTAATATAAAATCTTTTTAAAATAGAATATATGAATTCGGAAAACTTAGTTTATAATATACATCATTAGTATGTAATATACATATTTTTATATTATTTATTATATATTTATAGTAATTTATAATTCTTTTAAAATGAAACATATGAACTTAGAAACTCTTCTTATTTATTTTAGATTTTTGCATATATTATTAATTTATAGCTATTTTTTAATTTTATATTTTTCATCACAAATAAAAGTTTTTATATGATTTATTGTATATTATTATTGATTTAAAAGCTTTGCCAAACAAAAAAAATGAATTTAGAAACTTATTTATAGAGAGACTTTTGCATATATTATTAATTTACATGTATTTTTAATTTTACATTCTTTGTATCTATATTTATTATGTTTACTATATATATTATTATTTATATTGATAAAATATTTAAATTTAAAATTATTTATTAAATTATTTAAAAAAATAAATAAAACAAATAAATTTAGAAACTTATTTATAAAGAGACTTTTGCATATATTATTAATTTATACTTATTCTTTAATTTTACATTCTTTGTATCTATATTTATTATGTTTAATATACGTATTACTATTTATATTGATAAAATATTTAAATTTAAAATAATTTTTTAAGAAAATTGACAATAAAATGACCAACCCTTCATAAAAAAAAAATTCATATCACCAAGTCAAGTCAAGAGGCAGTAGAGAAGTAATTACAGCAATAATCTTGACTTTGACAACACTCCTTGGGAAATACTTGTGAAGTTCTCAAGGGGGCAGCTTTCAACTTTAAAGAAACTTATCTTTCCATATAGATGCTCATATTTTCTTATAGAAAGACACCACACATCTTTGAACCGAAATGTTCGTGTTTGCCTTGCCTGGATTATGTGCATTTGACGTCAACACATCCCATGATGTCAACATGACATGACTAGACCGTCAACAACTACGATGACAACACCATGCGATTGCATCCTCATACGTCGAAGGGAGTTGTGATCCTTTCAAATTGGCCTCACCTCTCATTATAAGTTGTCATCCTTATCAAGTGCCAGATATTTCATTACTTGTTAAGAAAAAGTTTGGAATTTTAGCTAAGGATGAGCAACATGACTCCATTTGTGAAACCTCGCATTGTGGCTAAGAAGATGTTGGCCAGAGAACAATATGAAGGAGATGGAGCCATCGTCAGGCGCAGTATTGGCAGGTACTCAATATGCTTATATTTCTATATTCTTTTGAACATAATTTAGGATTGTACTTTCATGAGTCTTTTAGATTGCTTGATATAAGAATCATTCATTTATCCTTTTGTCTATCTTATTATATTCTTTGCTGTGAACAGACCAAAATTGAAGTTTTTGGATCCATTTTTGTTGCTCGATGAATTCTCAGGTTAGTTGGTCTCTACACAAAACTATTGGTAACAAGTTTGTTTGTATTTTATTTAACAAATAAAGTGTGTGGGGATTGCAGTACGTGATCCTACTGGCTTTCCAGACCATCCTCACAAAGGTATACTTATATGCTGGATCTTGACACCTTTTTAAGCATGTTTTCTTTGCTCTGTTCAAACTAATGATTTAATAATATGTTTTGGGCAGGTTTCGAGATAGTGACATACATGCTAGAGGTACCATCTTTTCGCCCTTTCTTTTTCCTCTTTCCAGAGCATCATAGCTGGAGAGGTTGAGTATGGCTTTGTAGATGCATTTTTACTATAAAGTATATTTAAGGTGGAAATAGATGAGGCAGAGGCTTCTGGGAGGATTTAAGAATAATTGATGATTTATTTTCTTTTGTCTCGATAAGATCATAGAACATAGAAGGTGATCCAAAATATTGATGTAAAATACATTTGACATAATCAAATTCAAAAATTAGATGTGTTTTTGTTGGTCAGATATGTTGTAGAGGTTTAGAAGTTTGTAAGAGAATATGTTCTTTATTTTTTTGGAACACAGGGAGCCTTCACGCATGAGGACTTTGTAAGACATAAGGGCACCATCAAGGCTGGAGATTTGCAAGTTTTGAAATCTCTTAGTCCCCTGTACTTATTTTACTTCACTCTTTTATGTGATTGACATTTATTGAGGGCTTTTATTGCAATGTACCTATTGGGATTGGAAGGCCAACGGACTTTTGTCTGTTGTGCCTTGTCTTTTCAGCTGCTCAGTATGAGCCTATAAATAAGACTCTTATTGGCATTTGTAAACATTCTGATTTGGAGATTAATATATTCTTCTACTCTCAGTGTGTACGTAGCCACTATTGTGGTGAACCATGATAAATTGTGTATTCTATGTATTCTGCTCTTTAATTCTATTTTTCTATTTTATTTCTGAATTGCTTAAATCTACAATTGGTATCAGAGCGAGGTTAATCGTTGGTTGAAGATTTCGGTTTCAGAATTATGGAAGAAGTAAGAGTTCAAAAATTCTCTGGGAAGAACTATGGGATATGGAAGATACAAATGAAATCTTTGTTAGTCAACAAAGAGCTTTCGCTGGCACTTGAAGGAAAAGTGAAGAAACCCACAGCCATGTTAGATGAAGATTGGGGAAAGCTTGATGAGAAAGCCATGGCGACAATCTTTCTCACATTAGGCGATAATGTGTTGTATAATATTTTAGACAAAAATACAGCTAAAGACGTATGGGATAAATTGGCTTCAACATATGCACAATCATCCCCTGTGAACAAAGTCTTCATCATGAAGAAGTTATATAAACTTAAGATGAGGGAAGGTGAAGTCATGAAAAATCACCTCAATGAATTCAACACCTTGATCAGCTAGGCAAATTCAGTTGGCATGACACAAGATGATGAGAATAAGGTTGTTCTATTGCTATGTTCTCTTCCTAATAGCTGGGATGGACTTGTGACAACCATTAGCACTTCAACATCAACTACTAAGAAGTTGGTTTTTGATGAAGTTTCAGCCACCCTACTCTCCGAAGATTTGAGGAGAAAGAATGATGAGTCCTCTTCCGGTAATGCTCTCACAATGGTGAGCATCGAAAATAGAGGAAGAAGCCAATATAGAGGTAGATTTAACAACAATCGGAGGTCCCAATCTGGAAGAAGATCACAGTCAAGAGGGAGACAAAATGGTTGTTGGTTTTGTGGGAAGGCTGGGCATGTTAAGAAGGATTGCAGAAAATTCAAGAAGGCACAAGAACAAGTATTGGATAGTCAAGCAAACATAACTCATGAAAAGGATCCGGGTATCCTAATTTTATCTACAAGTGATACAAAAGCTAATTAGTGGGTAATTGATTTGGGAGCTTCCTTTCATGCTTCCTCTCTCATAGATGCATTCACAAATTACCAAGTAGGTGAATTCGGAGAGGTATATTTGGGTGATAACAAAGCATGTAAAATTGTTGGGAAAGGAGATGTTGTCTTGCATCTTGAAGGAGGGGCAAAATTACTTCTCAAAGATGTTAGAAATGTTCCTTAATTAAAGAGGAATTTGATTTTTGTCAGCCAATTATACACCCAAGGTTTCAAAACTGAACTCACGGATACATGGAAAATAGTCAAAGGTTCATTGGCTATTGCTAAAGGAGACAAAATCGATAGTCTCTATATTTTGAAACCCATTGATAAGGTGGGAGCTACTTTGACACTTGTGGACAGCGATGTTGCACTTTGGCATCAAAGGCTAGGCCATATGAGCAAGGAAGGCCTTGAGGTAATGTTGAATCGTGATCAACTATCGGGTCTCAAATCTACAAATTTGGAATTTTGTGAGCATTGTCTTCATGGGAAACAAAAGCGGGTCAATTTCTTGAAGGATGGACATGATAAAAGGACTACACCTTTGGAGTTAGTGAATTCGGATGTCTTCGAACCTACGGAGGTAACTTCGTATGGAGGCGCACAATATTTTGTCACCTTTCTTAATGATAGCACCCGAAAGGTATGGGTTTACATGCTTTCTAGAAAATCAAAGGTATTCTCTAAATTCAAAATTTTTAAAGCTCTTGTGGAAAATCAGAGTGGTCATAAAATTAAGTGTTTAAAAATGGATAATGGAGGTGAATTTTGTTCATTGAAGTTTGATAACTTTTGTGCAGATCATGGTATAAGATGAATTAAGGTTGTTCCTTATTCACCTCAAGAAAATGGGGCAGCAGAATGGTTAAATAGAACCATTCTTGAAAAAGCACGGTGTATGCTTTCTAATGCCAGTTTGGGCAAAGAATTTTGGGCGGAAGCCTGTAATACAATAGTCTATTTAATCAATAGGACTCCTTCATCTCGTCTAGAGTTTGGCATTCCGGAAGAGGAATGGCTGGGAAAAAGGATTTCATACTCACACATCAAAGTTTTTGGGTGTGAAGCTCATGTACATGTTCCAAAAGAACGAAGGACAAAACTGGATTTCAAATCACAAAAGGGCATATTCGTTGGCTATGGTGAAGATTAGTTTGGTTACAGAGTTTGGGATCCGGTTGAAGAGCGAATCATTCGTAGTCGCGATGTCATTTTTAATGAGCAAAAATTTCCAGCTCCCGCAAACATTGATAATTCTGAAAAGGATTACATTTTTTTCAAAATACCTTCAAATGGTATTGCCTCTACTCATCAAGGAAGAAGTTCCCTTCAGGTGACTCCAACTTCTATTCTAATTCCTCCTTCTCAATCCTCATCAAGTGAGGATGATTACCCACATCTGTTTGATAGAGAACATAGAAATTTGATTGATGATAGTCAAAGTTCTTTTGAAAATAGGGGAGAGGCCATGCTCTTCCCTCCCCCTCTTCATAACATTTCCTGCCACAACCCTCATGACACTCCTCAAGAAACTCATGGTTGTATATCACATGGCAATTTACAACACAATAATCTTGAAACTCCTCACATTACCTGCAGAGAAATCACCCCCCTAAGTCATGAAAATCAACAAATTACTCAAGTCTTTGATGCTGCTAGCAGGGAGCAGTCACGACAAGGGTCAATTCACGAAAGGCTTGATGAAACACATGATAGCTTTGAATATCCTCTGCTATCTCACGGCAGGGACTCCACCGGCAATCACGCTAGGCAGGGCTGTACCTGCAGGAATGAGACCAGCCACGACAGGGAGATCATTTTTGATTGCCATGACATGAGGGAAAGTAGTCACGGCAGGGATAGAAGAGCCCTCGACAGGCATGATACACCTCTCGGCAGTCATAAAAGAACTCACGACAGCAAGGAGAATGGAACGAATCCTGAGGAAGGCTTGTATGAAGAAGAAGAGGAGTATGCAGACCCACGTGAAGAGGAGTGTGTAGAGGAGGCTACAGACCCATGTGAGCCATTCTATGCTAACTCACGTGAGTTACGTGGCAGCTCTTTCCCTCTTGTAAACTCGGGTGAGTTCTTTCCCGAGCTACACGCCAACCCTGCAGGCCCACATGGAGTATCGAATGGCAATTTATTCTTACTCGAAGCTCACGCTAAGGCTGCTTAAGGAGGTGAACAAGTAGCCATTCACAAGACAGTAACAACAGGGAAGTCTTCAGGGAAGTCTTTGACAGCAGGGAACAAGGAATTGTCTAGTCATTATGAAATTGCACATGGTGACACACAACAACATGAAATAGGAAATGAAGATAATCAATTGCAGAGAATTCATTCTCATGAACCAGATCATCCTAAATTGAGAAGATCCTCAAGACAAAGGAAAGTTCCTTCAAAATTCTCTGATTCTCAGCTATTATTTGCTGAAGAGGCAGAGCCAGAGCTATTAATTTCTGAGCAAATTGAACTTGCAAATTTTAAAGAGGCATGTATAAGCAATGATAAAAACAATTGGTTTGTTGCTATGATAGATGAAATGAGTTCACTTGAAGCAAACGACACTTGGGATTTGGTTGCTCTTCCACCAAATCGAAAACCACTCAAGAACAAGTGGGTTTATAAATTGAAACATGAAGGAGGAGGTCAAAAACGGTTCAAAGCCCGGTTGGTAGTAAAAGGATATGCTCAGAAATAGGGGTTTGATTTCACTGAAATATTCTCTCCGGTTGTGAAGATGACATCCATCCGAACAGTATTGGGATTAGCAACCATTTGGGATCTTGAATTGGAACAGTTAGATGTTAAGACAACATTTTTACATGGAGACATAAATAAGGAGTTGTATATGCATCAGCCTGAAAGTTTTGTGAAAAAGGGGCAGGAACATCTCTATTGCCGGTTGAAGCATAGTTTGTATGGGCTCAAGCAAGCCCCGAGACAATGGTATGTCAAGTTTGACTCCTTCATGCTTGAACATAATTATATCAGATGTGAATCTAATCCATGCATTTACTACAAGACACTCCCGAATGGTGAATTTGTTATTCTTCTTCTCTATGTTGATGACATGTTAGTCGTGGGAACAAGCTCTAAAATTGTTAGTGAGCTAAAAACTAAATTGTCAAACACATTTGCTATGAAGGATTTAGGGGCAGCCAAGAAGATTCTTGGTATGACCATCACCCGAGATAGGAAGAAGAAAGTAATCACATTGTCACAAAAAGAATATATTGACAAAGTAATTTAGAGATTTGGTATGGCTGATGCGCATAGTGTTTCTACTCCACTTGCTTCACATTTTCAGTTATCAGCAAATTTGTGTCCACAAACACAAGAGGACAAGGAATATATGGAGGACATTCCTTACAAATCTGTAGTTGGTAGCATTATGTATGCTATGGTTTCGACACGTCCCGACATTGCTCATGTGGTGGGAGTTGTGAGTAGATTCATGAGCAATCCTGGGAAGACTCATTGGGAGGCCGTCAAATGGATATAAGATATCTTAAAGGCACTTCAAATTTGGTCTTATGTTTTTGTAACAATTAAGAACAGTTATGGGGATTCACAGATTCAGATCTTGCCGGAGATTTGGATAAGCATAGATCTACTACCAGTTACACATTCATGTTCATTGGAGCTGCTATTAGTTGGGCCTCAAGGCTGCAACATTCTATTGCTCTTTCTTCCACTAAAGCTGAGTATTTGGCACTTTCTGAAGGTGCTCGGGAAATGATCTGGTTGCAGTGATTACTTGGTGAAATGAAGTATCAACAAAATGATTATGTTCTTTTCAGTGACAGTCACATCGCCATATTTAAGGCTCATAATCATACTTCTCAGCGACATTCAAAACACATTGACATCCATGCTCACTTTGTTCAGCACATGGTTGAAGAGGGTAGGTTGAAAGTTGAAAAGATTGATACTAAGATCAATCCAGCAAATATATTCACTAAAGTTGTAACCAAAGAGAAGTTTGAATGTGCAAGAACTTCTCTTGGACTTGTTAAGCTGAAGCAGATCAGCATGTAGAGAAAGGGAATGCCTGATCAGCTGGATTATCTATTGACTTCCGGTGGGAGTTTGTTGGGATTGGAAGGCCAACGGACTTTTATCTGTTGTGCCTTATCTTTTCAGCTGCTCAGTATGAGCCTATAAATAAGACTCTTATTGTCATTTGTAAACATTCTAATTTGGAGATTAATATATTCTTCTACTCTCAGTGTGGACGTAGCCACTATTGTGGTGAACCACAATAAATTGTGTATTCTGCTCTTTGATTCTGTTTTTCTGTTTTATTTCCAAATTGGTTAAATCTACAGTACCGTGTAGTGGATGACTGCAGGCCGAGGTATTGTCCACACTGAAATGCCGGTTGGAGTAGGAGTACAACATGGTTTGCAGTTGTGGGTTAATCTTGCTGCCAAAGACAAGATGTGAGTGCCTTCTCAACTCAAAATTCATAAAATATCAAGTAACATTTTCCTTAAAAAAGAAAACCTTCATGTTTATAATTGTATTGCTTTTATGGTGGTCAGGATTGAGCCCAAATATCAAGAACTTCAAGGGAAAGACATACCCAAAGTTGAGAAAGATGGACTGAAGGCGACTGTTATAGCAGGAGAAGCTTTGGGCATCAAATCTCCAGTCTATACAAGGACTCCCACGATGTATTTGGATTTCAAAATGGAGGCAGATGCTGTGCTTCACCAGCCAATTCCAGAGAGTTGGAATGCATTTGTGTATGTGTTGGAAGGTGAGGCCAGATTTGGTGCTCCCAATTCCGCACCTGTGGGCGCTCATCACACTCTTCTATTGAGCAGTGGAGATGGGTTGACTGTGTGGAATAACAACGTTGATAACAAGCCCTGCAGATTTGTAGTAATTGGAGGGCAGCCATTAAATGAACCAGTGGTACAGCATGGACCATTTGTTATGAATACCAAACAAGAGATAGCACAAACAATTCAAGATTATCATTTGGGAAGAAATGGCTTTGAGAGAGCCAATGTATGGCATTCTCAGATTGCTCAAATTTGATTTTTTGTTTCACTTTCAATCTCTATCAATTCACTATTAGTGATTGATCCCATGCAAATTTGAAGATCTATTCCCAACAGTAGGAATATTAACTGTAATTATATCATTTTTTTTCTTTATTCTAGACAGCAAAGGGACCTCCTTCCAGAACCCACTTTGCAAGAACATAATTATTATGGATGCTGTGGGGAAATTGTTTCCGTTTGTTTGAACAAATCTGCCCTGTTTTGGGCGATCGCCCATTCCTTTCAGATTGGGTATGTGTGTATATAATTGATAATAACAATGCGTTAAAATATGAATTTAAGTGGTTTTCCAAAAATGTGCTGAATCAATTAGGTGATTGTTGATATAGCTTTTCCTTTTGAGGTGGGTGATTATTTAAATTATGAACCTTGACTTTTTTAAGAATTATTATTTTGTACAACATGATGACATATAATGTAAAAGTTTTTAAAATGAGTAACTATAGGGACTGATTTAATGGGGAGAATCTAATAAGCAAACAACAAAAATCTTTAATGTTTATTAATTTAAAATCAGATTTAAAATCTATTAAAGAAATATTGTTGTATAGTATAAAACAAGTTTAGCATTCATATTTAGATTGAAATTGAACTTGTTATAAAATAGAAATAATGAGAATTATTGTGATATTGCTATCAAGATTCAATTATGTAGTTTTTGAGTCAAACTCATTGACCCATGTTTCATGAGTAGTGCTTCACAATAATCCATCTCTCATGAGAATGAATGGAACACTTAGCACTCATTGCATCTAGATGATGCTCACAAGGGTGAAGCATCGAGCCTTCCTGGGAGGTCACCCATCGAAGTATTGCTCCAACTTATCAATGAGATTTATTTTTAGTGAGAAGAAATATTATAGTCAAACAAAAGAAATACTCCAGTTTCTAATAATATCCTTCTAATTATATCATGAAATTTCAACTTCTATAATATACCTATAATGAAGTTAGGTCTTTAGTGCATGCAATTCACCTATTTAGTAACTTATATCTGAGTTTAGTAGAATGGGGTACTACAAACCACCATTAGACTTGGTATGTAAGGATTGAAATTCAAGAATCTGTCTCTCATTATCAAGTCCTAAGATTGAATTAGCAATAAAAGTGACTATAACAAGTTAGGTGACAATAAGCACCATTGGAAGATGAAAACAAATGGTGCAACTTGTTGATTGTAGATAAAGTAAGTTAATATGTGACTATTAGTGAGTGTACTTAGAATGTGCTTTAACAATAGATGTCGCTTGATTTCTTGTTGAGTGTTTGTTATTCTTGATTAAATAAAGGATGGTAGACATACACATAAAATATTTTCATGTAATTTTTGAAATATGAATTTTACCGATCAATTATGATGATCTTTTGTCAATGCTCTCAAATGATGTCTTTGAATATGTAACTGTGAATTTAGAATTTAGATTTTTTTTTACCTACCAATATGAATAACAACAAAATTCTAATATTAACATTTATTAAAAGATTCAAAGATGTGAATATTACCAATTAACATTTATTAGATATTTCTAATACCGATTAGAAAATTGTTAAAACACATTATTCTAGAAGTACATTGCATGTTTTCTTATTGTTTTTAACTATAAAATTGATCCACTTGAAATATGAATGAAAAAACTAATATTTACAATCAAATAGATTTCTGCGAGAGATATTTATAAATATCAATCACCTTTCTACACATTTATATTAATCTAGAAACAAAAAAGTTAAAGAAAACATCAATGAAGGGATGCCTTTCCTCACATCACATTCATTGAAACCGTGTCATAGATTCCACTGTATTTTTTTTATTGCGAGGCATCCAGGAAATGATGGAAAAATTGGGTTGATGATGTCATTCGAAGTGCATTCATAAAGACAACAAAACAGAGTTAAGATTTGGATCCGATTTAATTTGACGTCGACTAAAGTTTCACGGCAAAGAACTGACTCGGTAATTAGCTTTAAGATTGACAAGGTATATTTTCCTAATTTTAAAAAACAGTTGTTGTGCACACTTATGAGAGACTTAAAAACTAGAAAATTTGGAGATTTCTGTCTGTTCTGATTTGGTGGAGGATTGGAGATTTCTGTCTGTTCTGTCTGTTCTGATTTCATCAAAGGCCGGCCGTGCTACGTACAAATTACTGGTTTGACATCAGCAAAAGATGAGATAAGTATGAGTTCATAAATTCATCAGCATCAAAAGTCCATCCAAGGCGGCATTATATGCTTGGTGACCTGCTTTTAATGTTATAAGTTGAAAATCACATTTTCATTTTCTCTATTGTTCGAATCTAGAACACTACCATAGATTTTGTTTGAAAAGGAAAGAAAGCCATTCATGAATATTACGAGTTTTAGGATTTTAGTTAGGTTTTCATAAGATTCAAGAAATATATTTGTATATTATAGAAGTGATTTTTATAATAGAAGGTTTACTTAATATGAAGTGATTCATTGTATTTAGATGATGTTTATAAAGGTAAAATTTTGATTTAAGTGTATGTATGGAGTTTCACCAAGATTAAGTTCATTTAGTTTTTAAGGATGAATCATCGATATTTCTTAGGAGGTCATTCATCCTAATATTATTCTGACTCAAGCCCAATTAGTCACGGAGGTCAAACCTACATCATTTGCTACCCTATTTGCAAGACCTTTACCAAAAAGTTTGTTTTAATGAACCAATCAATATAGAGCCATTTTAAATCATGCACAATAACAAGTATTTGTTAAATTAAATGATACTTGGGTAAAATGTAAGTCTCTTTACCAAAGTGATACCAATTTCTTATCCCTGAGATGAATTTTCCCCAAACGAATGTGCTACACACAAACATGTACACAATGCACTAGTGTCCTATGAAGATTCTCAACTCTACTGACTGTTGGAGGCTTATACTTCCTACATCCTACCAGTATAATGTATTGCTAGCTTGGGTGTTGTAGGTGAATCCAAACTTGCTATATTCATATTTGAACTTCCATTTTGAAAATCTCTTTCTCCAAAGTTCTCTCTTGCATTATCTTTCACTTGCTCACATACACATAAGCTATTTCTTTCTTGAAGCTCTCTCTCTCTCTCTCTCTCTCTCTCTCTCTCACACACACACACACACACACACACATCATGTCTAGATTGTCTTCCTCTATTATGACATGTTAGTAACATGTATTTTTATAGCAATTGCTTAAGTTATCGTATTGTCTTTCATTGAAGAATATTTACTCTTTTGTGTCATTTTTTAATATTTATATCCATCTTTGTTGTTTGTGGGGGTAGAAACATCAAAACATAGGTTTGACTAAGGCAAGCCCCTAAACAACCACCCCCAACCTTCTCTTTGGCCTTTTTTGTACAAGTTCTAGAAGAAGATCACATTGTGAAAACTCTCATAGATAGTGGGTTCTTGGGTGATCTCTTCCTCTTTCCTTATATTTAATATTTATTTTTTTAATTATCTAGTTATTAATAATATATGATTCATCACATTTTGGTCTCATTTTATCTCAAAACATTTGCAAGTTTTAATTTTATGTTACTATCATATTTTCTATACATATAGAATGATAGGGCATACCACACTATCATTTGTGTGTCACGCTAATATTTGTAACAAAGAGCCACTCAAACTATCCAAAATATTGTTGTTGCCTTTGTGTTATGTTTCTAAAGTTGCCATAATTTAATTTTGGCTTGTGCTCACAATTTAAATGTTAATCTAATCTAGTTATATCACCTATTAAGGACCAATTAGCCACTCTTCAATCACTTTTATTAAAGCAACAATAATATGAAATTAGTCTTACACCTCATTATATTCATTTCATAATATAGTGTATAATTTATGTAGAAATCTTTATATTGTTGGCTTAGACATGGGAAAACTACTGTGTCATCATCTAAAATGCTTTGACCAATGTAAAGTATCCTTATATTGGGGCAACTATTTTTTTTTATTGTTTAAATCTTGAAACATCAATTTCTATCTTTCTCCTTCTCGATATCTTGTTAAAGCTTTGTGAGAAACATGAATAAAGAACACATACCTTTTGTACTAGGCATAATATGCCTTAGCTAAAGAAGTATACTTTATGATAGTTTCTAGTTACCTACCAAATCTAAGTGTTTTTCATACAAATATGATTTCTTACTTCATGTTCAACTTTGAAGAACATTATTGCTTTTGCTTTTATAAATATTGTGATTCTATAGTTGTATTTAGATGTTGATTGGTTAGTATATGTGGTATATTTTTGTATAAAATATAACAAGTAATATTATCTCGAATAAAATTTTATGTAGTATAAGATTATAACATTTTTTTTTTATGTCATTTTTTCACTTGAATTAAATATGTGGTTGTGGATTCAACCTAGGTTCACATTTATAGTTGTAAATTTGACCTCCAAACTTTCAAATCAATATTTATTTATGGACCCTAGTTGGCTTCTTTTCTACTAGCCATTGCTTATTAACTTAAGTACAACATGAGTGGTTTTCATTGTAGGGTATTTTTTAAAAGTAAAAAACCTTAATTTTTTTTTATTAAGGCGAAAACAAGTTTTGAAGGGTCCCAAAACCCTTTATAAGAAGATTTTGAGGGGGGTCTAGAACCTCAGAAAAATAGTCAAGTGTAATAGATAAAGCTTTACGAAGAAGCAACCTAGAAGCATGGATCATACAAAGTTCATGTTGCCCACTTGAGAATGAAACACTAAATGCCACAACCTCAAATTATAGGGTTTTAAAGGCTCCCTAAACCTTAAAAGTGAGCTAAGGGTTTTTTCCAGGATCCCTCAACTTTATAGTGAATACAAATGATCCTCCCAGACAATGGGTTTTGGCAGGCTCCCCAAACCTTAACAAATTGCATCAAGAGAAAAGACATCAAAATATCAATTGAAAATATGATGGGGTTTTGAAAGGCTCCCCAAACCTTCATGGGTTTTGATTTGGCTTCCACAACCAAAATAAATATCCTAGAGAGATTGCACTATGATCAACTAGCTAAAGAATCAATGGATTTTAACATGGTACCCAAAACCATCATATGGTTTTGCAAGGCTCCCCAAACCTGAAGCAGGTTTTGACTGGCTCCCCTAACCTCCACAAATAATCTCAAAAGAATAGACCATTAAAAATAGCTAAAATACAAATGGATTTTAACCTAGCACCCAAAATGCGCTTAAGGTTTTGAAATGCTCCACAAACCTTAACCATGGGTTTTGACTTGGCTCTGATAACCAAAATGTCAATCACAAAAGGAGAAACCCGCCAGATCTTTCACAACCCTCCTAAGAAACTCCTCTCCACCTCAATATGAGGAGATCCCACCTCAATAGGATTAGTAGAGAAGGGAAAAACTAGCAAAGGATGAAATAAGAGATTCAACCCCATAACTGAACAATAAAAATAAAGTGCCACCCAAAATAAAATCCATAGGATAGGTCGTCACCTCAATAAGATAGAGGAGAGCGGAACGAAAAGGGAGATTGAGCCACAACTATATTGTAATCACACAATAAAACCCCACCTCAATAGGAGCCTTACGGAAATGAATCTCACTTCAAACAACAAAATCACGCTAAAGATAAGGAAGAAGAAGGACCTAGGCTCCAAAAGGGCCAAACCAAACCCAAACACCACACACCCTTAGCCAAAAATAGAAAAAAGCCAAACTGGGCCCTTCAAAATTTCGTGTATCCACTTAGCCATCATGAAGAACAACATCACCAACAAGAAAGGCACCCAACACCAACAGAGAAAAACAAACCACACTTTGTAGAACAAGAAAAACTAGAACATCAGAGAAGTAGAGTCAGAACCACTTCTACAAGAAGCAAAAACAAATGATCCCCATACAATGAAATCCAGCACCAAACACCAAAGAAAGCCTCACACCACTAGAAACAGGCCACTCAAAGAGTCACAATCCACCTAGAACAAATCCTAGCCAAAGGATGCCAACCAAAGCCTAGACACCTAGCTCCAACCGCTCAAATCAAGCTGGACTCTTAGAGATCCCATCCACAAAGAAAAGGTCGATGTTTCTACTAATGATCAAAATCAAGGTATGCAAGCTTCTGCGAGAGAAAAGGGAACATAAGTTGAAGAATCAGGTGAAAGTGATGATGAAAATACATAGAAAGCTAGAAGCATTCAAGAAATTTACCAAGAAGGTCCTAGAAAGATGTTTTCTAACTATGTTCTTATGACTAAGGTGATGCAGGTTGACACTCTAAACACATATGAAGAAGCAAAAGGAAAAAATGAATGGTAAGTAGCTATGCAAGATGAGTACAACTCTTTGATGAAAAATGAAATATGGGAATTGACAATGCTTCCAAAAGGAAAGAATGTGGTTGGCTGCAAGTGGACTTACATAACAAAGCTCACATCAAATGGGAACTATTGAAAAACATAAAGCAGAATTAATGTCTAAAGATTTCTCACAAACAAAAGATATGGACTCTAGTATAACCTTTGCTCCAGTTGTTAAAATGACTTCCATTCATACAATACTTGCTAAGACAATAACTACGTTCCCCATTTCTAATCATGCTTTGAATAAATTGTCTTCTCATTTTTGTCGCGGATGGAAGTCAATTTTCCCTAACAATATCTCTAATGAGCAACGCAAACACTGCCTATTTCAATCACACCTAACTAAGTCAAGTCTAAAGGCAGTAGAGAATTAATTACAGCAATAATTTTGACTTTGACAACACTCCCCGGGAAATACTTGTGAACTTCTCAAGGGGGCAGCTCATATTGTCTTATGAAAATATGAAAATATGAACGAGATGGAGCCATTGTGTCTGTAATTATATCGTTTTCTTGCTTTATTGTAGACAGCAAAGGGGCGTGGATGCAAAGTTGGAAATAGACTTCCAGAACTCCCTTCCTAAGAAAATAATTATAATGGATGCCGTGGGGAAATTTCCCTGTTTTGGGCGATCGCCCATTCCTTTTAGATTGGGCATGTTTGTATACAATTGAAAATAACAATGTGTTAAAATATCAATTTATGTGGTTTTCCATAAATGCAGTGAATCAATTGGGTGATTGTTGATATAGCTTTTCCTTTTGAGGTGGTCGATTATTTAAATTATAAACCTTGACTTTTTTAAAGAATTATTATTTTGTAAAACATAATGACATATAATATAAAAGTTTTTAAAATGTGAACTATAGGGACCGATTTAGTGTGGAGAATATAATACTCAAGAATGTTTATTAATTTAATATGATTTAAAATTCAATTTTTATTGGTGTCATTATAAGTAAATTTATAAAATAAATATTGTAGTATCGTTTAAAATAAGTTTAGTATTCATATTTAGATTAAAATTGAACTTGTGGTAAAATAGAAATAATGAGATTCATTGTGATATTGCTATCAAGATTCACCTCTATAATTTTTGAGTCAAATTCATAGATTCATGTTTCATGAGTGGTGGTTCACAAGAACTAATTTCTCATAAGAATGAATGGAACACTTAGCACTCATGCATCTAGGTGATGCTCACAAGGGTGAAGCATTGGATCTTCCTAAGAGGTCACCCATCCCAATATTGCTCCAACTTATCAATGTGAATTATGTTTAGTGAGAAGAAATATAATAGCCAAACAAAAGAAATCCCTAGTATCTAATTATATCTTTTAGTTACGTCGTCATATTTCAACTTATATAATATACCTATAATGAAGTTAGGTCTTTAGTACACATGCAATGCATCTATTTAGTAACTTATATTTGAGTTTAGTAGAACAAGGTACTAAACATCACCATGTTAGACTTGGTATGTAAGGATTGAAATTCAAGAATCTTTGTGTCATTATTGTGTCCTAAGATTGAATTAGTAATAAAAGTGAGAGTGACAAGTTAGGTGAAAAAAATCACCAATGAAAGATGAGAACAAATGTTGCTAACTTGTTGATAGTAGATAAAGTAAGTTAATATGTGACTATTAGAGAGTGTATTTGGAATGTGCTTTAACAATAGATGTCACTTGATTTCTTATTGAGTGTTTGTTATTCTTAATTATATAGAGGATGGTAGACATAAAATGTGCTTTAACAATAGATGTCACCTGATTTCTTATTGAGTGTTTGTTATTCTTAATTATATAGAGGATGGTAGACATACATATATAATATTTTCATGCATTTTTTGAAATATGAATTTTATTGATCAATTATGATGATCTTTTGCCAATGCTCTAGGTCGGTGTTTTTAAATATATAACCATGGATGTAGAATTTAGATTTTTTTGTACCTACAAATATAAATAACCGTCAAATTCTAATTTTAACATTAATCAAAAGATTCTAAGATGTTGATTTTACCAATTAACACTTATTAAATATTTCTAACACCATTTAGAAAATTGTTAAAGCACGCTATTCTAAAAGTACATTGCACATTTTATTATATTTTTCACCTTTCAAGTTTCAAACTATAAAATTGATCCACTTAAAATATGAATGAAAAATTTAATATTTACAATCAAATAGATTTCTGCAAAAGATATTTATAAATATCACTCACCTTTCTACACATTTATATTAATCTCGAAACTAAAAAGTTAAAGAAAACATCAATGAAGGGATGCCTTCCCTCACATCATTCGATTCCACTGTATTTTTTTAAATTGCGGGGGCATCCGGGAAATGACGGAATAACTTGGGTTGATGATGTCATTCGAAGTGCGTTCTTAAAGACAACAAAACAAAGTCAAGATTTGGATCGGGCTTAATTTGACGTCGACTAAAGTTTCAAGGCAAATAGCATGTAAACACTCGTAAATTTGAATGATCGAATCGACAAGATCTGACTCAGTAATTAGCTGTAAGATTGACAAGGTATATATCCTATTTTGAAAAAATAATTGTTGTGCACAATTACGAGAGACTTAAAAACTAGAAAATTTGGAGATTTCTGTCTCTTCTGATTTCGTGGAGGATTGGAACTTGGAAGTTTCCCATTTCATTAAAGGCCGGCAGCCGTGCTACGTACAAATTACTGGTTTGACATCAGCAAAAGATGAGATAAGTATGCGTTCATCAATTCATCAGCATCAAAATCCCATCCAAGCCGGCAATATAATGGTTGGTGACCTGCTTTTAATGTTATAAGTTGAAAATCACACTTTCATTTATTTGTTTGAATCTAGAACACTACCATAGATTTTGTTTTAAAAGGAAAGAAAGTCATTCATGAATATTACGAGTTTTAGGATTTTAGTTATCTTTTCATAAGATTCAAGGAAATATATTTATATATTATAGAAGTGATTTCTATAATAGATAATTTACTTAATATTCATTGTATTTAAATGATGTTTATAAAGGTGAAATTTTGATTTGAGTATATTTATGGAGTTTCACCAAGATTAAGTTCATTTAGTTTTCAAGGATGAAGCATCGATACTTCTTGGGAGGTCATTCATCCCAATATTACTATGACTCAAGCATGCTTAATCATAGAGTTTCACCCAAGGTCAAATCTACATCATTTGCTACCATATTTGCAAGACCTTTACCAAATAGTTTGTTTTATGAACCAATCAATATAGAGCCATTTTAACTCATGCAATATCAAGTATTTGTTAAATTAAATGACACTTGGGTATAATGTAAGTCTCTTTACCAAAGTGATACCAATTTCTTATCCCTGAGATGAATTTTCCCAAACGAATGTGCTACACAAAGAAATGTACACAATGCACTAGTGTCCTGTGAAGATTCTCAAATCTAGTGACTGTTGGAGGGTTACAGTTCCTGCATCTTGCCAGTATAAGGTATTGCTAGCTTGGACGTAGTAGGTGACTCCAAACTTGCTATATTCATATTTGAACTTCCAGTTTGAAAATCTCTTTCTCCAACAATCTCTCTTGCATTATCTTTCACTTGCTCACACACACAAGCTATTTATTTCTTGAAGCTCTCAATGCATACTAGAACATTATTGACTCTCTGTGTGTGTGTGTGTGTGTGTGTGTGTGTGTGTGTGTAAATATGATAATGTCTAGATTTTCTTCCTCTATTATGACATATTAGTAACATGTATTTTATAGCAATTGCTTAAGTTATCGTATTGTCTTTCATTGAGGAATATTGATCTCTTTTGTGTCTTCCATGTCATTTGTTTTTATATTTATATCCACCTTTGTTGTTTGTGGGGGGTAGAAACAACAAAACATAGGTTTGGCTAAGGCAATCACCTAAAAAACTACCCCCAACCTTCTTCTTGGCCTTTTTTGTGTAGGTTTTAGAAGAAGCTCACATTGTGAAAGCTCTTGTAGATAGTGGGTTCTCGGGTGATCTCTTCCTCTTTTGTTTTATTTAATATTTATTTTTCTAATTGTCTAGTTATTAATAATATTCATTTCATCACATTTTGGTCTCATTTTATCTCAAAATATTTGAAAGTTTTACTTTATTATTTTATGTTACTATCATATTTTCTATCCATATAGACTGATAGCCTACCATACTGGCATTTGTGTGTCGTGCTAACATTCATAACAAAGAGACAGTCAAACTATCCAAAAAAATGTTGTTGTCTTTGTGTTATGTTTCTAAAGTTGTCATTATTTAATTATGGCTTGTGCTCACAATTTAAGATAGTTATATCACCTATTAAGGACCAATTAACCACTTTTCAATCACTTTTATTAAAGTAACAATAATATAAAACTAGTCTAACACCTCGCTATATTCACTTGATAATATAATTTATAATCTATGTGGAAATTCTTATATTGTTGGCTTAGACATGGGACAACTATTGTATCATTGTATAAAATGCTTTGACCAATGTAAAGAGTCCTTATATTGGGACAACTATTTTTTTACTGTTTAAATCTTGAAACATCAATTTCTATCTTTCTCCTTCTTGATATCCTATGAAAGCTTTGCGAGAAACATGAATAAAGAACACATACCCTTTTTACTAGGCATAATATGCCTTAGCTAAAGAAATATACTTTATGATTTAGTTGCTAGTTACGTACCCAATCTAAGTTTTTTTCATACAAATATGATTTCTTACTTCATGTTCAACTTTGAAAAATATTATTGCTTTTGCTTTTTAAAATATTGTGATTCTATAGTTGTATTTAGATACCGATTGGTTAATATGTGTGGTATATTTTTGTACATAAAATATAACAAATAATATTATCTTGAATCAAATTTTATGTAGTCTAAGATTGTAACATTTGTTTTAGATTTGTCATTTTTTCACTTGAATTAAATATGTGGTCATGGATTCAACCTAGGTTCACATTTATAGTTGTAAATTTGACCTCCAAACTTTCAAATCAATATTTGTTTATGGACCCAAGTTGGCTCCTTTTCTACTAGCCATTGCTTACTAACTTAAGTACAAAATTAGTGGTTTTCATTGTAAGGTATTTTTTAAAAGTAAAAAACCTTATTTTTTTTTAGTAAGGTAAAAATAGGTTTTGAAAGGACCCAAAACCCTTTATAAGAATATTTTGAGGGGGATCTCGAACCTCAGACAAATAGTCAACTACAAGAGATAAGGTTTTACAAAGAAGCAACCTAGAAGCATGGATCATACAAAGTTCTAGATGTCTTTTTGAGAATGCAACACTAAAGGCCACAGCCTCCAATCACAGGGTTTTCAAGGCTCTTGAAACCTTAAAAGAGAGTTAAGGGTTTTTTGTAGGATCCCTTAACTTGATAGTGATTACAAATGATCCTCCCTATCAAGGGGTTTAGATAGGCTCCCCAAACCTTAACAAACAACCTTGAGAGAGGGTATGTGTAGGATCATGGTATGCCAAAAAGTGGCGATGTGAAAAAAACTTATTTTCACTCATCCAAAAGCGCACAAATGCATATGTTGACTTTTTAGTAGGCTTGGGTGTCAGTACACCTGGCCAAGCCAAAAGCCAAAGAAAAAGGCTTAATCAGATATCTGATAATATCAGATATCTAATATTTACCAGTAAATATATAACTATGTACCCAGTCGTGTTCAACATTTTTTCATTGTGAAAATGTGAACGCGGCTAGGGTTATCGGATATCGGCTTTCAAATTCCCTATCTGATTTTGCTTAAATCCCCAGGTATGTGAAAGCTTCTAATTTTGATTGTTTTTAAATAGAAATTTATAGTTTTTTATATAAAAATTAGGGTAGCAATGAGTTTTTTTATTGTTTTTTAAAATTCATTGTAATTATCTATTTGTTTTTTCATTTTTATTAGACATGGAATCAGAAAACCCTCCTAATGACCCCACAAACAATCCAGAACCACCTCCCAACAATCACCCACCTCCAGATGTACCTGTCACAAACCCTCACTGGTTAGAAGATCTAATAGGAGATAATCTAAATGAACTTAGAGGATTTCAAACCACATATGCCAATATTCCCACATTGCACCCCATGTTTACGACATTGAACTCAATTATTGAAAACATGGAGAAACTTACATAGCAACATAGTGCTGCACTTCTTTGGCGCGATTCCATGCACACCTAGTTTGATGATGGGCTTGATTATGATCAGGTCGTGAACCTAAATATAACAAAACATGACATAGCTAATCTTTTTGTGGATCCTAAAACCGGTCTAAAAGTAGACCATAAAAAAATCAAGTTGTCAATTAAATGGTGCACAAATAGTACAATACGTGACAACTTTTGGGACCGTTGGTGGATGGTTTTTGATAGACCAACTCACAACAATTTGGATGTCCCATTTTATTTTATTAAAAATTGTATGCTGAATTTGTGCTCAGTCACAAAGTGAATTATTGGAGTATGAGACCGAACCAGGGTGTATGTTTAGGCACTCCTGAGGATAGGCTAGGACCACCTCCCACAGTGCAACATCTTGGCATTATTGTTGAGGCTGGTTCACAAACTATTCAAGCCATTCACACCTTCAGTGATTTGTTGGTTACGCAGAGCATGACATTGTTGCCTCCTCGTCCTGATGCTTCTGGAGCTGCCACATCCTCCACGAGCTCACATGTTTGTGTGCCCCACACTTGCATTATATGCAAGAATCTGTGCTTAGGCCCCCTGACTGATAGTGATGCATATAATTTCACCTTTGATGTGGATGATTCTACATAGCACACTACAGGCACTGAAGCAGCTCATGGAGATGTGCATCAAGAGCCTACAGAGCCATGGACTCCCACTGTTACGGTAAGGGTAAACAGTTCACTTTTTACATTGTATTTAAAATTTATTATTCGTATTTTTAGTAGAATTTCCTTATAATAATTTCTCACTTATGTCTTTTTATGTGTTACATTTATATTCAATGGATGATAGAGGAGGAGATGGCACAGGTGGAGGGGTCCACACTTTTGGCCATATCATTTGGTCTTGACACTTCCACGGTACATATGTTTTCATGTACTCATTGGTTTTCTTTTAAATTATGATAATAGTATATGTACATTGTTTTCTAATTTTTATGATCATCTTTTACATACTGATGTAGGTGTCACCAGTTGCCACCGGGGGGCAATGTGAGGGGGTGCAGGTGTCAATCATTGATAAAGGAAAGGTAATTAAGTAATTTAGTTTGTTTATGCATACATGTATACTTGTCAGTTGTGCGTACTCATTTTTAAATTACATGGTTTATTTGACAGAGAGTGGCATGTGATGATGTCGTGAGACCCTATCATCACAATAGAGTCATAGGCATATCCATTAACAATGATAGCCCCATGGTACGTATATTTCTAAAGCTATTTGTGTGTATTTTACTATCAAGTATATATAATATGGTCAAGTAATGATAGTATGAAGTATCTGTTTAACTTTTGTAGGTCACTCCTAGTTTGAGGGAGCCAGAATGCCAAGGGTTTGTATCACCGATGACTCAGCTAACAATCCCTGAAGAAAGTTCAACATAGGTAAGTTTTAATGTTAATTTAGTTATTTTGTAAACATATATTTGCTACGAAGTATTTAACATTAAATAGTATAACTCATAGATCAATCTCATGTTTGGAAACATATACAAGTGGAAGTCGACATTGGTGGCACTATTTCTGCACTACCAAGGACATATTAGGTCTCCTGTCCACGGGAGGAGATAGAGAGATGAGGTATATGAGAGTTCAATTTTAGTTTAAATTTTATTTATTATTATTGACTATGATTCTGAATTTTAATCTAACTTGGGGTTTCACTTTTGTGTTTGAATACAGGATCCATTAGAGCCAAAGAGTACTTCAAAGAGGCTGCATTTTGATGATCCACCAATAGAATAGGATGTCCTAGAAACATTTTTAGTTGAACTTCTTATTTTGAGATGTCATATGACACATTTTGAGATGGTGTATGCCACATTGTATCTGGATATGTTGACATGTAAATATGTACAAAATTATTGTTCATTTTGATATATATGAAACTTGATATTCGATCCAATTTGTTAATTGTGTGTTCATTTATTCATTGTTAGTATGTAAATATGCTTGTGTGTATGTACTCGTGTGTATGATTTATGCCTTAAGTATATTCATGTATATTCAAGTACATTCTTCATAACCTAAATTCACGTGTATGGGCTACGTGCATGACTTAAGTGAATTCATGTTGTATGCTTTATTAAAATATGTGCTACATGTATGCTTCATGACTTAATCAAATTTATGTGTATGCTTTATTTTCTACGTGTGTTCACACATGTAATTCATCATTTAAGTGAATTCAAAATTTATGTGCTACATTGTATTCATGTGTGCCTACAATGTTAGTCATGTCCTCAACATCAGTCAATTCTAATATCGGAATGATATTCCAAACAATGAAATAGTTGCATAAAATTATAAACAAACACAAGACATCATTCCTATATCACAACCAAGCCAAGATCACATTAGATTTATTCTAATCAATTCACTATTGCCTGGACTGTTCCATGGGATAGAGAGCTATATTAATGTAGAGAACTTTATTTTCATTGATTGATTCAATTACAAACTTCAACCGTTACTATTCCCTAGCATTTACTCACCCAACCAAAGCTAATGGTGCAGTCCATTCGGTGTCAGGATGAACAGTTTGGAAGAAATCCAGTGGTGCAACTTTCAACTGACCCTCATTGCAAGATTTGGCATCAAGCGAGTCTGGCATGCCAAATTTTAAAAAAAATGAATCTCCCACAACGGAAAGAGGTTATTGTAGGCCTCATAAACACAGTCCTGTAGCATCTCATAGATCACTGATACCTCTCACAGAGTTTGAGATACATGCCTCAAAAGTTCACTGCCCAATCATCCTTAATGCACCTTGAAGACACTTTGGTCCGACATGGTCCAGAACGTTCTATTGACTAAGTGGTCGAAATGGGGTTGTCCCTAGCATTTACCTACCCAACCAGAGCTAATGGCATAGTCCATTTGGTGCCGAGACAAAAGGTTTGGAAAAAACCCATTGGTGCAACTTTCAACTGACCCTCACTGCAAGTTTTGGCATCAAGCGAGTCTAGCGTGCCAAATTCAAACAATTTTGAATCTACCAGAATGGAGAGAGGTTATTTTAGGCCTTAGAAACATGGTCCTATAACATCTCATGAATCACCAATACCTCTCATGGAGTCCAAGATATGAGCCTCGAAAGTTCACTGCCCAATTGTGCTTAGTGCACCTTGGGGACACTTTGGTCCAGCATCGTCCGGAATGTTCTACTGACTCAGTGGTTGAAAAGGGGTTTCCCCTAGCATTTAACCGACCAATCAGAGCTAATGGCATAGTCCATTTGGTGTTGGGATGAACAGTTTAGAAACAATCCATTGGTGTAACTTTCAACTGATCTTCACTTCAAGTTTTGGCATCGAGCGAGACTAGCGTGCCAAATTTAAAAAAATTTGAATCTCCCAGAATGGAGAGAGGTTATTGTAGGCCTCAAAAACATGGCCTTGTAGATTCTCACAAATTGTCGATACCTCTCATGGAGTCTAAGATACGAGCCTCAAAATTTTGTTGCTCAATCATGCTTAGTGCACCTTGGGGACACTTTGGTCCCGCATGGTCTGGAACATTCTACTGACTTAGTGGTCGAAATAGGGTTGTCCCTAGCATTTACCCACTCAACCAGAGCTAATAGAACAATCCATTAGGTGCCGAGACAAACGGTTTGGAAAAAATCTATTGGTGCAACTTTCAACTAACCGTCACTCCAAGTTTTGGCATCGAGCGAGACTGGCGTGCCAAATTCAAATGAATTTGAATCTCCCAGAACAAAGAGTGGTTATTGTAGGCCTAAGAAACATGGTTTTGTAGCATCTCACGCATTGCTGATACCTCTCACGGAGTCTGAGATATGAGCCTCAAAAGTTCTCTGCCTAATCATGCTTAGTGCACCTTGGGGACACTTTGGTTCGACATGGTCCAGAACATTCTACTGACTTAGTGGTCAAAATAGGGTTTTCCCTAGAATTTACCCGCCTAACTGGAGCTAATGGCATAATCCATTTAGTGTCAGGATGAATGATTTGGAAAAATCTATTGGTGCAACTTTCAGCTGACCCTCACTGCAAGTTTTGGCATCAAGTGTGATTGGCGTGCCAAATTAAAACAAATTTGAATATCTTAGAATGGAGAGAGGTTATTTTAGGCCTCAGAAACATGGTCCTGTAGCATCTCATAGATCGTCGATACCTCTCATGAAGTCCAAGAACTGAGCCTCGAAAGTTCACTGCCCAATCATGCTTAGTGCACCTTGGGGACACTTTGGTCTAGCATGGTCCGAAACGTTCTACTATCTCAGTGGTCGAAATGGGGTTGTCCCTAGTGTTTACCCACCCAACTGAAGCTAATGGCACAGTCCATTCAGTGTCGAGATGAATAGTTTGGAAAAAATCCATTCATGCAACTTTCAACTAACCCTCACTACAAGTTTTGGCATCGAGCGAGACTGGCGTGCCAAATTCAAACAAATTTGAATCTCCCAGAATAGAGAGAGTTTATTATAGGCCTCTAAAACATGGTCTTGTAGCATCTCACAGATTGCCGATACCTCTCACTTAGACTGAGAATTGAGCCTCAAAAGTTCATTGCCTAATTGTGCTTAGTGCACCTTAGGGACACTTTGGTTCGACATGGTCCAAAATGTTCTACTGACTCAATGGTTGAAACAGAGTTGTTCCTAATGTTTACCCACCCAACCAGAACTAATGGCATAGTCCATTCGGTGCCGGGATGAATGGTTTCGAAGAAACCCATTGGTGCAACTTTCAACTCGCCCTCACTGTAAGTTTTGGCATCAAGCAAGACTGGTGCACCAAATTCAAACAAATTTGAATCTCCTAGAATGGAGAGAGGTTATTGTAGGCCTCAGAAATGCAGCCCTATAGCATCTCATGGATCGCCAATACCTCTCATGGTCCAATCATGCTTAGTGCACCTTGGGGACATTTTGGTCCAGCATAGTCCAGAATGTTCTACTAACTCAATGGTCGAAACGGGGTTGTTCCTAGCATTTACCTGCTCAACCGGAGCTAATGGCATAGTCCATTCGGTGTCGGGATGAACGGTTTGGAAGAAACCCATTGGTACAACTTTCAACTGACCCTCACTACAAGTTTTGGCATCAAGCGAGATTGGCGCACCAAATTCAAATAAATTTGAATCTCCCAGAATAGAGAGAGGTTATTATTGGCCTTAGAAACATGATCCTGTAGCATCTCACAGATTTTCAATACCTCTCATGGAGTCCAAGAACTAAGCCTTGAAAGTTCGTTGCCCAATCGTGCTTAGTGCACCTTGGAGACACTTTGGTCTGGCATGGTCCAGAATGTTCTACTGACTCAGTGGTCGAAACAGGGTTGTTCCTAGAGTCTGCTCACCCAATCGGATCTAATGGCATAGTCCATTCGGTGCCAGGATGCAATCTTTGAACACTATCCCTTCACCCTAGGGAATCATCATTTTACTTTGGACACATTTGACCAATTTTGACTCAATGACTCCAACTATTACATCATTTGACGATACAAATGTACATGGAATTAAGACAATACAAATGCAAGAATACAAAATTAAGATGATACAAATTATATAAGGATACAACATTCATAGTAAGGAAACACATTTTTTGCACTTTACATGGCATTAAGATGATACAAATGTGGGCTTTTAATATTTGCAAATCAACCCCATGGGCTCTTTTATATTTCAAATTTTGCATCCAATTTTTCATCAATTTTTTTATATACAAAATTTGGCATCTCTCTTCCTGAAATCTGAAATAAAATCAGCTACATTGCATTCTTTAGTAACCAACTCACATCTAGAGCCTTCACCTCCACTTTTTAATGTATATTTAAAGGTTTCATATAACTTTTTGTGGACAATTGTCTTTCCAAAATCATGTTCGTAGTCCTCATGAAAACATTCAACAAACTTCACTAAACCACCACACTCTGAGCACTTGTCATTTAAACAATCTTTTCTATAAAAGAAACATCAATCACCTCTAGGACATAAAAAATGATCTAGCAAGTATCTTGATGATTTTGGAAGAGCACTTGCACCACACTCCTCCAACATTTCACTACTATACAAAGTAGAATGAATGGATCGTAACAATTCATGGTGCATTGAAAACTCCACATGATATTTGCAACAAGTATTTCGAATCTTAAGAGGCACACAAAAAAAGGCTTTAGGGCTTCAAAGGATCTTTGTGATATTTGCAATGTTGGATGTGTCTCACAAATTTTTTTGAACAACGTTGTTTGACTCACCTTCAAATAATGTTTTGGATGTGGGGTGTAGTCTCGAATGCCAATTCTCAACTTCAAGACATCCTTCACATTTGGTGACACTCTTGAGTTAGATTGCCAAAATAGTTGAATTTGATCCTTCACATCATCGGTAAGCTTCTTATCACTACGTGAAAGTCTCCCACCATAAGCCCATGTATCATTTTGAAGAGGATCATCAAGTCTTTCTCTTCTTGCAAGTGCTCTATCTAAATTTTTACGATTTAGATTCAAGTCAACACAAGTTTGTCTCATCAAACAAGCCTTTCTCAAATGATGACTTACTAAGGAGGTTGTAATAACCCTCCTAGTGGCTCTCTTATCTTTTTCCTTGGTAGTCTTCCCAATGGAATTGAGAGCACTAAAAATATTTCTCACAATAATAGAATTCCGCTCCTTTTTCTTGTTTACACTAATCTTCAATTTGACTAGTATACGTCTCATCTTCTACATCTTTAACAATTGCACAAACATTTGGCATTTCTGAACCAATGTCTTCTGGCTAAAAAATTGATCAAAAAGTTTTGAAACCCACAACCTAATGGTTCTTTCTATTCTCTTGCCATCAAAATTGCTCATTATGTTCTCATCAATTTCAAGTAACCATTTAGTTCTTCTTGAATGTCTCAATTTTGAAGTTTATCTTTCTTCCTCCGAAGGGACTTCATTTCTCATATAATTTGGAGATGTGTAACATTGATTTGGTTCTTCTGCACCATTATCATTGTCAATTCCTTCATATTCAATTGGTGGATTGTCATTGACAATCTCCACACTTCCATTGGCCACATCTACATGTTCATTTTCAAAACCTACATTGTCATCTTCAAAACCTAAATTCTCATTTTCAAAACCTACATTTTCATCTTCAAATCCTAATTTCTCATTTTCAAAACCTACATTTTCATCTTCAAATTCATGTTCTTCACTTGAAACCACATTCAAAGGTGGGTCTATGCCGACATCTTCATTAATATTTAACATACCTTGTCTCTTGTTCCAATGGGTAACCCTATCCATTTCTCTATACACTTCACCATCTTCATTTGTGAGTATCCTCTTTCATTTATGCTTTTGACAACTACTACTCCCCATAGTTAGACCAAAAAGGAAATGCAAATACCTTTGGTAATAGAGAAAATCTAACCAAAAAGTGGATTTTTGTCTTCTCTAGCGACAAAATGTGATTCGCTACAACTTGAATCCTGTAATCCATAAAAAAATGTGACTCTCTAGAGGGACCAAGAGAATATTGTTTTTACTTTACACCAGTAAAAAGAATCGGATATCCAATAATATCGGATATCCAAAAATATCAGATATCTGATATCTCCCACCAAAATTTTGCCAAAATCTCTCTCTCTCTCTCTCTCTCTCTGATGCAGTCAAGGATGGTGGATACAGTTAAGGATAGTCCAAACCTTGCAACCAAAAATCAACACAGCGGAATACTCAACAACACAATATCAAAATAATTGTTTAACTCTGATTTTCATTAACATGCCCAACTGTAAGGCCTTCCAGATTAGGGCCAATTACAATCAGAAAAAATTTTGCAAGATCACAGGATCTAATACAACACTAGCTAGTTTAGTTCTGAAAACTATCAGCAACTGATGGAAACCCTAAGGCAGATCTAAATTTGAGCTTGCAAGCCTCCAAGAAATCTCCTTGTCTCTAAGTCTGCAAACCACTAGCTCTACAACTAAAAACTATCAAATAACAATATGATCTGCAAGATCATGCAAGATCTTTTCCACAACTTCACCAACTCCAACTTTCAGAACCTCAAATCTGATTCACTAAGTTTTCCAAGTCATGAAATCCTATTGATCTCCCTGATGATCCTTAAACACCTACCCAAAACATCCTATAAATACTAATCATTAGCCACAAGTCTCCTATATGAAACCATTAACTCCCCCCAACAATTACTAAATGCAATAGAAGTCGGCTTCAAAATACCCTTACAAACATTTAATACAACATGTCAGCCTATAACAATAGTTACCAACAATAAATGCACCAAGCTGACCCAACAAATCACATAGAACTCCAGTTGGTAAACTAAAACTACCGAGCAACAGTGAAATAACCGAGCATGTTAGGCATTTCCAAGCACTAGTGTCGACTGAGCACCACAAGCATCGTCGAGTAACACTTTCACTGAGTGCTAGAGATTACTGAGTTCCTTCAGCGACTGAACTTCCTTCAATGATCGAGACCGTCGATCAAGGCTGCAACCGAGTAACACCGGCCAAACACATACCTCCCATGCAGATTCACCGAGTACCCTAGAATGCCCCTGCATCACTCTCTCTCTCTCTCTCTCTCTCTCTCTCTCTCTCTCTCTCTCTCTCTCCCTTCGGTATAATATTGAACATATAATATAAATATTTAATAAGTTAATATTATACTATTATACAATAGAGAAATAAATAATAATAATATAATACATGCTATTATAAAAATTTATACCATAATATTTAATGCTCTGCAATGAAACCTTAAAGCTGATGTCGCCAAAAGTGTGAAGAAGGATTTGTTCGGCAGTCAAAATCTTTTAAGGAGGTCGTTAAGACAAGTAAATATTGTAGTTTTGAGTTCTCATTATTAAATGCTATGCTATTATTATTTAATATTAATATTAAAAATAATAATTTATAATATATAACTTAAAATTGAAAAAAATACTCAATTGAATTAATATTAACATAAAAAGAATACAATTTAATATAACACAATTAATATTACCATAAAAAAATACATTTAATATGAAACTTGAATTTGAGAAAAGTAGTGCAATTGAAATTTCAAAATAGGCGGGAAGTTTTAGATATCCGATATTATCAAATATTTGAAAATTTTGGATATCTGATATTATCGAATATTTGAAAATTTTAGATATCTAATTTTATCAGATATCTGATTAGGCTTGGTATTTGCTTGGGCAATACCAAACGTTGGTGGTCAACCCTTTAGGCATGTTTCAGGAGATAGTTTCTGATATTGAGACTTTGACCATGTAGCTGACGACTATTTTTTCACCCAAAATTGATGAAATGAAAAGGGGTTCTTAAAGACATTATTAGCTTTACATCAATATAATTGCTATCAAATTTCAAGTTCGATAAGTAATTTTTAAAGTCGTAATTGACATACTGATTGAAAAATAACTATAAATTTCAAATTGTTTAACCTTTTTGAAATTTGAAACATGCATCACATTCTATGCTTCGGCTACTATAAGGAAAAAAAATTCAATTTTGTAAAGTTTAGAATTAGTTAAGGTGGTCAGACATGAGAGTTTTTTTATTCTAAAAAAGTTGTAGCAGAAAATTCATAATTAATTACTTATTTGGCAAAAAATTACAAAAAAATATGCGTCACATCCATGAATGAGTCTACTACTTATATCTAGAATCTTGGGAAAATATATCATCATTTGATTTGATTAAGGTGGTCAGACATACATGTACTTTTTATCTTTTCCCTAAAATTTTCGTACTACTACATTGAAATCCAAAATTTTGAACAATTAGATAAAAAAAAATTCAGATAAGGGCTCGTAGTTTAGAAACTACATTCAATTTCCTACAGATTCTATTGTTACAAATATTTCACATAAGGTTCATAAGATGTTTAAATTTTTACGTCAAGTTGACTAACCTTGATTTTCTAATTTTTCATTGCCACTTAAGGCCATAGTTTGGTATACCATGATCCTGCACATACTTGAGAAAGGACAACAAAATACCAGTTGGAAAGATGGCATTTTGAAAGGCTCCCCAAACCCTCATGGGTTTTGACTTGGCTCCCCACAACCAAAACAAATATCCTAGAGAGATTGCACTATGATGAACTAGCTAAAGAATCAATGGGTTTTAGAATGGTACCCAAAACCATCATAGGGTTTTGTAAGGCTCCTAAAACCTTAAGGGGGTTTTGGCAGGCTCTCCTAACATCTAAAAATAGCCTTAAAATAATAGACCGTAAAAAAATAGATGAAGTACAAATGGGTTTTAACCTGGTACCGAAAACCCGCTTAGGGTTTTGAAAGACTCCACAAACCTTAACCATGGGTTTTGACTTGGCTCCCATAACCAAAATATCAATGAAAAATGAAGAAACCCACCTTACTTCCACAACCCTCCTTAGAAACTCCTCTCCACCTCAATATGTGGGGATCCCATCTCAATAAGATTAGTAGAGAAGGGAAAAACTAGAAAATGAGGAAAGAAGAGATTCAAATCCATAATCAAACCATCAAAATAAAGTGCCACCCAAAATAAACCTTAGTTCTCACCATCTCTAAAGCAATAGTCCACCTTCATAGGATAGGTCATCAACTCCATAAGGTAAAAGAGAGAGGAAATCAAAGGGAGATTGAGCCACAACCATATATTGTAATCACACAACAAAACCCCACCTCAATAGGAGCCTTATGGAAATGAATCATGGTTTGAACAACAAAATCCCACTGAAGATAACTTGAAGAAGAAGCACCTGGACTCCAAAAGGGTCAAACCAAGCCCAAACACCACACACCCTTAACAAAAAATAGAAAAAATCCAAACCAGGCCCTTGCAAATTTCTAGCATCTACTTGGCCAACATGAAGAACAAAGCCACCAACAAGAAAGGCACCCAACACCAATAGATAAAAATAAACCATACTTTGCAGAACAAGAAAAACTAGAACACCATAGAAGTAGAGCTAGAACCACTTCTGCAAGAAGAAAAAAGAAATGACCCCCCTATAGGGAAATCCAACACCAAAGAAAGTCTTGCACCACTAGAAACATGCCACTTAAAAATCCACACTCCACCTAGACCAAAGCCTAGCCAAAGGATGCCAACCAAAGCCCAAACAACTAGCTCCAACCGCTCACATCTAGCTCCTCCTAGAGATCCCATCCAAAAAGAAAATGTCAATGTATCTTTCCAAAGGCAAGTCTTGACACCTGCAACCTCTCCAAAAGAAATCCAAGACTAAGTGTAAGAGACTGAGAAAAGAGGCCAGGGAGATTGAAAGCTGCAAGCTTGAAACTTGAAAACAAGACCAAGTAGTGCAAAGGCCTCTGCCAAAAATGACAACACACATAAAATCTAGATACAACCAAAATAAAAACCTCAAACCACAAGGGTTCACCAATCCATAGCCAACTTTGGGAGAAAGGACCATATGACCAAAACTCTATAGCCGTAGGGGCATACATCTCCAATAAAAACCAACACTACACAACCATGGACATTATAGTTCCCTCAGAGAAAAAAAATTGCCACACATGGACTAACACACCAAACTACAATGACTAGATCAAGATCTACAATGAATCGCCCCACTATACAAAAACCAAAATCTGCAAGGCATCCCACAAGTAGAACAAGGAAGGAAGGGGAGGAAGAAACCTCAATAGGTCCATAGAAGAACAAAGCTCTACCACAACATGAAAAATAGAAGTAGAAAAACCTACCAAATCCATGAAAAAAAATCCTCAAAGCCACATAAATCTACATCTCCCAACAAGGCTAGGCAGGGACAAGAGAAAAATCATCATCTTAATCCTTTGATTCACCATCAGATGAGAAAGAATCCAATCCTTTTCTTCTAAAACCCTCGAATAGCCTTTCTCTCTCACTCCCATTCAAACCTTAGAGTTAATAAGATTAGTTAAAAACCTTAATTGATGAAAGAGAAATTACAAAAAAGAAGAAGAGAAAATGAGAAAAATAGAAACTAGCTATGAGGAAGCCAACCAACCAAACTAGAATACACTTTAGCAGAATTTGAAAGAGGTCCCAAACCAAAACCATTGAGCTAAAATAATCAACCAACTATTTATACATAATATAATTGAAGATTGTGCCAAATAGGTAGAAAAAACCAAAGAGGAGCCGAAAGACTAGAATATTAGACTTGTTCATATGACATAAAGATAAATAGAGAGAGATAGAGAGACTTTGAGTGAGAATTTATACTAAAATTTATCACCACTACCCTCTAGACTTTGAGTATCATGTAGTGGTTCAACAATATCATAATAAAGAAACCAAGTGTTGGAGCTCATTTTTGTAAATGTATGAAGAACTAGAGTTAATAGTACAAGTATTTTGTTAGCTTGTTTTTGTAGGATTTTTAGACAATAAATTACTTGAGATCAATCCATTTCCATGGACATGACTAGGAATATTAAACATCTCTAGATGCGAAGAGGGGGGGTTGAACCAACATGCACTATAACCTATTGTTCTTGTTACAATTTATTAACAATTTATTTTAATCCAACTAATCATCCATAAAAGATATGTAAATGACAACGCACACACAAGAACACCATGTATTTACGTGGAAACCTAATGTAGGAAAAATCATGTTGACAATCACACTCACTATATGAACAACATTATTACAATGTTTGTTTTAGGTTCACTGTCATAGGAATGTATGGTTTGATGAAGATACTAAAATTAAACACTAACAGATTTCCACAATCCATATCAATATATTTTTTTTCCTGGGTTCAATTGTGTAATAATTTTTCAGCATCAAATTATAAATGCAATGGGTTCTAATGCTAAAAAATTATTACACAATCGAACCCAAAAACAAAATACATATTGAAAGTAATGATTTTCCTACATTATCCCACTTTCCAATTTTGATTGAAGAAGATAAGCCCACTTCTACTAATGATCAAAATGAAGGTGTGCAATCTTTTGCAGGAGAAGAAGAAACATAAGTTGAACAATCAAGTGAAAGTGATGGTGAAAATACACAGAAAACTAGAAGCATTCAAGAAATTCACCAAGAAGGTCCTAGAAATATCTTTGCTTACTGTGCTCTAATGACTAAGGTGATGCGGGTTGACACTCTAAACACATATGAAGAAGCAAAAGGAAAATATGAATGGGAAGTAGCTATGCAAGATGAGTACAACTCTTTGATGAAAAATGAAATTTGGGAATTGACAACATGTCCAAAAGGAAAAAATGTGGTTGGTTGCAAGTGGACTTACAAAACACATTAGATAGAGATATTGAAAAACATAGAGTACGGTTAATGGCTAAAGATTTCTCAGAAACAAAAGGTATAGACTCTACTAAAACCTTTATTTTAGTTGCTAAAATGACTTCCATTCATACAATAGTTGCTAAAAGATGATAACTATGTTCCCCCATTTCTAATGGTGCTGGCTATCCTCCCGACAAAAATGCACAAGAGACAAAAAAAATAAATTTCCAGATCTATGAAAACAGAGTCATTTTTTTTGTTGTTCTCGATTCAAAATATGTAGATTCTGAAAATTTCGCAAAAATCTGTTGTATTTTCAGATTTGTAAAATCTGATCAATGATACATTTTGTAGGGAGGATAACCGCGTCTATTTCTAATTGCAAATGTACGTCAATTTCCGATAAAATATCTCTAACGAGTAACGCAAACACTGCCTATTTCTATCTCACCCAACTAAGTCAAGTCTAAAGGCAGTAGAGAAGTAATTACAGCAATAATTTTGACTTTGACAACACTCGGGAAATACTTGTGAAGTTCTCAAGGGGGCGCTTTTAACTTTAAAGAATCTTCTCTTTCCTGCATACAGAAGTTCATATTTTCTTATGAAAATAAGAAAATATGAACGAGATGGAGCCATTGGCAGGTATTATTTCCCCAACAGTAGGAATAGTGACTGTAATTATATCATTTTCTTGCTTTATTGTAGACAGCAAAGGGGCCTCCTTCCAGAACTCCCTTTCTAAGAAAATAATTATAATGGTTGCCGTGGGGAAATCAAAATAATCCCAACATGTTTGTTTGGAGAT
Organism: Chamaecyparis obtusa; assembly: GCA_027943335.1. Taxonomy (NCBI): domain Eukaryota; kingdom Viridiplantae; phylum Streptophyta; class Pinopsida; order Cupressales; family Cupressaceae; genus Chamaecyparis; species Chamaecyparis obtusa. The sequence continues at coordinate 422,324 of BSBK01008110.1, forward strand.
CGCCTGTTTCTTTCAGATTGGGCATGTTTGTATACAATTGAAAATAACAATGTGTTAAAATATAAATTTATGTGGTTTTCCAAAAATGCAATGAATCAATTGGGTGATTGTTGATATAGCTTTTCCTTTTGAGGTGGGTGACTATTTAAATTATAAACCTTGACTTTTTTAAGAACTATTATTTTGTACAACATAATGACATATAATATGTAAGTTTTTAAAATGTTAATTGTAGGGACCGATTTAGTGTGGAGAATATAATAGTCAAGCAACACATATCTTCAATGTTTATTAATTGAATATGATATAAAATTTAATTTTTTATTGGTGTCATTAAAAGTAAATTCATAAAAGAAATATTGTAGTATAGTATAAAATAAGTTTAGCATTCATATTTAGATTGAAATTGAATTTGTAGTAAAATAAAAATAATGAGATTCATTGTGATATTGCTATCAAGATTCACCTCTTAAGTTTTCAAGACAAACTCATAGACTCATGTTTCATGAGTGGTGGTTCACAAGAACAAATCTGTCATGAGAATGATTGTAACACTTAGCACTCATTGCATCTAGGTGATGCTCACAAGGGTGAAGCATTAGGCCTCCCTACGAGGTCACCCATCCCAATATTACTCCAACTTACCAATGAGAATTATGTTTAGTGAGAAGAAATATAATAGCCAAACAAAAGAAATCGTCACTATCTAATTATATCATTTAGTTATATCATCATATTTCAAATTCTATAATACACCTGTAATGCAGTTAGGTCTTTAGTACATGCAATGCATCTATTTAGCAACTTATATTTGAGTTTAGTAGAATAAGGTACTAAAAATAGCCATTAGACTTGGTATGTAAGGATTGAAATTCAAGAATCTTTATATCATTATCGTGTCCTAAGATTGAATTAGCAATAAAAGTGAGAGTGACAAGTTAGGTGACAATAAGCACCAATGGAAGATGAGAACAAATGTTGCTAACTTGTTGATAGTAGATAAAATAAGTTAATATGTGACTATTTGATGAAGGGTGCTCCCCTTAATACCACAAACACATAACAGAAACGGAGAAACCACAACAATATGCAAGAACAGAAAATTGGCTTCTTATTATCTCCACAAATGTGGAATTACAAACTTTTAGAATTACAATATGCAAAGCCACATGGGCATTACCTTACAATATTCTTTAGGACAAAGTCTCGAATCAATACCCAGATCTACTACCCAGAACTATTCTGAACTGCCTAAGACAATAATACAGCCTTCCTTATATAGGCAATTTTTCACCGCCTGGGAAGGTTCCAGAATTTTAGCCAATAAGGCCGACCAAACTTAGAATTAATTTATTTTACATTTCATTACATCATAGTCGGCTCAAGATAACCTTTGAAACCCGAACAGAAATTTTGAAGAAAATTATTTTTCGCCATTTCAGGTGGCCCAACTTCCGAAGACCATAAGTCATCACCAATTGACCCGATCGGCTATTATAACCCCATTTTGGAAACGCCACGAAGCGCTCTACAGGCTTGACTGGTGCAAGCGCTTGTCTCCCAAATTTTTGACCTCATCCGGGGCCTCTAAAGCCTTCAAAACTGAGTTCAAAGTTTCTGTACCCTGCTGCCAATACCGAAAATCTTCAATATCTTCCAATATACACTTGATCTGGCAATGAAACTTTACTGGCAGACTTATATGACCAAAATGAACCTCCAAGAAAGAAATCAGATCATTCTGAGAACATACGAAAATTACCAAAAATAGTAACTTTCCATAAATAGCAGCTCTGCACAAAATAACCCTTATTGAATATAAAAACATAAATATTTTTGGGTGATGCAAGATTGCTCTTACACCCAGGATGCTCCTGCATCAGACACCCGGGGTAATTTGAGAAGTGACCCTGTCACGACTCAGGTGTGCAGAGGAAAACTAAGATGGCTAACCTCCTCCTTTGGCAGCCATGATGAATCTTCAACAGGTCATCCTTTCCACTTGACCAGATATTCTTCATATGTCCTGTTCCTTGTGCTTCTGCCAACACGACTATCCAGTATATCTTCGATCTCCTTAGTGTCTAAACTGGTTGCTGGAATACTCCACTGTGCTGCTGTGATCTCATCTTCAACACCTCCTTCATGATACTCTGTCAAATCTGAAATGTTAAACACTGGTGAAATATTTAGCTTAGTAGGCAATTCTACCTCATATGCGTTTCCTGAATCATGTTTCTTCAATATCCTGCATGGTCCAAACTTCTTCATTTTCAGCTTGTTATATGTACCAATTGGAAACCGCTCCTTCCGCAAATGAACCATGACTTCATCACCAACCTGAAATTCCTTATGCCTCCTTTTCTCATCTGCCTTAGCTTTATACTGTGCGTTCATCTTGGTAATATACTTCCTCACCTCCTCATGGATGTTCTTCAAGTGTTCTGCAAAATCCTCAGCTTCAGCACTACTTATTTCTCCTTTATCTATCTTCCTCAATTCAGATGCATTTCTTGGACTACTTCCATATACAATCTGGAATGGTGATTTACCAGTGCTCCTGTTGACAGAATTATTGTATGCAAATTCTGCCTGCGGTAAAATTAAATCCCATCCCGTTGGCTTATCTCCAACCAAACATCTCATCAAATTTTTCAAACTCCTATTCACCACCTCTGTCTGTCCATCAGTCTGTGGATGATGTGATGAACTGAACTTCAAATCTGTCTTCAACTTCTTCCACAATGTACGCCAGAAATATCCAACAAACTTAGTGTCCCGATCTGAAACTATGGTCTTTGGCAAACCATGAAGTCTCACTACTTCTCTGAAAAACAATTCTGCTACATGAACAGCATCATTAGTCTTCTTACAGGGAATGAAATGTGCCATCTTTGAAAATCTGTCAACTACTACAAAAATTGAATCATGTCCCCGCTGTGTCCTCGGTAAACCAAGAACAAAGTCCATGCTGATATCCTCCCAAGGCTTCTCTGGTACAGGTAATGGCTGATACAACCCTGTATTCTGCTTCACTCCTTTCGCCATCTGACATACTCTGCAACTCTGTATAAACTTCTTCACATCTTGCTGCAACTGTGGCCAATAATAATTCTCACTAACCAAACCAAGGGTTTTATCACGACCAAAATGTCCAGCCAATCCTCCGCTATGCTTCTCCTTGATGAGATTCTCCCTCATAGAACTTCGTGGAATGCACAACTGACTCCCTCTGAATAGCATATCATCCTGGATGATGAAATCCAACCATTTTGTCCTGTCTAGAGTAACAGGTTCTGTACAAGCTTTCCAAGCTTCACCAAAATTAGGATCCTCTGGATACAAATTTTTGAGTTCTTTGAACCCAACCACTTCAATTTGCATTTTTGTCAGCAATAGTTGCCTTCTGCTAAGAGCATCTGCAACCCTATTAGACTTTCCACTCCTGTGTTTCAAAACAAATGTGTAACTCTGCAAAAACTCAACCCATTTCAAATGCCTCTGATTCAACTTTCCTTGACTATTCAAATATTGCAAAGCTTGATGATTAGTATACAAAACAAACTCCTTAGGAAGCAGATAATAACTCCACTTCTTTAATGCCTGAACTATAGCATAAAATTCTTGATCATAAACAGAATATTTCCTCTTGGCATCATTTAACTTCTCACTGAAATAAGCAACAGGTTTACCTTCTTGGCTCATAACAGCTCCTATTGTAGTACCACTAGCATCACAATCTACTTGAAACACCTTATTGAAATCTGGAAGTGCTAAAACAGGTTGTTCTGTAACTTTTTGTTTCAATAATTGAAAAGTCTTTTCTACTCCTTTAGTCCACTTAAACTCTTTTCTATCCCCTCTCATTGTTTCAGTCAAGGGTGCACAAATACTACTAAAATTTCGGATAAATTTTCTGTAAAAGCTAGCCAAACCATGAAAATATCTTACCTCAGTAGCACTCCTTGGAGTAGACCATTCAAGGATAGCCTGTACCTTCTCTGGGTCCATTTTTAGACCTTCTGTTGAAACTACAAATCCCAAATACACTAACTCTTTCTTCACAAAACTGCACTTCTTCAAATTAATCAACAATTTCTCTTCTCTCAGCTTCTCAAATACCATACGAATATGCATCATATGCTCCTCCAATGTCTTACTAAAGATCAAAATATCATCTAGATAAACAATGACAAACTTACCTAGAAATTCTTTCAGAACCTCGTTCATGAGCCGCATGAAAGTGCTCGGTGCATTGGTTAGCCCAAAAGGCATGACTAACCACTCATACAGTCCTTCCTTTGTCTTGAAGGCAGTCTTCCATTCATCTCTTTCTCTGATCCGAATCTGATGATATCCACTTTTTAGATCTATCTTTGAAAAATACACAGCTCCACTCAAACAGTCCATAATATCATCCATTCGTGGCAATGGAAACCTGTACTTGATTGTGATCTTGTTTATTGCCCTAGAATCTGTACACATCCTCCATTCTCCATTCTTCTTTGGTGCTAATACCGCTGGTACAGCACAGGGACTCAGAGTCTCACTGATCAATCCTTTCTGTAACAACTCATGTACTTGTTTGTTCAACTCCTCACTTTCTGCAGGTGTCATTCTGTGTGCTGCCTTGTTCGGCAAACTCACTCCTGAAATCAAGTCCATCTGATGACTGATCTTCCTGACTGGTGGTAATCCATCAGGCACGTTATCGGATACAATATCCTGAAACTCATTCAACAAATCTACAACTTCTACAGGAACATCTTCTACTTCCTCTTTACCAGCTTTTGGAATTAAAGCAAAACATACATGCTCATGCCTCATACCATCTAGGAAATTTCTTCCATCAACAAGAGTTATCCTTGCAGTACCACATACCTTTTCTTCAGTCTCCTTCAATGGTTTTAGCTTATGTCACACTCCATCTTTTGTCAGGGAATAGGTATTCGCATGACCATCATGTACAGCACATCTGTCAAACTGGCATGGTCTACCCAACAACATATGACATGCATCCATAGATATGATATCACATAATACCTCATCTTGGTATCCCCCGATCTTGAACTTTACCGAGCACTGTTCACTGACCATGACCTTGTGGTCATCCTGCACCCAGGCAATCCGATATGGATGTGGGTGTTTCTGTCTCTTGAGCTTCAACTTTGTCACCATCTCTTCTGACACCAAATTGTCAGTGCTTCCACTATCGATAATCACATCACAGCATTTACCCTCACACTTGCATCTAGTGAAAAACAGGCTCCTCCTTTGTTCAGGTTCATTCTCACCACTCAGCAAGACTCTTCTATTAATTAGCGTTTCTCCTCTTTCAGCATCTTCAAAATTTGATGATCTAGCGTCTTCATCGACATGTGCAACTCTGGCCTGGCCTTCATTTCTCCTATCTGGTCTGCCTTGGCACTGAGGACATTCAAATGCCCTGTGACCTTCTTCTCCACAGTGAAAACATGTTCCACGGAAGTCACCTCTTCCAGATCCTTGTCCTCTTCCTCTCCCTCTTTGATCTCTATTATTCTGATCCTGGAAGCGATTGAAATTATTTCCTCGCTGATTCTGACTGCTACTGGCCTCATTCTTCTTTTTCGGATCTTCATTTCGGCCACCATATGACCGTCCACCAGATCGTCCACCGCGACCTCTTCCGTTTTGTCTGCTCTCAAACTTCTTGTTCAGCTTTTCCTCTACTTTTAGGGCAAACTGGTATGCCTCTTCAATACTATTCATATGAACCAGATTCAGCTCCTCCTGAATGCTTGGCCTTAACCTATTAAGGTATCGGGCAACTTTCTCCTTATCAGCTTCTGCATGGCCTGTTCTGATGAGAAGTCGATAGAACTCCTCTGTATACTCCTGAACAGATCTTCTTGCTTGCTTCAAACTCTGTATTTTCTTCAGTAGGTCAAGCTCATAATCAACAGGAATGAACTGTCGCTTTAATTTATCCACCATCCGATCCCATCTCGTGATTTTCTCCTTTCCCCTTCTATTTCGCTCCAACTGAATCTCTTGCCACCATATCTTCGCATGACCTTTCAGTCTGGCCTTCGCAAATTTGACCCTATCAGGATCCTCAACATCTTCATACTCAAAATATTCTTCACATTCATTGATCCAGTCGATCAATTCCTCTGGGTTAAGATTTCCAGAAAATGTATGAACCTCAATCTTAGGTCTTTTCTCAATCTTGGAAATCGCTCGAAAAAGTTTTTCTTCCTCCTGGTTCACAATTTCAATTTCTCCTTCTTGATATTCTTCTTCGGCTTCATCCTCGCTTTCGTCTCTGACATTAAGATTCATTCCTCTGCGAATCTCTTCTTGCAATGCTCGCACTTGTCTCTGCAGCTCTCTAACCTCAGGTGTCACAGCACCAGGTCTTCCACCACGTTCTCTTCGTGAAGGCATTTTCGCGATGCGCGCTAAAACCCTAACCACGGTCCTGGTGCAAACTGCCTCACAGTCGGCGATCTGTTTACACACTCAAGAAAACCTGCTCTGATACCACTTGATGAAGGGTGCTCCCCTTAATACCACAAACACATAACAGAAACGGAGAAACCACAACAATATGCAAGAACAGAAAATTGGCTTCTTATTATCTCCACAAATGTGGAATTACAAACTTTTAGAATTACAATATGCAAAGCCACATGGGCATTCCCTTACAATATTCTTTAGGACAAAGCCTTGAATCAATACCCAGATCTACTACCCAGAACTATTCTGAACTGCCTAAGACAATAATACAACCTTCCTTATATAGGCAATTTTTCACCGCCTGGGAAGGTTCCAGATTTTTAGCCAATAAGGCCGACCAAACTTAGAATTAATTTATTTTACATTTCATTACATCATAGTCGGCTCAAGATAACCTTTGAAACCCAAACAGAAATTTTGAAGAAAATTATTTTTCGCCATTTCAGGTGGCCCAACTTCCGAAGACCATAAGTCATCACCAGTTGACCCGATCGGCTATTATAACCCCATTTTGAAAACACCACGAAGCGCTCTATAGGATTGATTGGCGCAAGCACCCGTCACCCAAATTTTTGACCTCATCCCGGGCCTCTAAAGCCTTCAAAACTGAGTTCAAAGTTTCTGTACCCTGCTGCCAATACCGAAAATCTTCAATATCTTCCAATATACACTTGATCTGGCAATGAAACTTTACTGGCAAACTTATATGACCAAAATGAACCTCCAAGAAAGAAATCAGATCATTCTGAGCACATACAAAAATTACCAAAAATAGTAACTTTCCATAAATAGCAGCTTTGCACAAAATAACCCTTATTGAATATAAAAACATAAATATTTTTGGGTGATGCAAGATTGCTTTTACACCCAGGATGCTCCTGCATCAGACACCCTGGGTAATTTGAGAAGTGACCCTGTCACGACTCAGGTGTGCAGAGGAAAACTAAGATGGCTAACCTCCTCCTTTGGTAGCCATGATGAATCTTCAACAGGTCGTCCTTTCCACTTGACCAGATATTCTTCATATGTCCTGTTCATTGTGCTTCTGCCAACATGACTGTCCAGTATATCTTCGATCTCCTTAGTGTCTGAACTAGTTGCTGGAATACTCCACTGTGCTGCTGTGATCTCATCTTCAACACCTCCTTCATGATACTCTGTCAGATCTGAAATGTTAAACACTAGTGAAATATTTAGCTTAGTAGGCAATTCTACCTCATATGCGTTTCCTGAATCATGTTTCTTCAATATCCTGCATGGTCCAAACTTCTTCATTTTCAGCTTGTTATATGTACCAATTGGAAACCGCTCCTTCCGCAAATGAACCATGACTTCATCACCAACCTGAAATTCCTTATGCCTCCTTTTCTCATCTGCCTTAGCCTTATACTATGCGTTCATCTTGGTAATATGCTTCCTCACCTCCTCATGGATGTTCTTCAAGTGTTCTGCAAAATCCTCAGCTTCAGCACTACTTATTTCTTCTTTATCTATCTTCCTCAATTCAGATGCATTTCTTGGACTACTTCCATATACAATCTGGAATGGTGATTTACCAGTGCTCCTGTTGACAGAATTATTGTATGCAAATTCTGCCTATGGTAAAATCAAATCCCATCCCGTTGGCTTATCTCCAACCAAACATCTCATCAAATTTCCCAAACTCCTATTCACCACCTCTGTCTGTCCATCAGTCTGTGGATGATGTGATGAACTGAACTTCAAATCTGTCTTCAACTTCTTCCACAATGTACGCCAGAAATATCCAACAAACTTAGTGTCCCGATCTGAAACTATGGTCTTTGGCAAACCATGAAGTCTCACTACTTCTCTGAAAAACAATTCTGCTACATGAACAGCATCATTAGTCTTCTTGCAGGGAATGGAATGTGCCATCTTTGAAAATCTGTCAACTACTACAAAAATTGAATCATGTCCCCGCTGTGTCCTCGGTAAACCAAGAACAGAGTCCATGCTGATATCCTCCCAAGGCTTCTCTGGTACAGGTAATGGCTGATACAACCCTGTATTCTGCTTCACTCCTTTCGCCATCTGACATACTCTGCAACTCTGTACAAACTTCTTCACATCTTGCTGCAACTGTGGCCAATAATAATTTTCACTAACCAAACCAATGGTTTTATCACGACCAAAATGTCCAGCCAATCCTCCGCTATGCTTCTCCTTGATGAGATTCTCCCTCATAGAACTTCGTGGAATGCACAACTGACTCCCTCTGAATAGCATATCATCCTGGATGATGAAATCCAACCATTTTGTCCTGTCTAGAGTAACAGGTTCTGTACAAGCTTTCCAAGCTTCACCAAAATTAGGATCCTCTGGATACAAATTCTTGAGTTCCTTGAATGCAACCACTTCAATCTGCATTTCTGTCAGCAATAGTTGCCTTCTGCTAAGAGCATCTGCAACCCTATTAGACTTTCCACTCCTGTGTTTCAAAACAAATGTGTAACTCTGCAAAAACTCAACCCATTTCAAATGCCTCTGATTCAACTTTCTTTGAGTATTCAAATATTGCAAAGCTTGATGATTAGTATACAAAACAAACTCTTTAGGAAGCAGATAATGTCTCCACTTATTTAATGCCTGAACTATAGCATAAAATTCTTGATCATAAACAAAATATTTCCTCTTGGCATCATTTAACTTCTCACTGAAATAAGCAACAGGTTTACCTTCTTGGCTCATAACAGCTCCTATTGCAGTACCACTAGCATCACAATCTACTTGAAACACCTTATTAAAATCTGGAAGTGCTAAAATAGGTTGTTCTGTAACTTTTTGTTTCAATAATTGAAAACTCTTTTCTGCTCCTTTAGTCCACTTAAACTCTTTTCTATCCCCTCTCATTGTTTCAGTCAAGGGTCCACAAATACTGCTAAAATTTTGGATAAACTTTCTGTAAAAGCTACCCAAACCATGAAAAGATCTTACCTCAGTAGCACTTCTTGGAGTAGACCATTCAAACATAGCCTGTACCTTCTCTGGGTCCATTTTTAGACCTTCTACTGAAACTACAAATCCCAAATACACTAACTCTTTATTCACAAAACTGCACTTCTTCAAATTAATCAACAATTTCTCTTCTCTCAGCTTCTCAAATACCATACGAATATGCATCATATGCTCCTCCAATGTCTTACTAAAGATCAAAATATCATCTAGATAAACAATGACAAACTTACCTAGAAATTCTTTCAGAACCTCATTCATGAGCCGCATGAAAGTACTCGGTGCATTGGTTAGCCCAAAAGACATGACTAACCACTCATACAGTCCTTCCTTTTTCTTGAAGGCAGTCTTCCATACATCTCCTTCTCTGATCCGAATCTGATGATATCCACTTTTTAGATCTATCTTTGAAAAATACACAGCTCCACTCAAACAGTCCATAATATCATCCATTCGTGGCAATGGAAACCTGTACTTGATTGTGATCTTGTTTATTGCCCTAGAATCTGTACACATCATCCATTCTCCATTCTTCTTTGGTGCTAATACCGCTGGTACAGCATAGGGACTCAGACTCTCACGGATCAATCATTTCTGTAACAACTCATGTACTTGTCTGTTCAACTCCTCACTTTCTGCAGGTGTCATTCTGTGTGCTGCCTTGTTCGGAAAACTCACTCCTAGGATCAAGTCCATCTGATGACTGATCTTTCTGACTTGTGGTAATCCATCAGGCATGTTATCGGATACAATATCCTGAAACTCATTCAACAAATCTACAACTTCTACAGGAACATCTTCTACTTCCTCTTTACCAGCTTTTGGAATTAAAGAAAAACATACATGCTCATGCGTCATACCATCTAGGAAATTTCTTCCATCAACAAGAGTTATCCTTGTAGTACCACATACCTTTTCTTCAGTCTCCTTTGATGGTTTTAGCTTATGTCGCACTCCATCCTTCGTCAGGGAATAGGTATTCGCACGACCATCATGTACATCACATCTGTCAAACTGCCATGGTCTACCCAACAACATATGACATGCATCCATAGATATGATATCACACAATACCTCATCTTGGTATCCGCCGATCTTGAACTTTACCGGGCACTGTTCACTGACCATGACCTTGTGGTCATCCTGCACCCAGGCAATTCGATATGGATGTGGGTGTTTCTGTCTCTTGAGCTTCAACTTTGTCACCATCTCTTCTGACACCAAATTTTCAGTGCTTCCACTATCGATAATCACATCACAGCATTTACCCTCACACTTGCATCTAGTGCGAAACAGGCTCCTCCTTTGTTCAGGTTCATTCTCACCACTCAGCAAGACTCTTCTATTAATTAGCGTTTCTCCTCTTTCAGCATCTTCAGAATTTGATGATCTAGCATCTTCATCGACATGTGCAACTCTGGCCTGGCCTTCATTTCTCCTATCTGTTCTGCCTTGGCGCTGAAGACATTCAAATGCCCTGTGACCTTCTTCTCCATAGTGAAAACATGTTCCACGGAAGCCACCTCTTCCAGATCCTTGTCCTCTTTCTCTCCCTCTTTGATCTCTATTATTCTGATCCTGGAAGCGATTGAAATTATTTCCTCGCTGATTCTGACTGCTACTGGCCTCATCCTTGTTTTTCGGATCTTCATTTCGGCCACCATATGACCGTCCACTAGATCGTCCACCGCGACCTCTTCCGTTTTGTCTGCTCTCAAACTTCTTGTTCATCTTTTCCTCTACTTTTAGGGCAAACTGGTATGCCTCTTCAATACTATTCATTCGAACCAGATTCAGCTCCTCCTGAATGCTTGGCCTTAACCCATTAAGGTATCGGGCAACTTTCTCCTTATCAGCTTCTGCATGGCCTGTTCTGATGAGAAGTCGATAGAACTCCTCTGTATACTCCTGAACAGATCTTCCTGCTTGCTTCAAACTCTGCATTTTCTTCAGTAGGTCAAGCTCATAATCAATAGGAATGAACTGTCGCTTTAATTTATGCACCATCCGATCCCATCTCGTGATTTTCTCCTTTCCCCTTCTATTTCGCTCCAACTGAATCTCTTGCCACCATATCTTCGCATAACCTTTCAGTCTGGCCTTCGCAAATTTGACCCTATCAGGATCCTCAACATCTTCATACTCAAAATATTCTTCACATTCATTGATCCAGTCGATTAATTCCTCTGGGTTAAGATTTCCAAAAAATGTAGGAACCTCAATCTTAGGTCTTTTCTCAATCTTGAAAATCGCTTGAAAAAGTCTTTCTTCCTCCTGGTTCACAATTTCAATTTCTCCTTCTTGATATTCTTATTCGGCTTCATCCTCGCTTTCATCTCTGACATTAAGATTCATTCCTCTGCGAATCTCTTCTTGCAATGCTCGCACTTGTCTTTGCAGCTCTCTAACCTCAGGTGTCACAGCACCAGGTCTTCCGCCACGTTCTCTTCGTGGAGGCATTTTCGCGATGCACGCTGAAACCCTAACCACGGTCCTGGTGCAAACTGCCTCACAGTCGGCGATCTATTTACACACTCAAGAAAACCTGCTCTGATACCACTTGATGAAGGGTGCTCCCCTTAATACCACAAACACATAACAAAAATGGAGAAACCACAACAATATGCAAGAACAGAAAATTGGCTTCTTATTATCTCCACAAATGTGGAATTACAAACTTTTAGAATTACAATATGCAAAGCCACATGGGCATTCCCATACAATATTCTTTAGGACAAAGCCTCGAATCAATACCCAGATCTACTACCCAGAACTATTCTGAACTGCCTAAGACAATAATACAGCCTTCCTTATATAGGCAATTTTTCATCGCCTGGGAAGGTTCCAGAATTTTAGCCAATAAGGCCGACCAAACTTAGAATTAATTTATTTTACATTTCATTACATCATAGTCGGCTCAAGATAACCTTTGAAACCCGAACAGAAATTTTGAAGAAAATTATTTTTCGCCATTTCAGGTGGCCCAACTTCCGAAGACCATAAGTCATCACCAGTTGACCCGATCGGCTATTATAACCCCATTTTGGAAACGCCACGAGGTGCTCTACAGGCTTGATCGGCGCAAGCACCCGTCACTCAAATTTTCGACCTCATCCCGGGCCTCTAAAGCCTTCAAAACTGAGTTCAAAGTTTCTGTACCCTGTTGCCAATATCGAAAATCTTCAATATCTTCCAATATACACTTGATCTGGCAATGAAACTTTACTGGCAGACTTATATGACCAAAATGAACCTCCAAGAAAGAAATCAGATCATTCTAAGCACATACGAAAATTATCAAAAATAGTAACTTTCCATAAATAGCAGCTCTGCACAAAATAACCCTTATTGAATATAAAAACATAAATATTTTTGGGTGATGCAAGATTGCTCTTACACCCAGGATGCTCCTGCATCAGACACCCGGGGTAATTTGAGAAGTGACCCTGTCACGACTCAGGTGTGCAGAGGAAAACCAAGATGGCTAACCTCCTCCTTTGGCAGCCATGATGAATCTACAATAGGTCGTCCTTTCCACTTGACCAGATATTCTTCATATGTCCTGTTCCTTGTGCTTCTGCCAACATGACTGTCCAGTATATCTTCGATCTCCTTAGTGTCTGAACTAGTTGCTGGAATACTCCACTGTGCTGCTGTGATCTCATCTTCAACACCTCCTTCATGATACTCTGTCAGATCTGAAATGTTAAACACTAGTGAAATATTTAGCTCAGTAGGCAATTCTACCTCATATGCGTTTCCTGAATCATGTTTTTTCAATATCCTGTATGGTCCAAACTTCTTCATTTTCAGCTTGTTATATGTACCAATTGGAAACCGCTCTTTCCGCAAATGAACCATGACTTCATCACCAACCTGAAATTCTTTATGCCTCCTTTTCTCATCTGCCTTAGACTTATACTGTGCGTTCATCTTGGTAATATGCTTCCTCACCTCCTCATGGATGTTCTTCAAGTGTTCTGCAAAATCCTCAGCTTCAGCACTACTTATTTCTCCTTTATCTATCTTCCTCAATTCAGATGCATTTCTTGGACTACTTCCATATACAATCTAGAATGGTGATTTACCAGTGCTCCTGTTGACAGAATTTTTGAATGCAAATTCTGCCTGTGGTAAAATCAAATCCCATCCCGTTGGCTTATCTCCAACCAAACATCTCAGAAAATTTCCCAAACTCCTATTCACCACCTCTGTCTGTCCATCAGTCTGTGGATGATGTGATGAACTGAACTTCAAATCTGTCTTCAACTTTTTCCACAATGTATGCCAGAAATATCCAACAAACTTAGTGTTCCGATCTGAAACTATGGTCTTTGGCAAACCATGAAGTCTCACTACTTCTCTGAAAAACAATTCTGCTACATGAACAGCATCATTAGTCTTCTTGCAGGGAATGAAATGTGCCATCTTTGAAAATCTGTCAACTACTACAAAAATTGAATCATGTCCCCGCTGTGTCCTCGGTAAACCAAGAATAAAGTCCATGCTGATATCCTCCCAAGGCTTCTCTGGTACAGGTAATGGCTAATACAACCCTATATTCTGCTTCACTCCTTTCGCCATCTGACATACTCTGCAACTCTGTACAAACTTCTTCACATCTTGCTGCAACTGTAGCCAATAATAATTCTCACTAACCAAACCAAGGGTTTTATCACGACCAAAATGTCCAGCCAATCCTCCGCTATGCTTCTCCTTGATGAGATTCTCCCTCATAGAACTTCGTGGAATGCACAACTGACTCCCTCTGAATAGCATATCATCCTGGATGATGAAATCCAACCATTTTGTCCTGTCTAGAGTAACAGGTTCTGTACAAGCTTTCCAAGCTTCACCAAAATCAGGATCCTCTGGATACAAATTCTTGAGTTCCTTGAACCCAACCACTTCAATCTACATTTCTGTCAGCAATAGTTGCCTTCTGCTAAGAGCATCTGCAACCCTATTAGACTTTCCACTCCTGTGTTTCAAAACAAATGTGTAACTCTGCAAAAACTCAACCCATTTCAAATGCCTCTGATTCAACTTTCCTTGACTATTCAAATATTGCAAAGCTTGATGATCAGTATACAAAACAAACTCCTTAGGAAGCAGATAATGTCTCCACTTCTTTAATGCCTGAACTATAGCATAAAATTTTTGATCATAAACAAAATATTTCCTCTTGGCATCATTTAACTTCTCACTGAAATAAGCAACAGGTTTACCTTCTTGGCTCATAACAGCTCCTATTGCAGTACCACTAGCATCGCAATCTACTTGAAACACCTTATTGAAATCTGGAAGTGCTAAAATAGGTTGTTCTGTAACTTTTTGTTTCAATAATTGAAAACTCTTTTCTGCTCCTTTAGTCCACTTAAACTCTTTTCTATCCCCTCTCATTGTTTCAGTCAAGGGTCCACAAATACTACTAAAATTTTGGATAAATTTTCTGTAAAAGCTAGCCAAACCATGAAAAGATCTTACCTCAGTAGCACTCCTTGGAGTAGACCATTCAAGGATAGCCTGTACCTTCTCTGGGTCCATTTTTAGACCTTCTGCTGAAACTACAAATCCCAAATACACTAACTCTTTCTTCACAAAACTGCACTTCTTCAAATTAATCAATAATTTCTCTTCTCTCAGCTTCTCAAATACCATACGAATATGCATCATATGCTCCTCCAATGTCTTACTAAAGATCAAAATATCATCTAGATAAACAATGACAAACTTACCTAGAAATTCTTTCAGAACCTCGTTCATGAGCCGCATGAAAGTGCTCGGTGCATTGGTTAGCCCAAAAGGCATGACTAACCACTCATACAGTCCTTCCTTTGTTTTGAAGGCAGTCTTCCATTCATCTCCTTCTCTGATCCGAATCTGATGATATCCACTTTTTAGATCTATCTTTGAAAAATACACAGCTCCACTCAAACAGTCCATAATATCATCCATTCGTGGCAATGGAAACCTGTACTTGATTGTGATCTTATTTATTGCCCTAGAATCTGTACACATCCTCCATTCTCCATTCTTCTTTGGTGCTAATACCGCTGGTACAACACAGGGACTCAGACTCTCACGGATCAATCCTTTCTGTAACAACTCATGTACTTATCTGTTCAACTCCTCACTTTCTGCAGGTGTCATTCTGTGTGCTGCCTTGTTCGGCAAACTCGCTCCTGGGATCAAGTCCATCTGATGACTGATCTTCCTGACTGGTGGTAATCCATCAGGCACGTTATCGAATACAATATCCTGAAACTCATTTAACAAATCTGCAACTTCTACAGGAACATCTTCTACTTCCTCTTTACCAGCTTTTGGAATTAAAGCAAAACATACATGCTCATGCCTCATACCATCTAGGAAATTTCTTCCATCAACAAGAGTTATGATTGCAGTACCACATACCTTTTCTTCAGTCTCCTTCAATGGTTTTAGCTTATGTCGCACTCCATCCTTTGTCAGGGAATAGGTATTCGCACGACCATCATGTACAGCACATTTGTCAAACTGCCATGGTCTACCCAACAACATATGACATGCATCCATAGATATGATATCACACAATACCTCATCTTGGTATCCGCCGATCTTGAACTTTACCGGGCACTGTTCACTGACCATGACCTTGTGGTCATCCTGCACCCAAGCAATCCGATATGGATGTGGGTGTTTCTGTCTCTTGAGCTTCAACTTTGTCACCATCTCTTCTGACACCAAATTGTCAGTGCTTCCACTATCGATAATCACATCACAGCATTTACCCTCACACTTGCATCTAGTGCGAAACAGGCTCCTCCTTTGTTCAGGTTCATTCTCACCACTCAGCAAGACTCTTCTATTAATTAGCATTTCTCCTCTTTCAGCATCTTCAGAATTTGATGATCTAGCATCTTCATCGACATGTGCAACTCTGGCCTGGCCTTCATTTCTCCTATCTATTCTGCCTTGGCGCTGAGGACATTCAAATGCCCTGTGACCTTCTTCTCCACAGTGAAAACATGTTCCACGGAAGCCACCTCTTCCAGATCCTTGTCCTCTTCCTCTCCCTCTTTGATCTCTATTATTCTGATCCTGGAAGTGATTGAAATTATTTCCTCGCTGATTCTGACTACTACTGGCCTCATCCTTCTTTTTCAGATCTTCATTTTGGCCACCATATGACCGTCCACCAGATCGTCCACCGCGACCTCTTCCGTTTTGTCTGCTCTCAAACTTCTTGTTCAGCTTTTCCTCTACTTTTAGGGCAAACTGGTATGCCTCTTCAATACTATTCATTCGAACCAGATTCAGCTCCTCCTGAATGCTTGGCCTTAACCCATTAAGGTATCGGGAAACTTTCTCCTTATCAGCTTCTGCATGGCCTGTTCTGATGAGAAGTCGATAGAACTCCTCTGTATACTCCTGAACAGATCTTCCTGCTTGCTTCAAACTCTGCATTTTCTTCAGTAGGTCAAGCTCATAATCAACAGGAATGAACTGTCGCTTCAATTTATCCACCATCCGATCCCATCTCGTGATTTTCTCCTTTCCCCTTCTATTTCGCTCCAACTGAATCTCTTGCCACCATATCTTCGCATGACCTTTCAGTCTGGCCTTCGCAAATTTGACCCTATCAGGATCCTCAACATCTTCATACTCAAAATATTCTTCACATTCATTGATCCAGTCGATCAATTCCTCTGGGTTAAGATTTCCAGAAAATGTAGGAACTTCAATCTTAGGTCTTTTCCCAATCTTGGAAATCGGTCGAAAAAGTCTTTCTTCCTCCTGGTTCACAATTTCAATTTCTCCTTCTTGATATTCTTCTTCGGCTTCATCCTTGCTTTCGTCTCTGACATTAAGATTCATTCTTCTGCGAATCTCTTCTTGCAATGCTCGCACTTGTCTCTGCAGCTCTCTAACCTCAGGTGTCACAGCACCAGGTCTTTTGCCACGTTCTCTTCGTGGAGGCATTTTTGCGATGCGCGCTGAAACCCTAACCACGGTCCTGGTGCAAACTGCCTCACAGTCGGCGATCTGTTTACACACTCAAGAAAACCTGTTCTGATACCACTTGATGAAGGGTGCTCCCCTTAATACCACAAACACATAACAGAAACAAAGAAACCACAACAATATGCAAGAACAGAAAATTGGCTTCTTATTATCTCCACAAATGTGGAATTACAAACTTTTAGAATTACAATATGCAAAGCCACATGGGCATTCCCTTACAATATTCTTTAGGACAAAGCCTCGAATCAATACCCAGATCTACTACCCAGAACTATTCTGAACTGCCTAAGACAATAATACAGCCTTCTTTATATAGGTAATTTTTCACCGCCTGGGAAGGTTCCAGAATTTTAGCCAATAAGGCCGACCAAACTTAGAATTAATTTATTTTACATTTCATTACATCATAGTCGGCTCAAGATAACCTTTGAAACCCGAATAGAAATTTTGAAGAAAATTATTTTTCGTCATTTCAGGTGGCCCAACTTCCGAAGACCATAAGTCATCACCAGTTGACCCGATCGGCTATTATAACCCCATTTTGAAAATGCCAGGAAGCACTCTACAGGCTTGACCGGTGCAAGCATTTGTCACGCAAATTTTTGACCTCATCCGGGGCCTCTAAAGCCTTCAAAACTGAGTTCAAAGTTTCTGTACCCTGGTGCCAATACCGAAAATCTTCAATATCTTCCAATATACACTTGATCTGGCAATGAAACTTTACTGGCAGACTTATATGACCAAAATGAACCTCCAAGAAAGAAATCAGATCATTCTGAGCACATACGAAAATTACCAAAAATAGTAACTTTCCATAAATAGCAGCTCTGCACAAAATAACCCTTATTGAATATAAAAATATAAATATTTTTGGGTTATGCAAGATTGCTCTTACACCCAGGATGCTCCTGCATCACTATTGGAGAGTGTACTTGAATGTGCTTTAACAATAGATGTCACTTGATTTCTTATTTAGTGTTTGTTATTCTTAATTAAATAGAGAATGGTAGACATGCATACAAAATGTTTTCATGCATTTTTTGAAATATGAATTTTAGTGATCAATTATGATGATCTTTTGCCAATGCTCTAGGATAATGTTTTAAATATGTAATCGTAGATGTAGAATTTAGATTTTTTTGTACCTACCAATATAAATAACAATCGAATTCTAATTTTACCAATTAACATTTATTAGATATTTCCAACACCATTTAGAAAATTGTTAAAATACATTATTCTAAAAGTACATTACATATTTTCTTATTATTTTTAACCTTTCAAATTTCAAACTATAAAATTGATCCAATTAAAATATGAATGGAAAATTTAATATTTACAATCAAATAGATTTCTCCAAAATATATTTATAAATATCACTGACCTTTCTACACATTTATATTAATCTCGAAACTAAAAAGTTAAAGAAAACATCAATGAAGGGATGTCTTCCCTCACATCATTCGATTCCACTGTATTTTTTTAAATTGTGAGGCATCTAGGAAATGACGGAATAACTTGAGTTTATGATGTCATTCGAAGTGCATTCACAAAGACAACAAAACAAAGTCAAGATTTGGGCGGGATTTAATTTGACGTCGGCTAAAGTTTCACGGCAAATAACATGTAAACACACTTAAATTGAATGATCGAATCGACAAGATCTGACTCAGTAATTAGCTGTAAGATTGACAAGCTATATATCCTATTTTAAAAAATATTTGTTGTGCACACTTACGAGAGACTTAAAAACTAGAAAATTTGGAGATTTCTCTCTGTTCTATTTTGGTGGAGTACGGAACTTGGAAGTTTCTGATTTCATTAAAGGCCGGCCGTGCTACGTAAAATTACTGGATTGACATCAGCAAAAGATGAGATAAGTATGAGTTCATCAATTCATCAACATCAACGGCCCATTGAAGCCGGCAATATAATGGTTGGTGACCTACTTTTAATGTTATAAGTTGAAAATCACACTTTCATTTTCTCTATTGTTTGAATCTAGAACACTACCATAGATTTTGTTTGCAAAGGAAAGAAAGTCATTCATAAATATTATGAATTTTAGGATTTTAGTTATGTTTTCATAAGATTCAAGGAAATATATTAATATATTAGGTTGCGTTTGGTTGAGGAATTAGAATTTGACTTAAAATCTGATTATCTCAATATAAGGTTTTGAAATTCCAATTTTGTGTATTCGGAAGATAGTTTGGACCGTTTGGTTGACGTGGAAGATGACCGAGACAATCCATCTTCTGTGTTTGGTTGCCAATTTCAAAATTAGAATTAGAACTAAGAAATTCCTATTTTTGTGTTTGGTTCTACAATTTCAAATTGGAATTGGAATTAGATTATCCATTTCTGTGTTTGGTTCTACATTTCAAATTGGAATTGGAATTTGACAAAAAATAATTTAATTTTTTAAAATTATTGAATAATGTTTAATTTATTTTGTCCATTTTGTCCATTTATATTTTATTTTATTAATTTATATTTTTATATAGAAAATCATAAACAAGATTAATTTTTTGAAATTTAAGTTTTTTTCACTTATATTTTGAATAGTAAACTTATTATCATAAACAAACAAATAACAAGAAAATAATCATTGCATTGCTCGATATCACATCAAAATATAAACAAGTCTTATAATCCACATCATAGTATATATATAACTATTTCTGCATAATGACCCAACAAAGTAGTGTGATTGTTGCATAAAGAAAACATCGTAGAAACATGACATCGACTTTATAGGTAGCCTCTTCCTTTTTCCATTGACACACTTTGGGCGGCAATAGCTATCCCGAGCACCTTGCAAGACTTGCACTCATCATCCACAAGTATATGTGTAGATGGTGCATATGATGTAGATAGAGATGGGGCATCATCGACCCATCGAAAGTAGTCACATCCACCACCATCCTACAATATAAATCTAAGTTAGTATTGCTATAATGATTAATATTTATTCTTTGTAAACATTAAATATAGTGCAATTAACAACTTTTTTCTTATTTATGCAAGTCCAGGTTAGTGTCTGTGTGTGATGTCCTCAACACGCAGCGCACTCCATCACCATAGTCACACATAAGGACATTTATCATAACCATCACCATTGTATCAAACAAATTTTTGTTCATTCATACTTTTGAAGCAACCAAACTTAGTATTGGAGACAAATAGAAACATTCATATAACATGACTATTTTCTATCAGTACAAAATGAAAAAGTTTTATTTATGTTGATATTACGAATTTATACAAAAAATACAACGAAACATCTATAGCATCAGATAGAAGATGGGGAAGAACAATATCCATGAATTGAATGGTGGTGTCAAAACACACCGTTAAATAAGAAAACGTAGGGAATTTCATGCTCTATGTTCTTATGCCCCACATTTGATGAGAAACCGTCTCATATCCCACTCATTCTTGCCATTACTATCCATGTTGTTAGATGGTCAATCCTGCATATACAAACTAAACATGATAGAAAAACTAAAACTTATTTATTTTTAAATGGAATACACCAAGGAGTACCATTAGAAATATTGACCGTTTACAAACATGAATAGTAAACAATCATCAAATAGCTCATTTTTTTATCAACATACATGTTGAATCTCGCATGTTTGTGTAAATTAGATTTATTTATCAGATAGTTTATTGCATTCGATTATGTACATATTTTTTTGCATCAACGTTTCATATCACACTCTGTGATCCATCATCAGGATGAAAGAGAGAAAAATGATTGAAATAGAGAAAAATGATGGAATTTTCTTTCAATCTTTTTTCTCTCTTTCATCCTAATGAAGGATCACTGAGTGTGATCAGAAATGTTGATGCAAAAAATATCTACACAATCAAATCGAGAAGCTATTTCAAACATTTTTAATATCAGCATATGCGTAGTCTCACAATATCATCATATGTGTAGTCTCAAAACTATCCATTTCTATTTCTTTACCTATCATGTGATTTTGAAAAATGAATGAAATATCAAAAGAAATTCAAGATGAAATAGAGCATTGAACAAAGTAGAAGTATTCCACTTAATTTCCTAATGAAATGGGTATATACATATAACATGGGATATAATCATGAACAATATAGTCATCTACCAAAACACATTTATATCACCATTTGTTCTCAAGAACTAGAAATGGACAGTTCTGAGAGTACACCTTGACAATGCATTAAATTAAGCATTCATAATGTGGTACTAATCTAATCTAATTATATCACCTATTAAGGGACAATTAGTCACTCTTCAATCAATTTTATCAAAGCAACATTAATATGATTAGTCTAACACCTTGATATATTCACTTGTTAATATACTGTATAATTTATGTGGAAATCCTTATATTTTTGGCTTATATGCGAAAACTATTGTGTCATCATATAAAATGCTTTGACCAATCTAAAGTGTCTTTATATCCTACCCCATAGACTCATTGATTCCTCGTATGCATGTTTTAAAATTCTATTCCTAGTGCATAGTCATCCATTAGAAATTAAAGTTAAGATTGCTTAGTTGCTTGGTTAAGTTTACACTTAAGCTAATAAGCACTTGGCACACAAATTGATTGAAAAATTAAGTGTAATCAAGAGGAGGCCCACCATATGGATGACATATTCTAATGAAGGCATGCCAGTGACAATACAATTTTTAATTGATTATTAAAATACGATAGGATTGGTAGTTGGTATTATAAGTGTTATAAATTAAATTTGACATCACAAAAGTTTGATAATGATTTCAAAATATATCTCATGATCCATGAAGGTGTGAATTATTCCTTCTCATATAAATTTCAATCTTTTCAATGCTTCCACCTACATATTTAGCCCCTTAACCATCTTTCACAAATTCAAATTTATTATATAGAAACTTAACTAGGGTTTCCTAAGAAATTATAGGGTTACCTAGATAAATTTTCCTTGAGTTATAGTATCACCTAAGTGACATCCTAGAAAAAGGAATGCCAATGTTCGTAGAAGAGGCAATCATGTAATATTCTAGCATGCTAGATTTATTTTTATTTTGTCTTGTTTTATTTTAATTTTCCTTTCAATTCTAAGTTATATCCACTATCCTCTCCCCTAGAATCCCAATCATTCCTTCATGATATCACATTACTCTATAATATCCCTTTCTTGGATCATATTGAACTTTACCCTAAATTCACAAATTTAAATAGAACAAAGGGCATAATATAGTTATAAATGTATTCCTTACTTAAGAGTAAGATGAAATAAGTTTGTTAGGAACCCTACTACCAGGATATATATTAATGTGGATATAGCACATGAAATAGATCCAATTATATGGTTAAGTAATATATGAATTGTGTAACAAATATAAATGATAGTGTGTGAGTTCAACTATAATGAGGATTATGATGGAAAACATGGTGAGGTGACCCCAAATATCCTCTACCCTGAGAAATGTTATCAAAGAGTAGGCCCACCATATAGATGGCATGGTCCAATGAAGGAATGCTAATGAAAATAATAATTTTAATTGATTACAAACATATGATAGGATTGGTAATTGTTATTATAATTGTTGTAAATTAAATTTATAATTAGGGAAGTTTAATGAAGATTTGGAAATCTAGCTCATGACCATGAAGGTGTGAATTATACCTTCTAATATAAATTTCAATCTTTTTAACACTTTCACTAAATTATTTATCCCCTTAACCATCTTTGGAAATTTCAAATTCATTTTATAGAACCCCAATTGGGGATTTCCTAAGAAATTATAGGGTTACTTGTAGATAAATTTTCCTTGAGTTATATTATCACCTAAGTGCTATCCTAGCAAAATGAGTGACCATGTTTCTAGAAGAGACATGCATACATAATATTTTAGCATGCTTGATTTCTTTCAATTTTGGCCAGTTTTCTTCCATTGTTAGTTTAATTCTATGTTCTCTCCACTCTTGACTAAAGCACTAACCCTAACTAATTTATTCTCTCTCCCTAACTCTCAATCAATCCTTTATGATCTCTGAATACTCTGTATGTTTTCCTTTTCTTGGATTACATTTTTACTTTTCCCTAAATTCACAGATCCGAATAGAATAAAGATCATAATATAGTTAGAAATGTAATTCTTACTTAAGAGTACGATGAAATAATTTTGTTAGAAACCTTGAAACCAATCTTGCTAGATAAAAATGTGGATATAACTCATTAAGGGTACCCTTTGTATTGATGTGTGAGGCTTTATCCTTTTCTAGTGGCAGCTTATGCTTGGTTGTCTTTTCTTTCTATTTTATTGATTCTTTGCCAGTTTCTTGTTGTTAATTTTTAATGTGAGATCTTTCACAATTGTTTTTTTGGTAGGGTACTCTGTGTGTGTGTGTGTGTGTGTGTGTGTGTGTGTGTGTGTGTGTGTGTGTGTGTTTGTGTGTGTGTGTGTGTGTGTGTGTGTGTGTGTGTGTGTGTGTGTGTGTGTGTGTGTGTGTGTGTGTGTGTGTGTGTGTGTGTGTGTGTGTGTGTGTGTCTGTGTGTGTGGTGGGTTCCAAATCCCCTAAAAATTTTTTGTAAAGGGTTTGAGGTCCCTTCGAAACCTTTTTTCCACTAATAAAAAATAAGAAAAACTAACAATTAATAGAGTTTACAAACTGAATGGGCAATAATTAATGAGCATTTTTTATTAATACTTTTGGTGTGGGAGCTCAGTTTTATTAATAATTTTAATTTAGTAATCTATTTTTTTTATATACATAAGATTAGCTAGGTGCCCACCATTTTGAGAAGTGTTCTTAGAGGATGTGTGGACGGTAGGTATGAGATGCAACACGTTACTTTTTCCTTGTATTGGACTACACCAACCAAACATGTAAACTCCATACTTATCTTAAGCCTAAGGTTTAAAATCTTCAATGTTTATTAATCTTCTAGAGTTTCTAGGCTCATGATTAAAATAATTTTTCTCATTGCATCCTTTGTTTTGTAAAATCCTTTTGAGGTTTTGGCATGAATCACAAAAAAGAAGGACCAATTAATGATTGAAATAGACTAAAGTAAAGGTGGAAGACAACAATTTTAGTTTTCTCAAAGTTTTGTAAATACCCCCTCAAAAGTAGGATATTGGATCCACATTCTTATTAGATTGGCTGGGTAAATATAGAATATGTATTCTATAATACTTTGTAATTATTTGAGAAAATAGGGGACTAGAAAGGCTTGTTTTAACCTAAGGAAAAAGGATATATTCTAGTTTATTTTTCAGCAATGTATTTCCTATTGGAATATTGTGAAAATATGTTATTCAGAGATTTCTATGACATATTTGATAAATGTGTTGTCATTGATGTCAACATATTTCTTTTTTGTGATAGTATTACAAAGATGTTGTATGAATGTTCATTGAATTGATTAGGAAAATGAGGCTACTGTGTTTTAGATCTGATGATGTGGAGTTATAGATGTTTGAGGTATGTTTGTACTTGATCTATGTCAAGTTATAGAGGTTCAAAGTATGGTTTGAGACAGTTATGGATGATTTATCAAAGACAAGTATTTTTATGTTTTGGAAGTGTTTGGATTGGTGTAGATCAGCATGACATAATTTTGAGATGCAAAGGCTATGACATGTTTAGCATTTGGAATTGTGTCCTTGACATGATTGGTTCGTCAGTTTGAGGATTGCAAGCTATGTTTCTAGAATAATAGAGTTTACTGATGGAATTGTATCCTTGACATAATTGGTTTGTCGATCTGAGGATCGCAAGATATGTTGATGAAATGTATAAAATAATGTAATCATTTGTAAGTGTGAAGGTGTGTGTGCGTGCGTGCATGTGTGTGAACGTGCGCGAGCATGATTATTGATGACTGTGTGAACTGGAATGAGTGGAATTTACAATTGAGGTAGAGATTTCTTGTACTTCATCGGATCTGTACTTTTATCTTCGAGATGCTATTCTAAGTTAGATCATAATTAGTGGATTATTTTCCACAAATTGGATTGTTGTCCAGGTAAATCTATAAGGAAGTGATCCTTCCCTTGGTTTAATTGAGAAGTGATCTCTAGGTAGTGTGCCTAAATGCATGTGCATTCCTCTTGTATTACCTTTAACAAGGTATTTTTATTCTAACATAGTACATCATCTTGTAGGTTTGATCCCCACCATGGTTTTTCCTCTTACATCATTTTGACGTCAAAATTTTTGGTGCTAATGTATTCATGTCATGTTATGATTATGTGATTTCATGTTTAACATTAAGATCTATGGTTTAAAGATTTAGTTCTACAAATTGGTTAAAGATTATGTGGTTAGGAAACATTTGATTCACCCCCCTTCTCAGTTATGTGGTTCTTCTATATTCCTATCCATTGGTATCAAATTTGGTATTAAAGAGCTAGTGCCTCTTTCAAAAATTTAAATTACAAGAGGTGATTTGGGATGGTAGCTTTTAGAAAGGAAAGTATAAGGTTTGATGGAACAAGCTATAGATTTTAAAAAGGACAAATGGAGGCTCATTTGAGATTCCTTGGTAATGAGAATTGGGATATCATAAATAAAAGCTACAATCCTTTTGTAGATCTTGCAAATTCTATCCTTGATGAAAAGAAGGAATTCAATGTCAGCATTAGAGCCAAGGAAGCCTTGCTAAGTGCTTTAATATATTCAAAATATTCTAATGTCATGGATTTGGAGACAAAAAATCAAATATGGGATAAATTAAGGATTCTACATGAAGGAGACCCTCAGGTGAAGATGGTGAAATTGCAAACACTTAAGAGAGTTTGAAGCTTTGAATATGAGTGAAGATGAGAATGTTACATCTTACATAAAGAAGATAATAGATCTTATTTGTAGAATGAGATATGTTGGTGGAGCAATTGATGATGATGAAGTTGTGGCTAAGGTTTTGAGATCCTTACCTCCTTACAAACACAAGGTTTCAACTATAGAAGAGATCATCTAAATATGACTACTGTGAAAACATACATGTTACTCAGTAAGATAAATTCCTTTCAGTTAAGTAAATTTGGTGATTCCCTTCCTAAAGTTGGGACCATATTCAAAGCTACTATATATCTAAGGGTAACCAGAGATATGTGTTGGCAAGTGATGGGGAGATTGGGATAGACTAGCTAGTCTATGCTCCCTGATCCTTAGTTAGGATCCCAGTGTACTCTTGACACCCACTATGGTCTATAGGATTCCTATTCACTCTAGGATCCCTTGACCTTGCCCAATCTATCCACCAAGTGTAGCTCTCCTTCTTGCAAGCTTGTTAGCATTCTTCCTAGCTTCATTACCTTACTTAGGCCTATAAGGGTTTTCAAGGTTCAATCAACTCCACAAGCTCTGACAAGGGTAAAGTTGAGTTTTAAGGTTTTTTTGTATCACATTAAGAAACTCCAAGATGTTAGTGAATATGGGTTGATAACCAATTTCATAGTTTCTTCACAAAATAGGGTTACTAGAGAGAGCCCCAATTAGGCCTCCTTCTCGGGTTTGTAGGACTTTTGACCCTTTTCTTCCACAGAACCAAAGCTACTGTTCCAAAGGAACCTCTACTAAAATGCACAAAGCTCAAGGATTTTTGGGGTTTTGGGTCTCCAACTGTCCGTACAATGCTTCCATCAGAGATGAGATTTTTTTGGGGCTTTTTAGGCTTCTCTGAGTCACAGGGCTTATCTGTCTTCAAAAAAACCTCTACTAGATTTCTCAAACTCTCTCCTTCACAAAAATGAACCTTCATTCATGTCTCTTGACTCCCTCAAAAGGGATAGTCTTGAAACTCACTCCCTTGTCTTCTAGAGCTCCTTCTCTGCTGACCACACCTAGCCAAGCACTACTTAGTCTCGCCTAGGGCTTGGTATTTAAATTGCTTACACGTGCATTCCAGGACCCTGCTTGAAAATATGTATAGGGAAGGGTCTGAACTGCCATATCCCAAATTCCCATGGTGTTTCCATTGTGGGGATATGAGTTGTAGGCCCTACATTACAAACCCCTTCAAACTAAACAAGGGACTGACAGATTCAAAATAAAAGCCTAGATAAAACCAAATGAACAAAGAAACTATCCTGAGCACACAAAATGGAAGTCAGACAACTAAAAAAAAATGTACAATGTTCAAGATGCTAAGTGTAATTCATAAACACAATCAAATCATGTTGTTAAGCTTGACTGTCACACACTTTACAGTCACAGTGAGGTCTTTCCAACTCTAGACCGTACAAAATGAATGCCAACCCTTGAATTAGGGTTTTACAGGT
Source organism: Chamaecyparis obtusa (assembly GCA_027943335.1). Classification (NCBI taxonomy): domain Eukaryota; kingdom Viridiplantae; phylum Streptophyta; class Pinopsida; order Cupressales; family Cupressaceae; genus Chamaecyparis; species Chamaecyparis obtusa. The sequence continues at coordinate 450,072 of BSBK01008110.1, forward strand.
TATAAATAGTATCCTCCTCAGTGTTAGAGTGGGGTGAGGGCTTAGAGCCTCTTTGACAAGGTTTAGACCTTCTTTGAGAAAAGTTGCTAGCAACTTTTGGAGCAACTTTTCTTGCTCAAGCAAATTTTGTTCACACCATCTCTTAAGACCATCCTTAGGTCTGTTACAAGGCACACTTGTGCTAAAAATTTCCAAACTCCTAGTTTATGACTATGACCCATATAAACAAGCAGTGATCTCAGGATGACATCATGCCCTGAGTCACTGTTCCACCAGAATTGAAAGACCAACCTAAGACTCTAGGACCTAGACTAGGCCTAGACACACCAAGTGAGCTTAAAACTCTTATTCTAATTACAAGCCTTCATAAAGAAGTGATTTCCACAACAAAATTGGTGATGGTGGGAGCTTTTAGAAGGGTGCTCTTGCACCATACTCCCCCTTAGCACAAACTAAGGAACTTTGGGGTCAAGAAGAGCTAGGTCTATGCCTAACTTCTTGAACTGACTTTCCTCAATCCAGGTGGCTTTAGACTTAGGCTGACCTACCCATTTGACTAAGTGTTCCATGTACACTTGATGCCTAAGTGGATTTAGACTTAGGCTGACCTACCCATTTGACTAAGTGTTCCATGTACACTTGATGCCTAGTAGCTTTCTTCACTCGGGATTCCAAAACCTGCTCTACTATGGGCTTCTTCTTCTTTGGCATGGCATTGGTATCTATGTCCTGCAGCACCCTTGACTGATCTTTAGCTTGTTGTGGTGGATCACCTTTAAAAAGGACTAGGTCAACAACATTGAACATTGGTGAGATAGCCAAATTTGATGGCAAGTCCACCTTGTATGCATTTTCACCATACTTGTCCAGAATTCTACAAGGCCCTACTCTTCTCATTTGGAGCTTAGTAGGCATGCTTTTTTGCATCCTTGCTTTGCTTAGGTGAACCATCACATAGTCTCCTATTTGAAACTAGACTTCTTTTCTTCTTTCATCTATCTTAGCCTTTAGCTTTTGAGTGGACTCTAGTATAGCCTTCTTAACTTTTTCTTGGACCTCCTTAATGGTTTGGGTAAAGTCTTCTTCTTGGCCACTCTTCATCTCCATGGAACCAAGGTCTCTTAGTTCACACACTACTCAAGGGTGTCTCCTATATACAATCTCAAATGGACTCCTCCTTATGGTCCTAGTCACACTATCATTGTAGGCATACTCTTCTTGAGAAATGACAAGATCCCAAGTTTGCCCATACTCCTTGGTCAAACACCTTAGCAAGTTGCCCAACACTCTATTTATAACTTCAGTTTGACCATTAGTTTGAGGATGGTATGCTGAACTAAATGAGAGATTAGTTCCTAACCTTTTCCATAAGGTTTTCCAAAAATGGCCCATGAACTTGCTATCCCTATCTGACACAATGCTCAATGGGATCCCATGAATCCTTACTATCTCTTTGAAGAAGAGATGTGCTAAATAGATTACATCATGAGTAGTTCTACATGGAATGAAATGACTCATCTTAGAGAACTTGTCTACTACAACATAGATTCTATCCATACCTAATTTTTTTTAGGGAGTCGAACCACAAAGTCCATGCTCACACACTCCCAAGGCCTATTTGGAACTGGAAAAGGTTGATAGAGCCCTGCATTGCTTGAACCTCATTTAGCTCTTTGGCACACACCACATTGCTCCACATATCTTCTCACATCCCTTGCTAACTTAGGCCAAAAATAGTACCTTTGTACTAACTCCATGGTTTTGCTTATGCTAAAATGTCCACTTAAACTACCATTATGCTTCTCTTGAATCAAATTTTCCCTCATGGATCCCCTAGGTACACATAGTTGATTGCCTTTTAACAATAATCCATTTTGAAGGGTATAGTCTAGATACTCACCATGGAAGTGGTTCTCAAACTCTTGGCACACTTTATAGGCTTGTGAGAAGTCTTCATCCTCCTCATATGAATCCTTGAAACCTGCTACTCCAATGCTCTGCAACTGAACTTCTTGGATAGTCAAAAGCTTCCTACTCAAGGGATCTGATACCTTGTTGAGCTGCCCCTTCTTGTGTTTGATAGTGAAGGTAAAGGATTGGAGATACTCCATCCACTTCAAGTGTCTATTGCTAAGCTTTTCTTGAGTATTGATATAGCTCAAGGCCTAAAAGGTAATGCCTCCACTTCTTGAGGGATTGTACTAATGCATACAATTATAAGTCATAAGCTGAATACCTCTTCTTTACTTCATTGAGATTCTCACTGAAGAATGCCATAGGCCTTCCCTCTTGGCTCAACACACCCCCTACTGCAACACCACTTGCATCACATTCAATAGTGAACAATTTGTCAAAGGTAGGTAAGAGTAAGATAGGTTTGGTAGCTACCTCTTTCATGAAAGTTTGGAATGCCTTATCAACTGCCTCAGTCCATTTGAACTTAGTCTTGAGTCCTCCCTTGATGGTGTCCAGCACTGGTGCACATATACCACTAAAATTTCTCACAAATTTCCTATAGAATTGGGCCAACCCATGGAAAATCCTAACTTCAATCCCTGTTTTAGGGGCAGGCCAATTCAAGATTGCCTCCACCTTGCTTGGGTCCATTTTCAAAGTGCCCTTGGACACCACAAATCCCAAGTAAACTACTTCTGGCTGCATGAACTCACATTTCTCAAGGTTAATAGCCAATTTTTCTTCATGTAGGCTCTTCAAGACTAACCTTAAGTGCTCAAGGTTCTTTGCTTTAGTTTTACTATAGATGAGTATGTCATCTAGGTACACCACAACAAATCTTCTAGTGAATTCCTTCAAGACCTCAGTCATCAATCTCGTGAAGGTGCTTGGGGCATTGGTAAACCCAAATGGCATCACAAGCCATTCATATAACCCATCTATGGTTTTAAAAGCGGTCTTCCACTCATCACCCTCAATTCTTATTTGGTGATAACCACTTTTGAGATCTAACTTAGAAAAGTACATAGCCGATCCTAGACAGTCCATCAAATCTTCTATCCTAGGAATTGGAAATCTATACCTGATAGTTATCTGGTTGATGGCCCTTGAATAAGTGAAAAGTCTCCATTTTCCTCCTTTTTTGGATGCCAAGACCTTTGGGACTACACATGGACTAATACTTTTCTTGATCAGTCCTTGATCCAATAACTCTTGCACTTGTCTTGCCACTTCTTTGTTTTGGTCAGTGGTAAGCTTGTAGGCTGCTTTGTTAGGTAGAGATGCACCAGGTACAAAGTCTATTTGATGACTTATGGCCCTTCTTGGAGGAAGTGTTGCAGGTGCTCCATCACTCACAATGTCCTTAAATTCTTCTAACATCTGCTTCACCTCTAAAGGTGTCTCTGCCTGCAAATTCTTTTCATCCTCCTTTGGCTTCACCATAATGGCACATCCCATTATCTCATCATCATGCAATGCATGTAGGAACTCTTTAGCACTACTAAGCAACACACTAGGTGTCTTAGAAGTTCCTTCTTCATTCTCTGTTAAAGACTGAATCTTGAATGTCCTTCCATCTTTTTTGAAGGCAATGGAGTTCTCTTCTCCATCATAGAGCACTTTCCTATCAAATTGCCAGGGTCTTCCCAATGAGAGATGGCATGCATCCATGGGCAGGACATCAAAAATAACCTTGTCCTTATAGCCTCCAATGGAAACTCCACCCATGTATGCTCATTTACTAACACACTCTACTCCTAATTCAACCAAGTCACCTTGTAAGGGTTTGCATGGGGAATCTTTGTAAGTTTAAGCTTCTTTGCTGCTTCATCTGATATGATGTTGTCTGTTGACCCTGAATCAACTATAACCTTGCACACTTTTCCTTGAATCTTACATCTGACTCTAAAAAGATCCCTCCTCTGCTTGGGTTCTCCTTGGTTAGGCTGCCTTATGAGCACCCTCCTAAACATCAAGTTCTCCCCCATCTCTGATTCTAGTTTGCTTACCTCATTGGTACATGAGCTACTACCATCTTCTTGGGCATAGGCTACCCTCTTTTCACTACTTGAGTTGAGAGGCTTGTCAAGACACCTATAGGTAGGGTGTCCAAGCTATCCACATTGATAGCACTTCATTGTGGCAAAGTAGGAACTACTTCTTCCTGCACCTCTTCCTCTATTTCCCTGAGATCCTCTTCCTCTACTGAAAGATCCTCTTGTTCTGGTCTCTACAACTTTTTCTAGGAGTCTATTCTCCCCTTGGCTTCTTGATTCACCTCCTCTACCACTAGAACCTCCTCTTTGATCCCCTCTAGAGTCTCTACCTCTTCCTCTATTCTTTGAATTAGGTTCCCACTTCCTTCTTTGTTTATCTTCTAGATTTTGTGCCATATGATGACATCCAAGTACTATGGTGGGAGTAAACAAATTCATCTCCTCTGCTATACTCCATTTCAATCCACTTAGGCACCTTGCCACCTTGATGCTCTCCTCTTCCTTGACTTTGGATCTTAAGTTCAATTTATGAAACTCTTCAGTATAGGTGGCCACATCCATCTCCTTCTGTCTGAGGTTCAATCTTCTTCTATACTATTAAATCTCATAGTCTGCAGGTAAGTATGCCTCTCTTACCTTATTCACCATAGCTTTCCAATTGGAAATAGGGTTCTTTCCCTCTTTCTCCCTTTCCTCTTGCAGGTAGTTCCACCAGGTTAAGGCTTAACCTCTCAACCTAGACATGGCCACTTTGACCTTTTGTGCTTTAGAGATCTCTTCACATTTGAAGTGATTCTCCATGCCTTCAATCCATTGCATCACAAGCTTTGTATCCATTCTGCTAGTAAGTAATGGGACACCTTCAAGTGCCTTCCTGGTGATGGCCTTCAAAGCTTTTAGAAATTGCTCATCTTGGGTTGGAGGATCAGGTGTGGGCACATCATCATCAATAGTCTTTTCTTTCTCTTTGGCATCCTGTTCCTCCATCCTATCATTCACTTTATCTGCCTTTGCTTGGACATCATGCAAGAGTTGTTCCATCTGAACCAATCTTTCCTGCAGGAGTCTATTGGCTTCCTCCTAATCTTCCACCTTTTTGGATAGCTCTACATTTGTCACCATATTCTACTTTTGAGATGATCCAATTGATTCCTCTAGAGGTTGGAACATTCACTCTCCAATTATCCACTTCCCAAGCCTTAAGAGGCTCTGATACCAATCTGATAGGGAGATTGGGATAGACTAGCTAGTCTATGCTCCTTGATCCTTAGTTAGGATCCCAATGTACTCTTGACACCCACTATGGTCTATAGGATTCCTATTCAATCTAGGATCCCCTGACCTAGCCCAATCTATCCACCAAGTGTAGCTCTCCTTCTTGCAAGCTTGCTAGCATTCTTCCTAGCTTCATTCCCTTACTTAGGCTTATAAGGGTTTTCAAGGCTCAATCAACTCCACAAGCTCTGACAAGGGTAAAGTTGAGTTTTAAGGTTTTTTTGAATCACATTAAGCAACTCCAAGATGTTAGTGAAGATGGGTTGATACCCAATTTCATAGTATCTTCACAAAATAGGGCTACTAGAGAGAGCCCCAATTAGGCCTCCTTCCCGGGTTTGTAGGAATTTTGACCCTTTTATTCCACAGAATAAAAGCTACTGTTCGAAAGGAACCTCTACTCAAATGCACAACCCTCAATTATTTTTGGGGTTTTGGGTCTCCAACTGTCTGTACAACGCTTCCATCAGAGATGAGGGTTTTTTTAGGGCTTTTTAGGCTCCTTTGAGTCACAGGGCTTATCTATCTTCAACAACATCTCTACTGGATTTCTCAAACTCTCTCCTTCACAATAATGAACCTTCATTCATTTCTCTTAACTCCCTCAAAAGGGTTAGTCTTGAAACTCAATCCCTTGTCTTTTAGAGCTCCTTCTCTGCTGACCACACCTAGCCAAGCAATGCTTAGTCTTGCCTAGGGCTTGGTCTTTAAATTGCTTGCACTTGCATTCTAGGACCCTGCTTGCAAATATGTATAGGGAAGGGTCTAAACTACCATATCCCAAAGTCCCATGGTGTTTCCACAGTGGGGATAGGAGTTGCAGGCCCTACATTACAAACCCCTTCAAACTAAATAGGGGACTGACAAATTCAAAATAAAAGCCTATATACAGCCAAATGAAGAAAGAAACTATCCTAAGCACACAAAATGGAAGTCACACAACTAAAAAAAAATGTACAATGTTCAAGATGCTAAGTGTAATTCATAAACACAATCAAATCATGCTGTTAAGCTTGACTGTCACACGTTTTATAGTCACAATGACGTCTTTCCAACTCTAGGTCATACAAAATGAATGCCAACCCTTGAATTAGGGTTTTACAAGTCATAAATAGTATCCTCCTTAGGATTAGGGTGGGGTTAGGGCTTAGAGCCTCTTTGACAAGGTTTAGACCTTCTTTGAGAAAAGTTGCTAAGCAACTTTGAAAAATTGCTAGCAACTTTTGGAGAAACTTTTCTTGCTCAAGAAACTTTTATTCACACCATCTCTTAAGACCATCCTTAGGTCTGTTACAAGGCACACTTGTGCTAAAACTTTCCAAACTCCTAGTTTATGACTATGACCCATATAAACAAGTAGTGATCTTAGGATGACATCATGCCTTGAGTCACTGTTACATCAGAATTGAAAGACCAACTTAAGACTCTAGGACCTAGACTAGGCCTAGACACACCAAGTGAGCTTAAAGCTCTTATTCTAATTACAAGCCTTCATAAAGAAGTGTTTTCCACAACAAAATTGGGGATGGTGAGAGCCCTTAGAAGGGTGCTCTTTCACCAACAAGTTGTCTATACTAAGGTATATGACTAGATATAGTGTTTCCATTATGGAAACAAAGTCATATAGCAGTTTGGAGTTAGCACACTTGATGTAAAGATCAGAATTCGGTTAAGTGTTGAAGACTGGATAGTGTACAAAGTTCCTGTAGCTCAGAGCATCAGTGCATGTGTGTATGGATGAATTATGGTATGCACCCTAGAAGTTAAGTTGGTTAGACTATATTCTTGCTTAGTCTATGAGCGCATAAGCAGATGTGCAAGGATGAGAAAGTTACAGTCAGTTGAAGTTGCACAGCCAGTGTGTGCCAACAAAGAATAGAGCATGAAGCTAACAGTTAGTAAATTTTTCTTTGTGATTATAATGTAATGTTGTAAAGGCTATGCACCCATTGTATTTAGGTTTCCGACATGTTTATATGTATAATTGTAAGCACGCTTAAGACAATTCATTTGGAAGCGTTGTTTGCAATTAGTTATAGGGCCAAACTAATTGTTTAGTTTGTATGAGCATATAAATATGGGGTGTGCCCATTGTAATTGGTATGGAAGTTGATAGAGAGTTGTAATAAGTAGAGCAGAAGTGTGAAAACACACCAAAAGATGTATTAGATCTTTGTTAGAGGTCAAAGCATCGGCGCATCAATGGAACTAATTTGAAAGTAGTGTAATAGTGATAGTTCATCCTGCAGATATAGTGTGTATATGAGATCAAAAGGTTGTAGCCTTCACCACTTGAGCAGTGAGATCTTCGATAGTGCATCCTCTCCCCTAACAGGGATGATTTTAAAAGACTCCTAATAGGGTCTGACCCTTAACAAGGTATATTGTACTTAAATCATTGTAAAGCTACTCCTAATAGGGTAAAGGATCTTCTAACAAGGATCACAAAACACTAGTGTAGAATATTAGTGGGTGTCAATTCCCACCAGGGTTTTTTACCTATTTGGGTTTCCCCATAATCATATTGGTGTCATATGTTGATTTCATGTTTCATGTTTATATGAATGTTTATCTCAGTAATTAAGTATTTAAGTTCTACATAAATATTAAAGTGAAAAGTTAAAATATAGTGAACACCGATTCACCCCCCCTCCCCCTCTCAGTGTTCCCATTCCTAACAATTGGTATTAGAGATTTGGTCCTCAGCATAGAATTTTAACCACTTGAGGAGATCATGGAAATAGAAGAAATGAAACATCTAAAAAGAAATCTTGAAGCTACTATTGAAGACCTAGACAAGTCAGAAAGAGAATCTGAAGAACTAAAGGATAAACTCAGTGATGCTCAATTAGTCATCAAAAAGATAAGGAAAGATTTGAAAGAATGCTCTACCAGTGATCTAGGGACAATGGTCAAGAAGCTGAATGAAGAAAATAAATCCTTAATAGAACAACTTGAAGAGTTTGATGATAAGCTGACTAATAATCAGAAAGTTTGTGATGAACAGATCAAAGAGAACCTTCAGTTGAATGAAGAACTAAGGCAAGCTAACATGGAAATCTTGGAGCTAAGAAATAGAAAAGAAAGCTTGGAGTCTGAATTGAAAGAAGCAAAGAATCATATTGACAAATTACACACCAGTTCTGATTTGGTAGAATCTCAGTTGTATGCAAGAAGAGCCAAAGGAGACACCAGTTTTATTGGATACAATGATGCACAAAATTAGATTGACAATATGTGAGCAAGAAAGGATTCACAAAAGGACTCTAATGATGTTGAAAAGACTGAAGATCAAACCAAAGATAATGGTGGACCACCTAAGAATGAGCACAAGCAAGTAGAACACACTTCTTTTGCATGTAACAAGCATGGGCACATTGCAAGGAACTGTACAGAGGTAAGACCATTTAATGGTTACTATTATTCATGCAATAAATTTGGTCATAGAGCTATGAATTGCAAGACTAGTAAGAAGAATAGGATTCAACAAGATCAAAGAAATCAGAATTAGACAAATGTAAGAAGTTCTCTGAATGTTACATGCCAGATATGTAACTATAATGGTCACACATCAAAACAATGCAAAATGGTGACTCATGTCAATGCATCGAGGAATATAAGACCTCCAGTCATTTGTCACTCTTGTAACAAGGCTGGACATATCTCAAGGTTCTGTAGATCAAGGATGCAAGGTCAGGGAAGCCCTTAAAAGGCTGAAGAACTAGTTTTGGATCCCGTAGGAGAAGTTAATTTTTTCAAAGCCTCAGATGATGTGAGCATGATTTGGTCAGAGAAAAAGAAGGACAAGATTGATGAGAATGTATTGCATGCATCCATAGTGGACGCACCCTCTACATCTAGATGAATGGCCCTCAGGGTCATAGGGGGAGCTAATTTAGCTCTAGACCCCTGCCTTGCTGGTATACTCATCCTTAGTGTATGTTCCTTTGGACTTAAGCTTTTGGAGTATAAAGGTACCTATGTGCAAGAGAACACATGCTGATTGTGAATAGAACTCAAGTTGGAAATTTTGAAGTGATAACCTGGTTTACGCGACTTACATTAATGGTGGAATTTTCACTTTAAAGTACACAGAAGTTATTTGATTTCTCATTGCATTTAGATTCAGAGTGATAGGAGAGAAAAAGAGCCTTGGAAGTTGTTGTGAAGACTTGGAGATTGATCTATTAGTGTTTGTAGTGCATTTGGTCGGTTGTAGAAACCCTAGCTCATTGCGCCGATTCAGAAACCTTCAGATTATCTCAAAGTTTAGTTGGAAAGCATTTACAAGTAAGTCAACCCTAGATGATTTAGAGGGAGCTTTCTCCTACACACCTATGGGCATCATGCATGTGGATTAGGGCATATATCTACTGTAAGAAGGAACCAATTGGATTAGATAGGCTAAGAGCACACATGGATACCATGTTGAAACCAGACAAAAACATTCATGGATGAATATGCTAAATGGAATGATCACCATATTATTGAGTATGCTATGGCATATAAATTCTATGAGATAGAATGGATAAATATTTTATTGAGTAGAATTCGTGACAATTTGTTTTGGATTGGTGATGTACTAGTTTACATGAAATGACATGCCTTTCTAGGTCAAGCGTCATCCTTCCTATGGGCAAGGATGTTAGAAAGATGGTTGATAAAACATGTAAGTTAAGGAGTGATAGGTGCAACATGACAATCAAGCCTATTGAGCAAGTAGACATCAAATTGATGTCAATGATACTGGGATACATGTTTCATCACACCAGCAGGGTGAATAGTGTGTATGCAGGCACTATTCTAGCAACCATCAGACTAGTAAAGGAAGATGGTGAGTTCAACTTGTGTGAGATCTTGCACGCATAGTTGATTGATAACATCAAGGCTATCAAACATGACAAGTCAAAGATATTCAGGTTTGGGTCATTAATCATCTACATGTACCTTCGTATTGTTGGGAAGTTATCAGATTTGTATTTGGACAAGACTATTCCAACCATGCCACAGATATCCAACAAAGCATCCATTGAAAGCACATTAAGGGATTATATAACATTGGAATTGAAGACCTTTAGAGCTAAGATGAAAATGAGGTACAAGATTCTAGAGAGCATTGTGGAAAAGTATAAGGATACAATATGCCTTATGGTTGAAAATGATACAACTTGTATGGAAGCTGTTGAGCCAAGAACTAAGTGGATTCATCTGCTTGGTTATGAGGTAGAAGAATAGGTCCTTGAAGCGTATGCACAGGTACTTCTATCAACCCCCAAAGATCCTAATGAACCTAGGTGGGGAACATATGAGGAGAAAACCAGAGAAGTAGATACTAAGCTAAACAGTGCAACAACAAAAAGAAAGGTTGCTAAAGTCACATCAGAGATCTTAAGGATTTATGGTGTATCTCAAGTAGACCTTGATAAAGCAAGAAATGAAAAGATTGCTTTGGAACTGAAGAGCACAGATGCAACTAAGGTAGAATCACATGACCCCAAGATGAAGAAGATAAAAATTGAAAAAGATGGCAGTCAGAAGGATATGACTAATGATACTCCTTCTGCGCCCAAAGAAACCAGTGATTCTAATGCTCCTCCAGAGTATAAGCCAATAGTCAAAAGGAAGAAAGAAACCAACACTAGTCATCCATCCTCACGAGCTACAAGGAGCAAGAAAAACATTCAAGCACCTCCTAAGGTAGGATTTAGACCAAGCCTTAAAGTATTGAGCACAAGAATTGTTGATGAAGGCAAAATTGATCAAGTAGGGAAGTTTTATGAAATATACAGTGAGATTAAAAAATTAGAAATACATGATATGATTGTTAAACATATGATAAAGTTCAAGAAGATAGTTCTTGAATTGAAAACAACAATTCTAGAAAGTATGAGATATAATGGATACCTTGAAGAGACAAGCCACTGAAGAAGACTTCAGAATAAGGGAACAAATTCTTGATTCCACTCTTCCAGTATGTTTTGTTGAAGAAAAGTCACTATTGTTGAATTTGGTGAACCCACACTTTAGGTCAAAGATGAGAACACTACACCTCATGAACAAAGACTATGAGTTGATCTCTAGGGAAATAGAGAAGGCCTTTGAGAAGGTATTTTTAGAACAGCGCATGAAACCTATGTCTGCGCCCATCTCTCAAGTACCTAGTAAGCAAGACAAAGTAGCAGAGACTATCAAGGTAAAGTCTACAGGTCCTTAGGATTCAATACCTATAGTGGAAGTACAAACAAAGTTAGATAAATCTATGCCCATGTCAGAATCACTCAAGGACAATACCATTATCATTGATAATGTGGAGATAGCGATGGCAGCCACTGACACAGAATTAGACAAGTTTGAAGAAGCTTTTGTGAGCACACAAGAAGCTAAGATTTTATGTAGAAACACACCTCCCACTCATCAAGAAGAGGTATTGATTGAAAATATATCAGATGAGAAAGAAGAAGATAAAATAGAAGAGGAAGAAAAGAAAGAAGAAGAAGAAAAAGAACAAGAGAAAGATGAAACTTCTGTGGAACTAGCCAAGGTAAAACTAGAAGTGATGGATAGCACTCCCATCACTCCCTCGTCAGCATTGTTGTCAAGTTTGACACATGACACGTCCAGTTTGGAATCATGGAGAGAAGAAGACTTGATTAAGTTGAGCATCCTAGCTATGGAGAAGGCAAAGGAGAAACAAGTAATGAGAAATCCTCTCCTTGTGGAATTAGTGAACATACTGAATAGTTTGTTTCTTGTGGACATGAAAGTGAATAAGGTACACTTGGTTGATGATGTGAGTACAGTTATCTCACAGTTCAAAAGTAATTTTTCAAGCCTTGAAGAATCTGCGTCCAAAGTTGCAGAAGAGAAGTACCTGAAAAAGAGATTGAATGAGTTGATGAGAAACTTTGCACTAGATCTGAATTCACTCAAGATAGGACAAACATCTTTAAAAGAATTTGTTGATCAAGGAAGGAAATTCATTGCAGACTGCATGGATCAGGATAAGCTTATTGATGCCCATCTTAAGAAAATACAAGAAGCAAAAGCTATGATTGAGTAGGTGAAGATTTTAGTGAAAGACACATCCACTAATGTAAACATGTGCAACAATGTCTATCAAGGTCAGTTGGACAAAATTGAGAAGGTAGAGAAAGAGATGACAAAGATAAGGTCTAGACAGACTCATTTGAGGAATGCTCTTGCACCCTCACTAGACATTCTCAATCAGAACATAAAGGAGATTGATGGGCCACCATGATAACCTATGATCAAGGTTCAAGCACATATTTGTAGAAGATGGAGAAGCTTCAATATGCTTTACGCACCCATCTCCAGATAGTTAACTCCTTGATAACTTTTTGGAAGAAGGAGATCCAAAACCTCAAGATAGCATATTCAGATGTTTTCCCTAAGTAAGTATGTGCAAATACAATTTTTTGGTACACCTTTGTCATTAATGTCAAAAGGGGAGTTGTGTATAGAATATGGAGTATAATATGTATAGGGAGATATAAGATTATGTATAAGAAATGTATAGAAGACAATTTTTTGTGTTAAGGGATAGTTAGCAACTTGGCCATATTCCTTTGTTGCCATCAATGAAAAAGGGGGACATTGTTGGAAAGTTGTCTATACTAAGGTATATGACTAGATATAGTGTTTTCATTATGGCAACAAAGTCATATAGCAGTTTTGAGTCAGGGCACTTGATGTAAAGATCAGAATTTGGTTAAGTGTTGAAGACTAGACAGTGTATAGAGTTCCTGTAGCTCAGAGCATCAACGCACATGTGTACAGATGAATTATGGTATGTGCCATAAAATTTAAGTTGGTTAGACGATATTCTTTCTTAGTCTATGAGCGCATAAGTAGATGTGCAAGGATGAGAAAGTTACAGTCAGTTGAAGTTGCATAGCCAATGTGTGCCAATAGAGAATAGAGCATGGAGCCACAATTAGTATTTTGGTTTGTGATTATAATGTAATGTTGTAAAGGATATGCGCCCATTATATTTAGGTTTTTGACATGTTTATATGTATAATTGTAAGTACACTTAAGCCAATTCATTTGGAAGTGTTGTTTGTAATTAGTTATAAGGCTGACCTAATTGTGTATTTTGTATGAGCGTATAAATATAAGGTGCTCCCATTGTATTTGGTATGGAAGTTGATAGAGAGTTGTAATAAGTAGAGAAGAAGTGTGTGAAGACACCAAAAGATGTATTAGAGCTTTTCTAGAGGTCAAAGCATTAGCACATCAAAGGAACTAATTTGACAAGCAGTGTCACAGTGACAGTTCATCTTGCAGATATAGTGTGTATCTAAGATCAGAAGGTTGGAGCCTTCACCACTTGAGCAGTGAGCTCTTGGATAGTGTATCCTCTCCCCTAACAGGGATGATTGTAAAAGAATCCTAATAGGGTCTGACCCTTAACAAGGTGTACTATACTTAAAGCATTGTAAAGCTACTCCTAACAGGGTAAAGGATCTTCTAACAAGGATCACAAAACACTAGTGCAGAATATTAGTGGGTGTCAATTCCCACTAGGGGTTTTCACCTATTTGGGTTTCCCCATAATCATATTGGTGTCATGTGTTGATTTCATGTTTCATGTTAATATCAATGTTTATTGCAATACTTAAGTATTTAAGTTCTGTATAAAGATTAAAGTGAAAAGTTAAAATATAGTGAACACTGGTTCACCACCCCCCCCCCCCCTCTCAGTGTTCCCATTCCTAACAATATGACCTTGGAGCGAGTACATAAAAGTATGCTAAGGAGATAGAATATCTTGAAGAAGAAGAAATAAAGCTTGAAGAAATTGAAGCACCAATTTCTAGGAGAGTACCTAAGGGAGCTGGTAAGTATGAAGTAAAATTACCTTTGAAATGTTTTTCTTGCAATAAAATTGGTCATTTTGTATCTAGATGTCCCAAGAGAGTTTCTAAGGAAAAACCAAGGTAGTATCAGCCTAAATATCACAAGAAATGTTATTTTTCTACTGATGATGTTGTGATTGATGAAGAATCTGAAAAAGATGGTGAGAATGATGAGGGATTTGGATTCATTTCTATAAAAGAAGAATATCCAAGCCCTCTGAATGAGGAGATATTTGGTCTCACATGTTGAGGAGAGGAGTCAATGGGTTATTGAACGTGGTTATTCACATCATATTACTGGAGACAAAATAAAATTTTTGTAACAAAGGTATGATGGTGGTATAGTCAGATTCGATGATGAAACTCCTTGTCTGATCCATGGTAGAAGATCTATTACTCTTGATGGTAAGACTAAACTAATGAAGTTTTATATTTTTAAGGACTTTAGCATAATATTTTGAGTGTTGGATAGCTATTTAATAAGAGATATGATTTACAATTCAATAATGGTGAATGCAAAATCTTGGGAAGTTTAGGAGATGAGATTGCATCTGGTATAAAGACAAAAGGTAACATCTTTCATTTGAATAGTATTGAAATAAAGTGTTTGATTGCTCACAATGTTGATATTTGGTTATCACATAAGAGGTTGTGTCATGTTAACTTTGATAACATTGTGAAGATAAGTTCTATTAATGTTGTAAGAGATCTACCGAAATTGATGAAGCTTTCTAATGCAATGTGTAAGGGATGCTTGATGGGTAAATAGACTAGATCTACTTTCAAGAGAAAAAAATTTACTTCAAAAGGACTATTAGATCTCGTGCATACAAATTTATATGGACCATGTAGAACTAGAATTTATCACCGAGATAGATATTTGATATTATTTATTGATGACTATTCAAGGATGATGTGGGTGAATTTCTTGAGAAAAAAATATGAAGCCTTTAATAATTTTAAGATATTTAAAGATATGGTTGAGGGTGAAACATTTTTAAAGATTAAATGTTTGGGATTAGATAGAGGTGGTGAATTCACATCTAGTGAGTTCTTTACTTTTTGTGAGGAATATGGAATAAAGAGACAAACATCTTCTTCGAGGACTCCACAATAGAACATGATTTCTAAAAGAAGGAACAAATCAATCCTAGATACTGTTAGGACCATGATGATTGAAGGTAATGTTTTGCATAACTATTGGAGAGAAGTAGTTTTGATAGAAATCTACACATTGAATTGAGTGAAAGTCAAAGATGGAACCAATACGACTCCTTATGAGATTTGGTATGGTAACACACATAGTGCAAAGGCACCTTGGCATCATCGAATATGTCATTTTTGTCATTAATTTATATTTAAAAATCCAATGTAGAAATGTATCTTTGGGTTAAAAAGAAACAACAATGAAAATGTTATTCAGTCCACGAGGGTTTAAAGTTTAAAGTTTAAGTAATTATATGAGAAAGTACAAACTTGCAAAATTATAAATTTTGCAATTTCTACCAATTGTAATTAAGAATTTAAATGTTTTTAGTTATGTTACTAGGGAATTAAAAATATTACTGGTAGTTAAATTTTGTAACTTTCAAAAGAATTATAAAAGACAGAGATTGATCGATATGTAAGTAGTCCACAACAGAGGAAGAAAAGAATGTAAAAGCTAACAAGCCTCTGGTTGTCACCTATAGGGATAGGACAGTCCAAAGAGAATGAAGAATGTGGAACATATAAGTTTAAGTGGTTTGGACTATTTTATTATGTACATTCAAGCAATAAAGTTTTGTTCACTATTATAATGTTTTTTTGAATTCTTGGGTATCGATTCTTTGTTTGTGATTTGGAATTGAATTTCAAGAGTCAAAATCCATTTTTTGTTTTAATTGATTTGACATAGGATTGTTTCAAAGTGTTGCTCATCCATGGAACCCTAATTTTAAGGTATTGTATCAGACTTGGATACAAGAATCAGTTATTTAATCTCAAGTTTCCACAATTTATGATTATTGTGAATCGATTCAAGAATCAAGTGTACATAACTGAGTCTAAATTTGATTTGATTTCCATTTTGATTTCTATGAATTTAGATGTGAAATTGATTAACTAAATGTAGAGTGAAACTCCAATGATAAATAAAGTTTAATTTGCTTCTATCTCATTGATATTATGTTAGAGATGAAGTTCAAATTATGCAAGTTTGGAAGAGTTTATTTTTGTCAAACTAAAAAAAATGGTCTTTGTTTGAAGACCATAACTTGTAATGTCACAGTTGGATCTTGCCCAATTTTTGATATGTTTGAGGGAATCTAATTATCTATAAACTGACTGAAGCGATTTCAAATATAATGTCAGGTACAAAAGTTATTAATAAAAGAGTATGGGTATATAAATTTGTCATCAAAATGATAGTCTCAGAATTGTTTAAATTGTCTTGCATGTAATAGTAGTAAGTTGGATTAAAGTTCATTATGTGAATGAAAATATTAGTTGTCAATGGCCTTATCTAGTATGTTTCAAATGAACAAAGATAGATTAATTGAAATTGTCAAAGAAGACTATGATGTATTTTTGAGATTGGTTGGCCTGTTAATGATTTTTTATTGGAAGTTTAATGTTGAAGACCATAGTTGCCTCTAATCAGTAATTTTTATAATGAAATGGTGTTTGGATATGCAGATTTGAGTTGAAAGATTGATACTCTACATCAAATTGGTATCAGAGTTCAACGAAAGATCTAGGATGAGCAACGGTTTGATAGTTTATTCTTGTTGATAATTTTTGTGATTGTAGGTGCACAGTCACTCACTACAAGTAGGTAGATATGGAAGTCTATCAAAGGGCCAAAGGAGATGGTCTAGTGTGTTGCCAAAATTCATGCGGTGAGAGGCACAAAAGGGAGTACTAGGTGAGGGGCAAGTGTTGTTGGTGTACGAAGCAACATTGAAGGGTGGACTTGAGATTGGAGTAGCACCTTGGAGGTTGCCATTTTAAGTCCATTGATGGGAGTCACAGTTGAAGGATTGAGAGAAGAAAAGTCATTGAAGAAGAATAAAGACATGCAAAGGCAACGATTTGTTTAGCAGGCTATCAAAACCACATTTCCAAGGGACTTGGAAATCTTTCAAGACTGGTAGTATGGTGTAGAGGAACCTTGGCATCATTTAATATGTCATTTTGGTCATTAATTTGTATTTAAAAATCCAATGTAGAAATGTTTCTGGGTAGAAAAAATAATGATGCAAATGTTATTCTGTCCATAAGGTTTTAAAGTTTAAAGTTTAAGTTTTTATATGAGAATGTACAAATAAAAAATTATTTATTTTGCAAGTTGTACAAATTGTAATTAAGAATTTAAATATTGTCAGTTATTTTACTAGGGCATTTAAAACAGTCATTGGTAGTTAAAGTTTGTAACTGCCAAAATAATTATAAAAGGTAGAGATTGATTGATATGTAAGTAGTACACAACAAAGGGAGAAAAGAATGTAAAAGATAACAACCTCTAGATGTCACTTGCAGGGATAGGACAGTCTAGAGAGAATGAAGAATGTGAACAAATTTTTTTTAAGTGGTTTGGACTGTGTTATTATGTACATTCAAGAAATAAAGTTTTTTCACCTTTATAATGTCTTTTTGAATTCTTGGGTATCGATTCTCTGTTCGTGATTTGGAATTGAATTTCAAGAATGGAAATCCATTTTATGTTTCAATTAATTTGGCATAGGATTGTTTTAAAGTGTTGATCATCCATGGAATCTCAATTTCAAGGCATTGTATTAGGCTTGGATACATAATGACGCAAGGGTAGACAGGGAGAGGGGCCAAAGGCATACCCTAACCAGATCCACCTTGTAGAGATCACACGTGGAAGAAACAAACACACAAGTGAGAGAGAGAATGTAGATATCTTTCATATATTTACTTTAATTGATTCATACATGTCAAATTGTAAGGCCTTCCTAGTTTAGGCCAGATATTACAATTCAAGTACATAAGTCTTCCAACATGCGAGGATCTAAAAAAATCTTCAAACTTCAAACTTCTATCTTCTAACTGAACTGACTTCCTAAACTACAAATGAAGATTACATTTTATATAAGAGGCTAACAAACAAGTCGGTCTTCAGATCCACCATCAATGGAAGGAATGACCAGATCTAGGTCCATACACTTCCCAATGATAGATACCAACATTAAATCTGTGACCATAATTAATTGCAAGAATCGGCCTCAATAGGAAACTAAAACAAACAACTCGATAAACAAGGATAACTGAGTGCTAGACAAGAATCATTGAGCACCAGAGAAATAGCTAAGTGCTAGAGAGATAACCGACCAACTTAGTTAACAAAGGAGACCGAGAAACTACCGAGCCAACTTGGTCAAAGAAGGAACTGAGCAACATAGGAAAACACAAACATGTTTTTGGTGACATAGGATTTCCAATGACCCAAGATGCTCCTGCATCAGACACTAGGGGTTATTTGAAAATGATTCTCTGAATCATGAAATAGGTACGATCCGAGCTAAAACCAACTGAGATTGTGAAATCCATGAACTTTATTCAATCGGTCTATTCTTCCACTTTACCAAATATTCCATATACTATTTTCCTCTTGTACTTCTACCAATTCTTTGCTCCAAAATCTTCTCAACTTCTTCTATTTTTTTCTTAGGATAATCATTTGATACTGTCATTTCTTCATTTGACTCATGGTACTCATACAAATCAACAATGTTGAAAATAGGTGATATGTCCATGTCATCAGGTAGCTCAATCTCATAAGCATTTCCACTATCAAATCTCTTCAAAATCTCACAAGGTCCAAACTTCTTCATTTTTAGCTTCCCATATGTTCCAACAAGAAATCTGCCTTTCTTCAAATGAACCATTACTTTATCACCGACTGTAAAAGTCTTATGTCTTCTTAATCTATCAGCCCTGTCTTTGTATTTCTGATTACTTTTCTCCAGCTTATGTTTCACATCTTCATGCAATGTCTTCATGTACTCAGCAAACTTTACTCCTTCAACACTTCTCTTTCTTTCATCAGTAATATCCCTCAAATCTGATATACCTCTTGGTTGTATGCCATTTACAATCTCAAAAGGTGTTTTTCCAATACTCCTATTCACTAAATTATTGTATGCAAACTCTGCTTGTGCTAACATAGAATCCCAATTACTTGGTGTATCTCCAACTAAA
Source organism: Chamaecyparis obtusa (assembly GCA_027943335.1). Classification (NCBI taxonomy): domain Eukaryota; kingdom Viridiplantae; phylum Streptophyta; class Pinopsida; order Cupressales; family Cupressaceae; genus Chamaecyparis; species Chamaecyparis obtusa. The sequence goes on from BSBK01008110.1 coordinate 469,384, forward strand.
CATCTCAAAATATTTCCCAAACTTCTATTCACAACTTATGTCTATCCATCAGTTTGTGGGTGAAATGTAAAACTATATTTCAACTCAGTGCCAAACTTTCTCCAAAGAATCTTCCAAAAGTATCCAACAAATTTATTATCTTAATAAGAGATAATACTCCTCGGTAATCCATGCAATCTGATAATTTCCTTAAAGAAAAGATCTTCTATATGTACTACATCTGATGTCTTTCTACAAGGTATAAAATTTGTCATCTTAGAAAATCTATCCACAACAACAAATATAGAAACATTACCTCTTACTGTCTTTGGTAAGCCAAGAACAAAATCCATACTGATATCAATCCAAGATTTCTCAGGAACATAAATCGGTGTATACAATCCAGTATTCTGACTTACTCCTTTTGCAACTTGAAAAATTCCACAACTTTTCACAAATTTCTGAACATCTTTATACAACTGTAGCCAAAAGTATTTCTCCTTAAGAAAATTCAATGTTTTATCAACACCAAAGTGTCTAGCCAAACCACTACTATGTTTCTCCTTTATAAAATTAGTTCTCATTGGTCCTCTTAGTATACACAACTGAATACCTTTAAACACAATACCTTCTGTAATGAAATATTCTTCCCATTTAGTAATCGGTTGATCTTGAATAGGTGCTCTGCACTTTCTCCACAGCTCTGAAAAATCAGGATCAAATTCATAAGAATTCTCATTTTATCAAAGCCAAGAACTTCAATTTTCATCTCGATCATCAAAGATCTCCTTCTACTCAATGCATCAGTGAATCATTTAGTAACTCCACTCTTATGCTTTATCACAAATGTATAACTCTGCAAATACTCAACCCATTTTATATGTCTCTGATTCAACTTATTCTAACTACCCAAATACTGTAAAGCTTTATGATCGGTATACAACACAAATTCACTCAGTATCAAATAATGCCTCCATTTCTTTAGTGCTTGAACAATAGCATACAACTCCTATTGTACTTCCACTTGCATCACATTCCACTTGAAATACCTTATTGAAATCAGGCAATGCCAAAATAGACAATTCATCAACCTTCTGCTTCAAATTCTTGAAACTTTTATCAGCTCCATGTGTCCACTTGAATTCTCTTTTATCTCCTCGCATAGTCTTAGTCATAGCATTACAAATTGAACTGAAATTCCTTATGAAACTTTGGCAAAAACTTTCCAAACCATGAAATAATCTTACCTCGCTAGCATTCTCAGGTGTAGGCCAATTCAAAATAGCTTCAACCTTTTCAGGATCCATCTTCAAACCATCGACTGAAATCACAAATCCCAAATACACAATCTCCTCTTCCATGAATGAACACTTTTTCAAATTTATCAACAACTTTTCTTCTTTGAACCTCTACAATACTTGTTTAACATGCAACAAATGTTCTTCTCCGGTCTTACTAAATATCATAATATCATCTAGGTATACAATCACAAATTTACCCAATAATTTCTTCAAAACTTCATTCATCAACCTCATAAAAGTACTCGATGCATTAGTTAAACCAAAAGGCATAACCAACCACTCATAAAAACCTTCTCTTGTCTTGAAAGAAGTCTTCCATTCATCACCTTCTCTGATTCTGATATGATGATACCCACTTTTCAAATCAATTTTGGTAAAATACTTTGCTCTAGTCAAACTGTCCATTATGTCATCCATTCTCGGTATAGGAAACCTATATTTCATTGTTATCTTGTTGATTGATTTGGAATCAATACACATTCCCCATTCTCCATTCTTCTTAGGTGCCAATACAACAGGTACTACACACAGAATCAAACTTTCTCAAATCAAACCTTTCTGCAACAATTCTTGAGTCTATCAGTTCAATTCCTAATTCTTGGTAGATGTCAACCGATGTGGTGCCTTATTCGGTAAACTAGCTCCAGGGATTATATCCATGCAATGATCAATTCTTTTCTTCGGTGGAAAACCATTAGGTACATTATCATAAATTACTTCACTATACTCAGTGAGTAACTTATCAATCTCCTCAGGGACACTATCCTCTATTTCTTACTCAGTTTGTTAGTAATCACAACAAAACATACATATTCTTCTTCTAATCCTTAACAAACTTTCTTCCTTCCATCAAGAAAACTTTCACAGATATGCAAACATTACTAATAGGTTCTTCAATCAAAGGTAACAAGATTTTTCTTCTTCCATCAACCCAAATACTATATTTATGCAATTTCCCATCATATATAGCATGTCTATCATATTTCCAAGGTCTACCCAACAAAATATGATGACAATCCATAGGCATGATATCACATAACACCTTATCATAGTATTTTCCAATTTTCAAATTCACATAACATTGTTCACTTACCAAGAGTGTATGTTCATCTTTGATCCATGAAATCTGATAGGGCTTCAGATGTTCCAACCTTTTCAACTGCAACTTTGTAACCATTTCCTCAGATGCCAATTTCTCTGAGCTACCATTGTCAATGATTAAATTCTAAAATTCATTAGAAACTCTACATATAGTCTTGAACAAACTTTTTCTTACCGCATCTTCCTTATTAATTTCACTCCAAAGTGCTCTCCTTACCATCAAGTTATTTTCCTTCTCAGGGTCATTTGGTGACTCTTCTTGCACCAAATCATTTCTACTACTAGTGACCTTCTTACTTGCATGTGTACACTCAAATGATTTGTGTCCTTCTCCACAATTGTAACAAGTTCCTTGAAAACCACCACTATTATAACCACCTTAGTAGTTACTGTCTCTGCCTCTAGATGAACTTTCACCTTTCCACTTGGTCTTGCCTTTATCCAAATTTTTATTTTCAGGTTCAGATCTACTATTTTCACCATAAGATCTACCTCTTCATATAGGGAATCTACCACCTAAACCTCTTTGTCTCTACTCATGTCTCTTGTTCAATTTCTCCTTAGCTTTCAATACAAATTGATAAGCCTCCTCAATGTTCTCCAATTTGACCAAACCGATTTCTTCTTGGATGGAAACTCTCAAACCATTTAGGTACCTAGCAATTATTTCCACATCATCTTCATCATGTCCAGATCTGATATCTAATCTATAGAATTCCTTAGTATATTCTTTTACTGAGCTATCTTTCTGCCTCAAACTTTGCATTCACCTAACTAGGTTAATCTGATAATCACAAGGTAAAAACTTTCCTTTCAATTTGTTCACCATTTTATTCCATACCTTGATTTTTTCTTTTCCTTTCCTCTTTCTATCCAACTGCAGATGTTTCCACCACAAGGATGCATTACTTTTCAACTTCATGCTAGCAATTTTCACCTTCTTTTCTTCAGGTACATTTTCATATTCAAAATACTTTTCCATCTTGGTGATCCAGTCCACCAATTCATCAGAATGCAATTTTTCACTATACTCAAGAGGATTAAAGTGTGGTGTAGACTTTAGATTTTTCAAAACCTTCAACAATATTTCCTCACCTTGATCCATGGTTGGTGCAAGTTCTACATCACCTTGTTCTTCCTCAATTTCATCATCACTAACATCTTCAATATGTCTTCCTCTTCTCTGGGCTATTTCAATAGCTTCTAATATAGAAAAAAAGTTTTCTCAACATGTCTGCCAATCCTGGATTCACATCTTGCCTCCCACAAACCATCTTGAAACCCTCTACAATTGCAGGCTAGATCGCAATCCGCTACCCACAAAAAAATCAACTAGGGTTTCACAAGAAGGAACCCTCAAACCTAGATTCACAAACCTAGATCCAAATCTCACTTTGCTCTAATACCACCTGATGCAAGGGCAGATGAGGAGAGGATCCAACGGCACACCCTAACTAGATCCACCTTGCAAAGATCACATGCAACAAACACACAAGTGAGTGAGAGAATAAAGACATCTTTCATATATTTACTTCAATTGATTCATACATGTCAGGCTGTAAGGCCTTCCCAGTTTAGGCCAGATATTACAATTCAAGTACAAAAGTCCTCCAACATACGAGGATCTAAAACAATATTCAAACTTTTATCTTCTATCTTCTAATTGAAATGACTCTCCAAACTACAAACAAAGATTACATTATATACAAGAGGCTACCGAATAAGTCAGCCTTCAAATTCACCATCAATGGAAGGAATGACTAGATCTAGGTCCACATGCTTTCCAATGATAGATACCATCATTAAATCTGCAACCATAATTAATTGCAAGATTTGGGCTCAACAGGAAACTAAAACAAACAATTCGGTAAGCAAGGATAACGGAGCACCAGACAAGCATCACCGAGCACCAGGGAAATAGCTGAGTGCTAGAGAGATAACTGACCAACTCGATTAATGAAGGAGACCGAGCAACTACCGAGTGAACTCGGTCAAAGAAGGAACTGAGAAACATAGGAAAACACAAACATGTTTTTGGTGACATGGGATTGCAAAGGACCCAAGATGATCCTACATCACATAATCAGTTATTTAATCTCAATTTTCTATATTTTATGATTTTTGTGAACCGATTCACGAATCGGGTGTAACAAAAACTAAGTCTAAATTTGATTTGATTTGATTTCTATTTGATTGCTATGAATTTGGATCGTGAAAATTGATTAACCGACTCTGGAGTGAATCTCCAATAACAAAGAAAGTCTAATTTGCTTCTATCTCATTGCTATTATGACATAGATGAAGTTTAGATTATGCAGGTTTGGAAGAGTATTTTTGTCAAACAAAAAAAAAAGGTCTCCATTCGAAGACCATAACTTGTAATGTCCCCATTGGATTTTGCCCAATTTTTAATGTCTAAGAGAATCTAATTCTCTAGATCTGGACCGAAGTGATTTCAAATATAATGTCAGGTACAAAAGTTATTAATGATAGAGTATGAGTATATAAATCTGTCATCAAAATGACAGTTTCAGAGTTATTTAAATTATTTTACACATAACAGTAGCAAGGTGGATTAATGTTCATTATGTGAATGAAAATATTAGTTGTCAAAGGCCTTCTCTAGTATGTTTCAAAAGAAAAAAGATGTATTAATGAAAATTGTCAAAGAAGACTATGATGTTGTTTTGAGATTGGTTGGCCTATTGATGGTTTGTGATTGGAAGCTTAATGTTGAAGACCAGCGTTGCCTCTAATTAGTAATTTTATAATAAAATGGTGTTTGGATATGTAGATTTGAGTTGAAAGATTGATGCTCTGCATCAACACTTACTATGAAATACTTTATAATTTTTGGAAGAAAATTTTATATCAAGAAAGATGAATACTTAGGGAAATTTGATCCTAGAAGTAATGAAGGTATCTTTCTTGGTTATTCTACCAGGAGTAAGGCACATAAGTGCTATAATAAGAGGTTGAGGAAGATATTTGAAAGTGCTAATGTGAAATTTGATGATACCACTAATGCAAATCAGACAAGATATAGATCCATGATTGGTGGTTTACTATACTTCACACAAACAAGACCTGACATTATGGGTACAATATGTTTGGCAGCTAGATTTCTAGCAGAACTAGAGGAATCTCATGTTGTTGCAATAAAGAGGATATTCTCATATTTAAAAGGAATAGTTGATCATGGATTATGGTATCCTAAATATAATGATTTTACATTATTTTATTTTACTAATGCTAAATGGGAATGGAAATATAGATAATAGGAAAAGTACTTAAAGAGGTGCATTCTTCTTGGGAAAGAGACTGATTTCGTGGTAAAGTAAGAAAAAAAATTGTATATCGTAGTCTATTGCTAAGGCAAAATATGTGGTTGTTGCTATTAATTATACAACAAGTGGTATGGATGAAGCACATTTTGAAAGACATAAGGGTAAGTATTGATGATCCTATTACTATTTACTATGATAACTCGAGTGCTATTAATATCTCTAAGAATCTAGTGCTACATTCAAAGACAAAGAATATATCTATCAAGTATCACTCTTGAGAGACAAAGTAGCTAAGAAGGAAGTCAAGATTAATTATGTATATTACTATAGAGAAGATTGTAAATATATTCTTGAAGCCCTCACCAAAGGATAGTTTTGAGTATCTTTGAGGTAAGCTTGGGGTGATAGCATGTCCTGATCTAAACTAAGATGAATTAAGTTGCATCAATCCAAGGTACTTAATAGAGATATTCTTTTTTCTTGGATTTATGTAAGGTGGTTCTCATTAGGGGGAGTAGTGGTTAGTTGTTAGAGAGACCTATGGAAAATGATTCTAGAACATATTATTCAATTATGATATCATTTTTTTTTATGCATTATTGGATATTTTGTGATCTTTGTCATTATGTCAAAGGGGAGAGATGAGAATGTGAAAAACAAGGTATATGTATATGGGAGAAAAGTTATGTATTTGAGAGACTATTATATGATAGAGAGAAGGAGTATGGAACTAAGGGGGAGAGATTGTTCCTTTGTGACAAAAGATTTGTTATAGATACTATTGGTAGTAGTGTCGGTATTGATTTTTTTCACATCATATGTTGCAATGAATGCCAAAGGGGGATATTGTAAAAATATTTGCTTCAGATATTTCTATCACATATTTGAGAGATGTGTTTTCATTGATGTCAATATATTTATTTGTTGTGAAAGTGTTGTAGAGATGTTGCAAGAATGTTCAGTAAGTTGGTTGGATCAGTGAGGCTAAAATATTTCATATATGATGATATGAAGTAAAAAATGTGTTGAAGAATGTATGTACTTGATCTATGCCAATTTACAGAGTTTGAACAATATGATTTGAGATAGTTATAAGTTATTTATCAGTGATTGGTATTTTATTGTTTTGGAAGTGTTCAAGAAGAAATAGTGTGATAGTATTTGGATTGGTGTGGATATGTGTGATAGTATTTCATGATTTGAAAGCTATGAAACATGTTTAAGACTTGGAATTATGTCCTTTGACATGATTTATTTATTGATTTTAGGATCAACACCTATGTTTCTAGAGTGACAAAGTTTATTGATTATTGTTCTTAACATTCTTGGCCGACATTGTTAGTGTAATGTGTTGCAGTGGATCATGGCATGATTTATGGAGATTTTGTGTATTTGAGGATGTTGTTATGGATAATTTCTATGTCTTAGCTGATATTCAATGGATCAAATTGTATATTGATCTGTAATGAATTAATATTTTTTAATTAGGTCCTTGCCGACCTTGTAGAAATAAGATGATGAAATGTATAAAAGAGTGTAATCATTTGTAAGTGCAAAGGCATGGATGTGTCTGAGAATTATGTATTGACTAAGTGTGAAGACATATGAGTGGAATCTACAATTGAGGTAGAGATTTGTTGTACTTCATTAGAGTTATATTGGCATGTTATATATGCTATCATACAGTTCATAAATAGTGGATTGTTGCCCACAAATTGGATTATTATCCAAGTTAACTCTATATGGAAGTGAGTCTTCCCTTATTGTAGTTGAGAAGTGATCTCTAGGTAGTATTCTTGAATGTATGTGCATTCTCCTTTGTAACCTTAAACAGGGTATTGTTCTTTTAACATAGTACATCATCTTGTGGGTTTGAAACACACTATGTTTTTTCCCCTAATAGGGTTTCCAAATAAAAAATATGGTGTTAATTTATTCGTGTGGTGTTAAAACTTTATGTTTTTATGTTTAAGTTTATGATCTATGGTTTAAAGGTTTAAAGCTGCAAAGTGGTTAAAGATTGTGTAGTTAGGACACAATTGATTCACCCCCCTCTCAATTATGTGATGCCTACTATTTTCTATCACAAACAACAATAACTTGTCCTATTTGGCCTCATGGTCCCTAACCCATATTTATGAGGTCACGTACCATGTGATGTCTTTATGTCATTCTCCTCTATCATATCAACCTCTTACCTCTTATGATTAAGGATACCTCTAGATCACTTCAAGAATTGGTAATTGTAGTGCTGGTAGGAGAGGTTACAATAGGGTTCCCTTAAATGGCCCTCAACCCTAGGCCCAATAAAAAGACCATATACTCTTATTCCTTGGCATGGTCCTTAACTATCTTTACTATGTGGATATACCTAGTGAGGAATCGTCAGTCATTCTCCCTCCTTGCACTCCCTCCCTTCCCTCAACATGATTTATTATCGCATTAATATTTGTATATATTTGAAACATACATAGATAATGAGACTCAAGCATTCATTTAATACATAAAATCTAATCTAAATACACCACACACATATTTATATGTATAATCATAATAAATATATATGCATATCTACTTATTCCTACTAAAAAACCTAAGAGATTATAATAAATCACCATGCTATAGATATTATTGCATTGGTTATTCATTCTGATTATTGTCGATTAATTGATTAAATGAATTCCTTTGATTTCTTGATTTGAGGTATTGGTAATTTATGATTAAGTAATCATGATTAGATGATTGTAGAGTGATGATCTATAATGAATACTTGTTTGATATATTTGTGGATAGTGATTAAATGAGTGTTGATTGATAGAGTGATGCTTGATTTTTTAATTGTATGTGTTCTCGAT
>BSBK01008111.1:0-125000 GCA_027943335.1 Chamaecyparis obtusa
AGGCTAAGTCATGTATAATGTACATTTACCGAGCAGTAGTCACTGCTAAGTAAAACAGTGGTCACTGAGTACTTTTGTATTAGCCAAGTCATCTTTTTCTGAGTTATGTAAAGAAGACAATGTTGAGAACTAGAATATAAAGAATAGTGAATGCCAAGTGCTAGAGATATCTAATGCCGAGCAAGCTAGAATTGACATATGTGTTTCTTATGGCACAAACACTTAGGTAAACCATTTTTGGCCGATATTTATATTTCATTTGTCATTTATTGAGGAAATCATGGAGGTGATTATGCTCTTGTATTGTAATCATAATCCCTATGTAACACATAGACCAATCAGAATTAGGGAAAGGTTAAGTGGCAAAAAGAGATAATCTAGATCATAGATCTTAAATCTTGGAGAGACTTAAGTTTCTATATAAGATGTGATCTAAACCCTAAAATGATGTAAGAGTGTGACAGAGAATATCTTCAGTACAGAAAAATTATTCTGATAGAGTTTAGTAATTGAGTAGAATAGAGAAAAGCAGTGAAGGACATAACAGAGACATATTTGATAGATGAGATCAAATCTATACTAGAAGAAGAAGATTTGTAATCAGTATCACAGTGCAAATTGAAGGATTAGGTACTGAGAAATTTTAACAAGTGTATCAGGGTAAATCTTTTAACAGAGTGGTTTTGATAAACCTTAGTAAATCTCTTAACTGGGTTCTTACTTAGTTGTAAGTCTTAAATCCTTTTTCAAGGTAGATTGTATAACTCTCAAAGCTCTTAACAGGGCAAACCCCTCATAGGGTAGATCATATTTTGTGATCAAATTTGTACCCCTAACAGGCAAAATTTTACTACAGTAGTGAATATTTTTGGGTGTCATCCCCACCCCAGTTTTACCTTTTAAGGATTTTTGGGTAACCAAAATAATTATGTTATGCTTATTGTCATGGGTGATGTTTATCTTATTAGATTTGTTATACTGTTAAGTTTTAAGCTTATGCTATGAAAGTTTCATTTATGTAAAAATGGATAAATCAGTGATATTTGACTGACCCCTCCCCCCCCCCTCTCAGTATCACATTTTTCCAATAGATTTTCAATAATTGGTATCAGAGCTTTGGTCTCCTATAAAAGTCTAACCACTTGTGAGATAAAGATCTTGAGATAGAGGTTTATAAGTTGGGAAAAATTATAGAGAATTGGAAGATTGACATTCATCTTGCATTACAACAACTTGAAGCAACTAGAGGAGAAATCAAGAAATCCTTAAGAAGAAGAAGAGAAATAGCTATTTAATAAAATGAAACACAATATCAAGAAGAAGATACTACTGGACTATTTTATAGTGGAAACTCTGCAAAAAGTGACAAATCCATAAAATAACTACTAGAAAAAAACAACATACTAAATGAGGACATCATAAATCTGAAGAGAGAACAAGAAATTCAGTTTGTGAGACTATGTGAAGTAGTTGAACATAAAAAGAAAGATGAAGAAGATAAGACAAAGGCTGAAGAAGATAAAAGAAAAATATCAATGAGACTTAATGAAAAGACAAATGGCATGCAAAGGTTGACAAATAATCAACTTGACATGGTAAATCAACTACTGCTAGTTAATCAAGAATTGGGCAGAAAATATGTGGAACTCACCAATCTGAGATTAGAAAACAATCAACTGAGGAATAAATTGAGAACTGAAAAGGAAGTTAATGAAAGGATGAACAAGCCTAATTGATGTAGGGGTATTCTAGGGTACCTCGGTTGCAACTTTAACCAATGGTCTCAGTTATTGAAGGAAGCTCAATCGTTGAAGGAACTCGAGGAAACCTCTTGTGGTCGGTGGAAATTGTACCCGGTGATGCTTGTGGTACTAGTCGATGTGCTTTCTTGGTGATGATTGGCATGGTCAGTCATTTCACTGATGCTCGATTGTTTCTCTAGCACTCAGTAGTTCTAGTTTACTGACTGGAGTTCTTGGAGATTTGTTGGCCAACTTGGTGCATTTATTGTTTATAGCTTTTGTTGTATTATCCTATGTAGATCCAGAGGCCGGCATGGAGAATTAAATGTTTGTAAGGCTATTTGAGAGCTAACTATTTTTGCATTTAATATTTGTTTGTAATAGGAGCTGACTTGGCTTAGGAGTTAATTATCTCCTTCAATCAACTTGTGGTTGAAGATTAGTATTTAAGGAGTGATTAGGTAGTTGTTTAGGGGTAGTGAAAGTCATGAAGTTAATGATTAGATCTGGATCCTACAAGATCTTGAAGATCATATTATTATTTGATAGTTTGTAATAGTAGAGCTAGTGGTTTGCATACTTGGAGACAAGGAGATTTCTTGGAGGCTTGTGAGCTCAAGTTCAGATCTGCCTTAGTGTTTCCATTAGTTGCTAATTATTTCAGAGATGGACTAGTTGGAGGGTTGCATAAATAATTTTATTGTATTTGGCTCTAACTTGAAAGGCCTTACAACCGGGCATGTTAATAAAATATAGTTGAAAACATTATCTTGTTGTGTAATTCCACATTGTGGTGTTTGGCTACTAATTTGGATCCTCCTTACCTGTCCTACGTCTAGTGGTATTAGAGCTTGAAGATCTTGAGTGTGTAAACCAATCTCCGAGTTGAGGCTATTTGCACGAGGACCTTGTTGGTAACTTATTGCTTTGGGTTTTCAATTATCTTGAAGGATGCCTTTGAGAATATTGGACCCTAGAGCAATTGCAAATCTCTGTGATGCTATGGAATTGAAGATTACAAAGAAGGTTAAAGTTGATTTTAGATCTGAGATGGAATTGATGAAGCACGACATGATTTTTGAGGTATCCTGAGGAATCTTGGTACTGATGATGGTAATGACGAAGCTGCTAAAGACTTTGAAGCTATTGGACCTAGTGGTGATGACTAGAGAGATAGATCCGGTGAAGACATAACTAGTTGGTTACATAGATCTGGAGCTCGGTTAAGTACTAGTTACGAAATGGAAGTTTCTACTTTCTTTGGTACTTTGATACTCGATGACTTGATTGAATGGATTGGTGAATTAGAAGACTTCTTTGAGCTAGAAGAAATTGAAGATTGTCTTCGAGTAAGATTGGCATAGACTAATTTGAAAGCACATGCTACTCTTTGGTGGTGTTGGTTCTTCAAAATATTTTACACTCTAAGAGACACTGATATACATATGGCTGATATTAAGGAGGGGTTAGTTCCAAATGTGAGAAATATATAAGTAACTGGACCAACTATAGGGACAAGACTGTCCTCTTCACTTCTGGCTTTGCAAAACCAAGGTGGGTACACCTGATCCAATGGACACAATTGTATTCTTTATCTAATAGTGGATCTTGCAATAGATAACAATGAGAAAATACTAAACAACAACCTATTATTCATTGACTCTCCATCACTAGGTAGGACAATTGTAAATGTAAAACAAAAGTGAAATAACTAGCATTGATTATGTGTTTTTTATTATGATGATTTCAATCATTTCACATAAAGCATAGATAGGTCTATACTGGTCAGTGCCTTATCCATTGGGCAATAATACTAGAAGATAGAATGAAAACAAAGATGCTTAAGAATAACTGGTCTTTGAGCATAAATACAAACACCCCAACTCTTTCCTACTTATAGAAAATCCTCATGTAAATTTAGTGAACATATGTCCCACTCTAAGCATATTTAATCCAATCCTAGATCAGAACTCAAAGTAAAAACACATTCATACAAGTCTTTGAGAACTTAGAAAACTCATAGAATGAACACAAAGGAGAGACAAAGATTTGAGATTTGTATTAAGTATAACCTTGATCATTTTTATACATCATGTTTTGAATAGTAAGCTTGCAAGATAATAGGAGCAACTTATACTTCTTCTCTATTGCTTGATAAGAGATGATACAAAATATTACAATCCTTAACTGAGGGTTAGGGTTTCAAAGTTTCTATCTTGCCAACACCTAAACTCTCAATGCCTAGAATGATCATGGAAAATCCTTTATATACAAGGAGATGCAACAAGCTACCAATCATTCTAGGGTTTACAAAATTTTAACCTAAAAACTTTACAAAAACCCTACTGGGTTTACAATAAATGTATTGACTAGATTTGGAGAGATATTTGTAGATAGCCACCTTGCTTTATGTCTTCAATTCTTTCCTTGGTTTCCTCAAGTAAATCTGGTCGCCATCTTTTTGTTGTCACCCTTGCAATAAATACCTCTTTATATCTCAACAACTTTCAAGACTCAAAAAGTTGCAATCTCTGCCTGGCTCAGGAAGTAGGTGAAACATCTACTTTTTTTGCATGAGGTATGTACTGGTACCTCCATCTGTTGTACACCTCCTCACTTGGGAAATCAAAATTTGCAAACTTTGCACCTTTTCCAGATAACGGTTCCCACTTGTCCTCCAGCTGACTGATTTCTCACTAAATAAAATCAAACTTGGACCTGGCAGAAATTAATGTCTCAATAGTATGTATGGAAAATAAAGTATTTTCCAAAGTTAAAATGCTAGTCATTCTAGTAGAAAAATCATCATCTATTTGTGCTCTCCACTTGATTAATTCCTTAAGTTCACCATTTTTCTTGAAAACTTCTTGGACAATAAGGGCGACATTCACGTAGGAGCGAACTATTGCGTGACAATTCTTAGAACAAGATGCGACACTGGTTCAGTTTCGTATGACTCTATGATCAGTGAAGTGTAAAATCTTAGTTTTAAGTCCCGTTTGTTCAAAATTTTCAGTTTGAGGGTTGATTTTTCAAATGTAATCACAATGACAGTAGTGAATTGACATGTTTGCAAATAGTATGGGATCAAACGTGTCTTCAAGCACTTGAAACAAGGGCAAAAGCAACCTTGCCAAGATAAACAATTGTGATATCAAAATTGAAAAAGGACCCTATGAATGCTACCGATTGTTTGTATGTTGAGAACGTTTACACTAGTATCACACAATCGAAAACACTTCAAGCAATATCTATCCTAAAAATTCAAGGCTCAATACTAACCAACTTAGCCCACAACTTGATGCTCCCTCACCTCACACCAAGTGGTTTCCCACAAGAGATATTGGCTTTGTCATGGAAGTGTCAAATAACACAACCAAAGGAACACATATGGTGAGTATCTTGAGGTGATCTGGGTTAGTCCACTTTAATCAATCCTTGCACTAAGAGGATAAGCAGCTAAATAAAGGTGGCTTCTAACCTATGGTTCTTAGTAAGGGCTTTCATTCATAACACCCCTCTTGCTCCTCATAAAGGACTAGGACCTCACAACCTCAAGAGTACCTTAAGCATTCTTTCTCAATGCTTTCCCCATGGTCACAATCCCATGAGCTACTCACATCAAGTGAAGACAAGTGTTATGTCTACCAAGGTTTTTAGTGTCCGAGGTAGCCTTGAGATTATAGTGATTTGGAATAGCCGGCAAAAGGCTTGTCCCCACTTGGCTCGTTCCTCTTGATTGCTCAAGAGTAGGCTCGCTAAAGGATCCTAGACTAAACAAAGAGTGGATTAACTCTTGAGGTTCAAGGTTTTTGGTTCACCACAAGGGTGAAGAGCATGCTCCCCTATCTCAAGAATTTCTCCCAAACACACCAAGCAAATTCAATTACCCCCTTGCTTCCAAAACCTTAAGATGGGTCAAGATTTTTTGGTTCACCTAAAGGTGAAGAGCATACTTCTCCTACCACATCAAAATCTCTTTCACAAGGTATTAAAGTTCCTAAAATAATTAGTAGATGCCACACTTGAAAGGAAATAAATCACAAACACTTGAAATTTTTTTTTTCCCTTTTGATTATGCTTTGGGCAGCCCTGCAAAAATAGTTAGTACCCCTTTTAGCATGCAATATGGCAATTTCCTTTAAGCAGGAGCACCTACAAAACAACTTGTTAGACCAACAAGAGGTTAGAGAAAATCCAAAATCTGAATGAAACAATGCAAGATCTAACTAGAAGATGTAAATAAAGTCTGTCTAAATGTAGTGAACAAAACAGTAAGCTAATTAAATCTAGATTTGGCCAAAAGAAGTCACTATCAGGTACAGGTGACAATGTGATTAGCAAAATTGTCATGTGACAGTTCTCTGCATAACGGTGCGACAGTTTTACCCGAGGTGACAGTTCATTCAATACTCAGGCGACAGAACTCCTTAAATAGTGCGACACTTTCTGTCAAATGGGGTGACACTTTTAACTAGTAAAGTGCCGCACCTCTATACAGAGAACTATTGCACGACACTGGAAAAATGTCGCGTGACACTCTGAGATAGAAAAACCAGAGACCGAAAATAAAGCCAAAAATTGATGAAAATTTTGACGGAAAATACAGAATTAAAGGACAAATCTAATCTACTCTGCCCCATGATGGGCACCAGAAATGTATGGTGAAAAAGTAACCACACTTCTATGAACCATTACATGTAAGGTTGCTCAAAGGTGAGGCCTCACAAAGCGACTCATAGCTCTCTATGCATGGAGTTGCAAGACACTATGATAAAATTGCCCTCAGCTAGAGCTACAAACTTGTGACCTTGCTAGTCAACCACACAATGAGAGATTCATAAAATTGAAGACTAGGGCAAGAGTGCCAAAATCTCCAAAATGAATCAAATGTGCAAGATGTAAATGAGACTAGTATGAGTGCAAAATTAATCTATCAAATGACAATGCAAACTAATCTATGAAAGGAAATTGCAATGGATTACAAACCCCTAATTAAGCTATGTGAGCTAAATCTATTGCATAAAAGGAAAATTACTCTAAAATGCCATGATATGCAAAGTAATCAAATGAAATGTGCAACTAAATGATGAAAAGAAAATGAAAGGAAGCAAGTCTTCAATGTCTTCAAAGGAGTCTTCAAAGTAAGCTAGAAAACCTACAGCATAACAATGTCATAAAATTCCAAGATATGCAAATGAAGAAGAGAAGCCTCCTTTTATAGGAAATGAGATGAAATGGACCATTGAGATTAGGAGGAAAAAGTCTTAATCAATGGTAGAGAAAAATGGAAGCTTGATCCTTGTGTACAAATATCCTCCAATAGGAAAATAAGAGTTGACTTTTGTGTCCATATAAAACAAAAAGTACTTTTTCACTTTTTATAAAACAAGAATAATGCTTTATTTATGCAACTTAGGATAAGAAGAAAAGTGGGGCCTTTTTTATTTAATAAAAGGGGAGGAAATATTTCTTTTAATTAAATAAAGACTTAGGATAAAATGGTTAGCCCAAGGCAAATAATCGAAAATGATGAAATAGGATTTGATCAAGGAAAATGATATAATTGAAAAACGTTGATTATTGATAAAACTGATTTAGGGTTTTGATAAATTGTAGAATGGGAGCCCAAAGTCTAGGAAACCATTTTAGGGTGCATACAAAAGGTATAATCATTGATGCTTTTAAAATAACTGATGTAAATGACTCTGACCCTATTCTGGAACAACTTGTTCATATTGTCAAGAAAGTGACTGATGACATTAGCGAGGCCAATGACAAGTTGTTGTAGTGGTCAAAAAGAAAATTAGAGACCAAGGTACTTAATAAGGTCTTTGAAGATATATCAGTGAAGCAGGTAGAAATTTCTACCATAATATCAAATTCAAAAGAATTTTTACTAAATACACAATCTTTGTACCAGAAATTATGTGATGTAGAAGTGTTTACCAAGGATAACCAGGAACTGGTAGATAAGCTACAGCTAGACATCCGATCTGCTAGTCACTTATTGAGCTTGGATGGAAATTCCCGCTCTATCCATTACACCAGGCTTCTACATACTCAAAGGAGGTTAGCCGAGTTGATGGCTAATGATGGTAAGATAAGGGTTCGCTTACTCTCCATAAAAATAATATTAACACCTCATCAGGAGGCCATACAAAGAGAGTTAGCTACAACAAAGGAATTAGTGCAGAAATATCCCCATCTTTCTATTTTCGAGAGCCTAGTTGACCTTGCTACTGAGCTAGAGGTAAAGTTTGACATTTTGAAGATTGCAACATCCAGTTGGGACAACACATTGCATATGGTCATGCAACTTAACTAACCTTTTCTAGATAAGTATTTCAAGCTCCCTACACCCGAAGAACTTCAAGTGATGAAAACAAGGGGGAAATAGTAGTGACATGACATGTTAAGTCACAAAGAGAGAAGAATCAGACTGAAGAAAGCAAAAATGAATGGTATGACATACTATGTTTTGTAAATTTGTATATGTATTTGAGTGTATGTCAAATAAGGAAGTCTTATATGTACAAATGTAAATATTTTTGTTTTGTAAAACTAAGTTATGTTTTAGGGGGAGTATTCTATATTTACTTATGTTACTACGAAGTACTCTTATAAATGTAATGAAAATGTCATCACAAAGATTTTTTTCCACTAATGTCAAAGGGGGAGATTGTTGATCCCTTAAGTTTTGTTGTCTATTAGTGTCTTACACTTACTCATTTTCTAGGCAATGTTGGTCCCTCATCACTATGACCGAGTCATCATATATAGGCCGAGTCATGTATAATGTACATTTACTAAGCATTAGTCACTACCGAGTAAAATAGTGGTCACCGAGTAATTTTGTATTAGCTGAGTCATCTTTTGTCAAGTTATGTAAAGAAGACAATGTCGAGCAACAAAATATAAAGAACAGTGAATGTCGAGTGCCAGAGATATTTAATGTCGACCAAGCCAAAATTGACATATGTGTTTGTTATGGCACAAACACTTAGGTAAACCATTTTGGTCGACATTTATATTTCATTTGTTCTTTGTTGAGGAAATCATGGAGGTTATTACGCTCTTGTATTATAATCATTAATCCCTATGTAACACATGGAACCAATCAGAATTAGGGAAAAGTTAAGTAGAAAAAAGAGATAATCTAGATCGTAGATCTTAAATCTTAGAGAAATTTAAGTGTCTATATAAGATGTGATTTGAACCCTAAAATGATGTAAGAGTGTGACAGAGAGAATATCTTCAGTACAGAGAAGTATTCTAATAGAGTTCAGTAACTGAGTAGAATAGAGAAAAGAAGTAAAGGACAGAATAGAGACAAATTTGATAGATGAGATCAAATCTATACTGAAAGGAGAAGATTTGTAATCAGCATCATAGTGAAAACCAAAGGATCAAGTAGTGAGAGATTTTAAGAGGTGTATCAAGGTAAATCTTTTAACAGAGTGGTTTTGACAGACCTTAGTAAATCTCTTAACTGAGTGCTTACTTAGTTGTAAGTCTTAAATCCTTTTGCAAGATAGATTGTATAAATATCAAAGCTCTTAATAGGGTAGACCCCTCACAGGGTAGATCATATTTTATGATCAAATTTGTAGCCCTAACAGGCAAACTTTATAATGCAACTTAATGAAGATTTGTGGGTGTCATCGCCACCCCAGTTTTACCTTTCAAGGGTTTCTGGGTAACCAAAATCATTTTGTTATGTTTATTTTCATGAGTGATGTTTAGCTTATTAGATCTATTATACCGTTGAGTTTTATGCTTATGCTATGCAAGTTTCATTTATGTAAAAATGGATAAATCAGTGATATTTGATTCACCCCCCCTCTCAGTATGATATTTTCCCAATAGATTTCTAGCATATTTATGTATACATATGTGTGTGTGTGTGTGTGTGTGTGTGTGTGTGTCTATATATATATATATATATATATATATATATAGCATGTTAACAAAATATCCTTCTTCAGGCATCTATTGCACTTTGATGTGAGAAATTTTTTAAAGTAGGTCCTTCAAGATGTATATCTCTTGATCCTTTTAATATGTTTTTAAAATATGTATAAGAAAGATGGATCAAATAGATGGGGGCAGATAGGAAGTGAGATATAAGACTAAGAGAAATATACAATAAAGGTTGATTTTTAATATACAATAAATCTTTATTCATCCTTTTATGTGTTCCGTGAATGAAATATTTAAAGACTAAAGTTTAAGCATTAAATAATATAAAAAGTTTGTGTACATGAATTCAAAATTAATCCCAAGTTGTCACTTGTCCATTGAAATTTATGTTATACAAATATCATTTTCTTAATGACCTATCAATTAACTTTATATATTACATATATGTATGCTAATTAACCATCCATGTTCATAATTCTTTGACATATGCTAATTATATATGAAAAATTATTAATGATGAGTAAGAGTGAGTTTGAATATAATGTTAATGCTAATGTCAACCTTGGTTGATAATAACATTTACGTTGTGTAGGCTGCTCTTCTACATTTTAATTTTTATGCTATTTAAAAGCTTTAATAAGATAAGCCATATTTTATCACTAATTTGTTTTGGAATATAGTTGACTTAATGCAATACATTAGCCTACTAGGAGTAACAAGCTTTCCATGTATACATTATATAATAATGATAACTTTAAAAATATGAGAATAATACCAAAAAAAACATGTAACAAATTGACATCTTGCAAATCACAAGTGTTCATATAGTAAGACTATTTAATAAATATGATAAAAGTAAAATAATAACTTGTAAAATATTATCTAAAATATCAATTAAAGATCTTTAAGGGTACAAAATTATTCCTAAAACCTATTTGTGTTGGATAACAGTGGACCTTGGCCCTTATGTTTAGTAATCACATTGTAAATGTTTTCCAAAGGAAACAAAATAAATATTTTCCAATATACAATAATGTATTCATTTTCCAATATACACTATACACAAATAATGGAGGAGCCCATGTGATGGTCATTCTGTAACTCTGCATACATAAGCATTCTGTACTTGCTCATATTTAGTATAACTATAATGATACATTTTTTCTAGTACGAAATAATTTAAAGTCTAAAGCACTAAAATCATGCTTCATTATTATCCTAAGTAAGAACAAGAAAACTGCTTGAAAATAATTATCTTCATAAATAATAGAAATGGAATACATAAGCTTGCTAAGGTTGATGCTAACCTAACCTTATGTGACCCATAAACATTCGAGAAGATGTCCGGGCTCACAAAATAGGAAGCACTAAAGTGTAATGGTGGTTGCTTTTTAATGGGATAACCGTGTAGAAGTTGCATATTCTTTAAGCAAATTTTGCAAGAAAATATTTTTGGCAACGTCTGATTGGAACAAAGACGGCATGCAGAGATATTCATGAATCATGGAAATCAACTTAAGAGAACACTTGATAAAAAAAGGTCTTGGGAAGGAAAAACAAGGTCTCCAAGTGTGAATTTATGACGATTTATGCAGCCTGTAAGTCACACTTGACAGTTAGTCCATACTGTTGCATGCATGCTGCTCTGAGGTAGACGATGATAGGAGAGCTTAATGCACATCCCAACAGTGTTCATAGCAAATCCCCCTTTTATATCTGAGTGTTGGTGATCATTAAAATTATTCAATAAGGGTGTTTGGGCCTATTTCAGGATTAAATTCATTTATATCTCTACTGCAAGTGACAACAGAAGCTGAGTGATGGAAATTGTGGAGGTGTTATGACCTCTAGTGTTGTTATTTTTTATTTATTTTCTTCGATAGAGAAAGAGAGATTTATATGGACGTAACCATAGGAGGTAAATTTTGAATTTTGGACCTCTCTAGTGGTGGACATTCCATCTGGTGTGCACTTGGAAGATTTATAACTAATTTGGGGTGCTCAGAAATGCACTTGATTGTCTGAAATATCCTTGTAACATCTGAAACTTATTGGTGGCCATAGGAATTGATACTCCTGGGCCATAGGGTAGCCATATGCATAAAGAATGAAGGGTCCGAATGGAGACTGTAAATCGTCAATTTAAGTCTTTTTAAACTATTATGATCATTCAATTCTACCAATATAAGAGGTCGGATTTTATACCTGATTTTCATATGCCCTGTTGTAATCAAATTATTGTTCAGTAAGAAGTAGTTTCTATTAATGTAAGTATGTTCAAATTTTGTATGGTTTGCATATCAAGTTTGGTTAATATGTCATGTTAATATCTCTACAACTCAGCATTGAGAAAATAAACTTGAAAACACAGAAACAGAATCAAAAGACTTATAGAATATTGAGAGGTAAAAAAGCTTAGGTGCATTTTTTTTATGGGAATTCTACATTTGTTTAGATTTGTCTTGGTTTTTGACAGTTGACAATTTTATGCCAGGTTTTTGGCATTGTATTTCCCTTCATCGCTCATTTATCAAAACGCCATTAGGGAATAGATAACGTTCTCTCATTGCACAAAATGAAGATTTCCCTCTTCATGCATTACATAAATTCTCGTTTAAGACTCCTCCAATGAAGGAAGGATTTGTATTTGATAGTAATCAATTTTCCAATGTGCGAAGGTATTGATTTATTTAAATTTGTATAATTATTAGGAAAATTTTAGAGTTGTTAGAATGTATGGTGATCAATAAAATGGCAGAAATTATAGCTTTACAAATACAATCTATTAAGTATATACCTATGCAAGAGAACTTTATATAAAATGGGTGGGATCTATAATTTCTCAAGTTATATATTAATTATGTTGTACTAGTGCTATCAACATGAGATGGTTTCTCCCATCTAGGGTGTAGGATGTACCTCTTAGTTCTAAGTATATTTCTTCAAGAGTTACTTTGATTTATGGTTCTGTTTAAGCTACGCCTACTTCTGTGTGCTTGTTCCAGATAAGCTAACTTCAATAGGAAATGAACTTCTTCTAGCTTTTAGTGAGCATTCTCAAGAGGATAGGGACATGTTAAAATACGTGAACTTCAGAAAACTAACCCCGGGAATAAGCAAAAGTCATGTCTGGGCAGTGACTGAATCTTGCACCGCATGGCAATGAGTAAGAGGCTCAAGGACTTGAAAGAGAGAATTATGTTTGTGATCAAACGAGGTAGTCAAATGATCGACTCATGGATTAGCAGGGGAATAGGGTTTTCAAGAAGAAGAAGATCGGAGAAATGGGTCATCTATTTGCCACCAGTTGGGATAAAAGCTAAAGTGGAAGACATTATGAGGTAGGATTTTACTGTCAGTGTGGTCATCAATGGTGAGCCAGTCACTTTCTATGTTCTGAGAAGGCCTGGGGTGGATGAATTGCTACAATTGTTGTCAGACAAGTATGATCTTGTACTATTCACAACAAGAATCATGGATTGTATGGATGTACTGGTTGATGAATGTCAAATCAATCAGTGTAAAGTTGCCAAGAAAAATGGATGCACCAGATACTTTCAATGGCAGTCCTTCTCTTAGCAAGATTGGTGATTGTTGGATTGAATTATCATCTTCTTCATTTCAAATAGGAAATGCCTTCAGCGTAAAACTCATGGAAAAGAAGAGACTTCAAAGCTTTGTAAATTCAAAAATTTAAGCCAATTAAAAAAAAAAGAAATTGTCATTTTCGATCTCAGATTTCCTCGAAGGACCTATGAGATTGCATACACATCTTACAAAAAAATATAGTCACCGCTTGTATACTATTTATAACACTGTTCAACGGCTTATTTCTCTCTAATTGACAGTGTGTCTGATATTTGTACAACATAGTGGCTTAAATTAATGAAAGCCCAAGTAACTGACAACTGGTTTGTTCTGTAGTGCAATGAGATTGAATATTTGAACTAAGCTAGTTTGTTCTGTAGTCAAAAGGTTGGATCAGGAATCACGTATGATATACAACTAAATTAAACCATCCACATGACTAAGTCAATAAACATGTGAAAAAAAAACAAAAGGTAAAGGGTTTCCTACTCTCCAAACATATAGTTCTTGATATATGAATTTGAGCATGTCACACGTGATATGGTTAAAAACCCTTCAATTTGTTGTAGAGGCACTCAGTATAGCACACATGATTCCTGATCCAACCTTCGCAATAGAAAACATTTCTTACTTTAATGTTTCTCACCTGAAATATTCTCTCTACCTAATGGAGTCACGTGATTCATGTTCACATGAAAGAATTTGAGACCACTTGTAGTAAAGAACTTTGGTTGCAATTAAGTCAATAAAATAAGGTATATGAATAACAACTCTATCTATTGGGAAATCGGTATGTTGACAAGTACAATATGAAATTTTGAAGAGCAGTCATTTTTTTCTAAATAAAAGATAAATAATAAAGAGTAATTAGAGATCATTTCACATGTATTTAAAATGTTTAATTATAAATAATAAAGAGTAATTAGAGATTATTTCAAATGTATTTAAAATGTTTAATTATAGGAGGTTGTCACAACATTTATATAATTAATCTTTTTTTTCTTAGAGGAAACATAAATATTATTGGCATGTAAGAATACTATTAGGAGCTAAAAATTTAAGTGATGTATAGATGTATTAGATACATCTTACTCTAAGTTCAACATTCTTTCCAAAATCAAGCCACTTTGAAAATTTGTTTTAATTCTTTATTCATATCTCAGTCTATTAAAATATCAAAATTTTTAAATAGTTGAAAGCCTTAAAAGAGTCATTTAAACATAGTTTTCTTATTATGCACATTTAAGGATCTTAATGTTTAAGGCTCACCTAGTACCTTTCAACTTAGTGATGTAATATCTCTTTATAATTTTGTGCATGATCTCTCTCTCATTTTGTTTGTTTCTTCTACTATTTTACCATGAGGATGGGGTGGACCCATACTTCCACTAAACCAAGGGATAAATGTACCATCCTTAAATTGTATTACTATGTAATTTTCATTTAACCTAGCCCATTTTAGCATGTTTGGGCTAGCCCATTGATTTTTGGTATTCCATCTCTGATTCTACTTATTATTTCAGCATCTCTTCCTTAATTAGGACCCCCAAATTAATTTTCATTAGCTTTTTAGAGGAATAGGTCAACCCAGTTGGATTATTCACCCTTAAACCCTCTGAAATTTGAACCAAAATTTGGTCTCAGCAATTAAGCAGGGAATTTAAATTTTTGTTACCCTTGTTCAAGTTTTGAACTCCAATTTTTTTTTGAAAGGTATATAAATAACCCACCTTTCTCCATTTGGATCATCACATCATAAGATATCAAACTCTCTTGTACAAATTCACATCTCAAATATTCTAAGGAAGATCTCAAGCATTTTAGGGCATTTTCCAAGTTAATCTCTCCATAGATCAATCTTCTTTACCTCATTGAAGTCCAAGAAAAGGAGTCCACCATCAAGGAAGGAAATTTTTTCATAAGTATTTATTCACAAGTATTCAAGAATCCAAACATTCAAGTTTTCAAGTTATCCTCCTCTCCATCAAACATTGTGGAAAACTATAACATTCATTATGCAAGGCATGTCTTTTTGTGATTTCTATTTAGGTTTTTTGTGTAGTTTCAAGGATATTGAATTAATACTTGTGATCACATTCAAAGAAGAATCATACAATCAAGGTATAAGGTAATGTTGGATTTAGATATAGCTTGTATTTAATATCAACATACTTTTCTTTTAAGCATATTTCATTTCATTTCAAGGTTGATTCCTCAACTAAGGTTTCACTAAGGAAAACCCTATTCTACAAAAAAAATTCCTCTCTTTTCTATGTGTAAGAACATGTGGCACTAGTACGAAGGGGTAAGTGCACCAAGATGGCGAACAAAAAGAGGATATAAGTGGCCACCTTTTTCTAAAATCAAGTAAACTTGAACTTGAAAGAGAAATTCGAGGGTAATGCACCCAAAATTAAAAGATGTGTAAACATTAAGAATTATAGTACTACTATTAATCCAATTTCTAAACTACTAAAGTTTTTTTAAAAAAGGATAAGATTAAGAGGGTCTAACACATCACGCATGAAAAATTATTCCTTATTTTTTCAAAATAAATAACAAAGTTATTTCTCTATGATCACAAAATATATAGTTAGATTTAGTATTTTGCAAAACCTTTTTATAGGATGATAGGTAAGAGTGAGATCTAGAAGTTGTGTATTATTTTTATAATTTTCTGTGAGTATTTTTTTTAATGAGTTTTGAAGTAACCACATCCAAAAAATCTAGTACATGTTCATGCGCTAGGCGTATCTTGCATCAAAACAATCAAAACTAATTTTTTTTAGAAGTGTATAGAATCAAGTGTAGAATAGTAATATGTATTTTTTTTAATTTGGTCAAGTAATATAAAAAATTATTAAAAAATGATAGACATATGTCTTTGAGGACTCTCAAAATACTGGTAAAAAAAATTAAAGTTTACTATGCTAATGTTGTCCAAAAGTGAAAAAAAAATATATGGTTAGAAAGCTTAGAAGATGTGTGAGACTATGGAGGTAATTTTAGAGATACCTAATTGATTATTTGCAAACTTGATGACAAAAAATTTGACAAATTATCTTGGAAGATTAAAAATCAGTAAAGGGACAAAAATGGAGGCAAAACGAGCTTGCAAGCCTTTGGGTTGTGTTCAAGCCTCTTACCAAGACATAATACATATGGGTTCCTATGTGCTAAATAAACCGAATGGGTTATGCCAAACAAAAAGTACCATTCCATGTTCTACATAACCCGTGCGGGTTATGTAGAACTAAAAACCAACAATTTTAGCTCTCTAGAACCCACACAGGTTATGAAGAAATAAAAATGTATGCTTGTAAACTTATGATACAAGAAACATATTTATATACATACAAATACAATATGTGTATATCTATGTATATAATTATTTCTACAAATATGTATACATATTTTATACAGATATAGGTATATAACTCTATATACATGCATCTCTCTCTCTCTCTCTCTCTCTCTCTCTCTCTCTCTCTCTCTCTCTCTCTCTCTCTCTCCCTCCTAGTTATACATAATCCACATGCGGGTTATGTAGAATTAAAAGCTCACATAAGTTTTAGTTTTACAGAACTTGTATGGGTTATTAAGAAATATGAACATTTTCCTTTTTTAGCTCATTAAAACCCATATGCATTCCATATAGCTAAATATATTATTTCCAATGACCAAAATAACATCATTGTAACTTGTTCCAAGGGCCCACTATTTGTTTTTATTTCTTTCTACAAAAATATTAGACATGTTTTCATATTTTTTGGTCACATTTGATTTTAAATGATTTATTTCTCTTATTTCTTCCAATTGTTCTTGAAGTTGTTTTAGTGTTAAATTACTTTAGATTATAAAAAAATGATGGTAATTTGTTATTTTTTGGCAATTGATTGTATATGTGAACATCGTGATATTGATTATTGGACAATCAATATCAATGATAGGAAAGAGCAATGAGAGGCAAAATAGGAAAGGTGAAGGGAATGTAAGAGAAGATTACGTGAAGGTACATTAGGTAATCTACCTAATCAAAATGATGAACATGCAACAATTCAAATTGATATGATGAATGCACCCAATGTACCAAATGAAAATGATCAACATGTACCAATTGAAATGCATGTGGCGAATGTGCCTAATTCACCAAATAAAAATTATCAACATACATCAATTCGAATGCATGTGACGAATTCACCTAATGCACCTAATGAATGCGATGAACATACACCATTTGAGATTGGTGCATGATGAATGCACCTTATTCACCTAATGCACCATTTCAATTTGATGTGATTAATGCACCTTGTGAAAATAAAGATCATGCAAGATTATTAGAGTAAAACTACAAAGTTGTGTCACACTTTTATAAAGGAAAAGGTCAACAACAAATAAACTTTTTAACTTTAACGACATAAAAATGACATTTATGTTTAGAATTTGGAGATGATGTAAACTAATGAAGTGTACATAAAAATGGATGAATTTTATGTCTATAATTTTTTTTTAAAAATTGAATAAGAATTCACATCTAGTTTTTTAATTTTTGAAGTCTATTTTTTAGTTATTGAAAAATGAGGGTCTTGTTCCCACCAAAAAGTATATGCAAATAATATTTTTTCCTTTGCTTTCAAAATATGTTATAGATGAAATGTATAGCTAGTGCAAAAAAGAAGAAAAATTAGTTTTCAATGTATACTTTCTCTATTATAACTACTCAAAGTTGAACATACCTAAAATCGACAGTTTTCATCTCCCACCAAATTTCCCCTATCAAATCTACATCATTCAAAAAAAAAATTACACATTCTTGAAGAGAACTCTCTCCTCTAGTATTAAATATAAAATTTCAATTATTTTTATAATCTTTACTATTTTTTTCTATTTTTGAAGCAACTAGTTCTCAAATGTTAAAATACCTACTTGAAGTATTTTTAAATTATAATATATTAGATCTAGTTAAAATACTATAAAAAGCATATGATGATAATCTTGATTCTATGCTCTAAAAAAGGTTATTTTTATATTTGTATAAAAATATCATTAAAAAGAGTAGGAGTTATTGAAACATCACTTTTCTATTCAATAATTTAATTTCTTTAGTAATTGGTATAAAACATGCATTTAATAGATAATTCCAATTGGAAAAGTTGAAGCACTTATCTAACCTAGCTAGAACAAATATAGCTAGACCATATGTTTGACAAAAAATAATTTAATTTAGAAATACTCAAATTCAAATGTGCTAATATGTTACCTTGAAACATGACACAACTTTGTGCTTTTACCCATTAACACCTCCTAGAACAATTCATAGAAAACCAAATTTTCTAATTGAAATTGATGAAAATATTTTAAAGCCAATGCTTGATAAAATTTATGAAAGAACTTGTATAAGAATGTGGAAAAATTATGTTGAAAACTTAAAGAAAAATGGAAAATGCCGATTAGTTGTTGAAATGATTAAAAATATAAAATGTAAAGAGATAATGAAAAATTTGGGATTAATAATATCTGATAATAGTAGTCAAGGAACCATTGTGAGAAATATTTTTTATTACACAATAAAGAGACTCATGTGTGTAGATTGGAGATATATTTGTACGGGCTCAAGCAAGCTCCTAGGGCATGGTATGAGTAGATTGATTCATACATACAAGGAATGGGCTTTGTGAAGATTGGGACAGATGCTAACCTCTACTACTTGGTAGTTGGGGGTGATATTGTCATTCTTGTTCTATATGTGGATGACTTGTTTCTAATAGGTTCACTAGGGCTCATAGAGTGCAAAAGGGACCTTGTAGTAGAATTTGAGATGAAGGATTTGGGATTTATGCACTAATTTCTTTGCATGGAGGTTTGGCAGACAGATGGAGAGATATTCCTTGCAGAAGGAAAATATTTCATTAAAATATTGAAGAGATTTAGGATGGAGGATTTCAAAGCCATGTCTACACCCATGATCATTAATTGGAAGAAGGTAGACACATCCAAAGAGTAGGAAATAGATACCACCTTATACAAATAGTTGATTGGTTGTCTCATGTATTTGGTCAACACCAGGCTAGATATTGGTTTTGTAGTAAATTCTCTTAGTCGGTTCGTGGTAAAGCCAAAGAGAGTGCATTAAATAGAATAAAAGCATGTGTTGTGTTATTTGCATGGTACAATTGAGTATGGGATTAGATATGCTCAAGGTGAAGAAATCAAGTTGATAGGCTATATTGACGTAGATTGGTTTGGTAGTACAATGGACAAGAGAAGCACTTCAAGGTGTTGCTTCAGTTTGGGATTACAAGTTGTTTCTCTGTTCAGTAGGAAGCATAAGTATGTAGCTTTGAGTTCTACAGAATCAAAAGACATATCAGCTAGCATGGTGACATGTGAATTTATATGGCTTCAGAAGTTTCCAATAGCCTTGTTTGGTCAAAGAGTTGAGACTATTGTGATACATTGCGACAATCAAAGTTGTATTAAATTATCTAAGAATCCAGTGTTTCATGATAGGTCTAAACATATAGACATCAGCTATCACTTCATCTGGGATTGTGTACAATGGGGGATTGTTCAGTTATAGTACATACCTAAAGAGAAAAAGGCAGAAAACATTCTGACAAAGGCATTAGGGAAAGATAAATTCATCTTCTTCAGAGATAAGTTGGGTGTTACACAAAACAACTTCCTCGGTAAGAGGGAGTGTTAGTTTGAGTAGCTCAAAAGTTGTTTCTCCATATGTAATAATTAGTAACTAATTATTCTTTTGGTAGGGTCAAAACAATATTTATTAACTAATTGATCTCTTTTAGAGATGTACCTAATAACCAATTTGGTTAGGTTTTGTTAAGGTGTTATTAATCTCAGTCGTTGATTGAGAATAAATCTTGGTCATTGGTTTTCCAATGAGAGTAGTATAAGAGTGGGTCATATGACATTTGGAGAACATACAAGTTTGAGAAGAATTTGTACTATTAGCAAATGAATTTATAGTGTTAGAAAATAAGTCATCCATTGTTAGCAAGGGTGCAGTGATAGTGTTGGGATTAGGAGTTGTGGGATCTCAACAAGAGAAATTGGGAGATTGTCAGAGCTCTGCCAGAAAGAGGCCAGTAGTTTTTTGTATCTTTTAATTTTCTGAAGTTTAATATAAGTTCCTCATCTTGAGTATTGGTTTTCCCTTCGGGGTTTTGCAAGAGACAATTTGTCCAAAAATATCATGTTCATTGTGTTGCGTGTTTCTTTTATGTTTTATACTTGTGAAGTTGCATTTGTGTTATTATTAAATATTAGTTGTGAAGTCATTTTCAGAAGTTAAATAAACCTCCCTTGACTTTTCTCTATTCAGCTTTTTTTTTTAATGTTGCAATGTGGAAAAATCTACAACTTGCAGGGGAAGCTTCAAGAAGAAGCTTTCAACTTTTTGATTGATTTTATGTAACAAATTCTGTATTTTTTTCATGGATAAATGTTTTTTTTTAAAATTTCTCAAACAAATGAGAAATCATAAAAATCATGTTTTTAAGTTATTAAAAAAGAATATTAATAATTAACTATTATATTTTAGTCCAATAAAATATAATACTTTATTCTCATCAGTTAATTGACTTGGTCAAATAAAAAATTAGCGCCAAAAGAATCCTTAAATTATCCTACTGTAAGTAAGAACTAATAATTTTAATTAAAAAATATATCCATACAAATATGACCATTCATTCACAATCCTACTTTATTTTTCAAATTACAAAATTATTAAAAATATAGTAAAAGACTAAATAACAATTTATAAGTAATATAATCATTTTGTTGTAAAGTAATATATTAGAATATGTGTAACTCTTTAAACTCGTTTATTTACAAAGAGTTACCTATTACATAACAAGGTAAAAACATCCACAAAAGCTGGCGGGTGGAGATCTTACAAAAACATAGATGCGGCTTACTATCACTATTAAACAACTTGTATCTGCTTGAACATGAAGATTTTTGAAACATGGACTGGTATTGTCATTTAAAGACTGAAACATTGAATTATGTTGAAAATTGAGGTAGGACACAATTTACTCGTCTCATCTCCGCAGTTCCCTGATTTTCTCGGAAATTCACCTTAGAGATAAACTCCTTTACTCTCAATGCAATTTGCTCCAACAGCTCTCCTTGATCCCTGAAATATACACAATTAATCTTCCCTCAAAAGATTATTTCGAATATACACAAAAAACTGACCAAGAGAACAAGTAAATGGTTTTTCTTACCCCTCAAAAATGTAGCCTTTGATATATGAAACGTCACAAAGGACCTTCTTCCATTCCTCAAGTAAATGGCTGTCAAACATTCCAGTGTGCTTATGAAAGGCTCGAGCATACACACCATCTTCGCTCTCCATTCGAAGGTCGGAAGGTCGAATCCCACAAAACACAGGAATGATGGGAGCCCCTGTTTTGAGGATGAGCTGCACTTCCTTCAAACACCAAACTGACTCTGCATAATTAGGCGAAAATATGACAACATGTACTGATGCTTAATGAATCACTCGTTCTATTGATTCAGGTATGTTTTCCCCAACTTGAATTGAGTTCTTGTCGAAAAAGACTGTGAATCCTTTATTTTGAAGATTATGAAAGAGGAGGCTGCCTACGCTTTCTTTCACATCTGCTCCTCTGTGGTTAATAAATACGTCATATCCATTTGAGGTTGGAAACCACCAAGAATGCAGAGAGGATTGGTTGTTTCCCATCGGCAAAAAGCACTGTCAAACTCAACTCGTGTCAATTTGTTACAAAATCTCAGTATTATTGTACGGAGAAATTTGCGTCGTTTATTCTAATTCGAAGAGTGCCATGAGCAATGAATCACAAATGATACGCTGAAGTTTATGTGCTTCAAATACAGTCAAATACATTAGCTTCTCTAACAAATTTTTTTATTTTTATTTTTTTAACTTCAATAAAATCACCTGACTGTGGATGGGCTGAATTCACTGAATTTACATATGAACGAAAGTCGTTTAAATAAACTTCGAGAAAACCGAATAAAGATCGGGCTAAATTCAGTGAATTGTTTATATTTGGCATCTGTTTAGGAGTTTTCATCGCATTCATTGAATGCAAAAATTTTGCTTCTCATTTTTGTCAAATGATTCTAGATATCAGAATAAAAAATACAATTAAATAAGTATAGATTTCACACATTCATAATATTTATGTAGAAAAATATTTTCCAGTGATCATGATCTTCAATGTGGTTTTCTCTCTTTCCTTTTAGTCGGAGATAAAAATATTTTGTTGGAATAAAATAACTTTAATTATCATATAATAAGGTGGTACTTTATTAGTGTTCAATTCAAAATCTTCCATAAATCTTCAAACTCATATTGGCCTTTTGATTAGAGGGCCACATAAGGTTCCTTGTTTAGATCATTAGTTCATGCATGTGATAGCACCTACATTATATTTTTAAATGTCATGAAGTAGATTTTTACTATTAATATGATCACTAGAAAAGTCAATAATACAATAATAAAATAAAATTGACTCTTGGTGCATAAATACAATGATGATCATGATTAGTTATATTTTATTATGCACTTGTCATTTTCCAATGGGCATATCTATTTCCCCAAAAATCTAAAACATAGATATTTTGATTGTAGATAATCTAATATAATTAGTACAAAGATCATATGGTATTTTCATGATTATAAGTATGAAAAATTTGTCACATTTATTTTAAGAAGAAAATAATCATTCTATTAAGTTACATGATGGGGGTGAGCAACCCTTTCCTAGCTTTCCCATCTAACAATTTATTAGGATGATGATCGCCTATTACAAGTACGTGCATT
Source organism: Chamaecyparis obtusa (assembly GCA_027943335.1). NCBI lineage: Eukaryota > Viridiplantae > Streptophyta > Pinopsida > Cupressales > Cupressaceae > Chamaecyparis > Chamaecyparis obtusa. Next base: position 23,095 of record BSBK01008111.1, read on the forward strand.
ATGTTTAGTGGATTAGTCAATATATGAAGCTTATAAAAATTGATGTGTATAGAGTATATACAAATATTATGAGATTTTTGACATTATTCAAATATAGCTAATAATTTTATTATTACAATTTAATGAAAAGACAATGACAATTAGTGTGTCTTAATACCACTAAATTTTAGTATATATATTTCCAAATGAATGCTATAAAAAATGAACGTTCAATTATAATTGTATTATATAAGAAGTTAGATATAGTAAAAACAAATTGACCAAGCTTATATTTTCTTTTTGACACTGACTTTTAATTCTTTTTATTGTCCTTGTGATTTTGAGAAAGAGGAAAACTAAAAAATTATTATCGTTTGTAATATAGTAAGCATAAGAAGTAGGAAATATGAACATCCAACTTGGATGGTTGTAAGAAAATCTACTATATTTATTCAAAAAGTTATGTGTCCATTTGGGTCTCTTTATCCATTAAAAAATAAACTTTTCTATATAATATTTCGCATCAATGAATCATTCTTCTTTATTGATGCAGGGACTTTTGAGAGTTGTAAATTTTGACAAGGTTGTCCACTTGGGGTGAAATTTTGTAGGTAGGTACATTTCAAAGAGTTCGTAAACATGTGAATGAATCTATTCAATTGGACCAAATCTCTACACATTTTAGGGTCCAAATTCCATCATATAAAACCTCAAAATCATCTTTTATTATTTTTTTAAGGATTTTAGGTTTCTTAGCAAGTTGATGGGTGGTGTCACTCGAGTTAACTATAAATAATTGGAAATTTTTGTTTTCTCTCAGATAGACATAGAAATTAATTTAGTAATTTTTGGATGGTAGTTAGTTTAACATTTTTCCTCTCATTGTAGAAGAAAAGTAGTTTGGAATGAGGAAGAACAATTGATTTTGATCTTTGGAATTTTCAGTGTAAATTTTTCATTTTATGATTTTTTTAGTGGTTAAGATCTAGTTGCATCATTTATGACATATATGATAGGTTTATTTTTAAATTACATTAGTTATAATATAAAAATCTTAAAATAACTAATATCAGATGTTATTAGTCCTATGCTTATTCAAACTTATTCGATACTTTCAAGAATTATTTCATATATAAGCTCATCATCTAAACCGAACTCTAGATATATGATAGCATATTATGTATAAATTTTATACCATCTCCTACTTCGGAGGTGATAGTTTTGTTAACATATAATATAGAAGATTTTATAGGTTCATTAAATAAATGAATTTAATTACCCTCAAACAATGATATAAACACACATTGACCAAAATATTCTCCACCTTTACAAGATTCTTATACTTCTTAAATGAAAATAAGATAAAAATAATGTAATTTTACAGAAATTTTATATAGTACCTACAATAAAATAAAATAAAATATGAAAGTTTGCTTAGATTACTATCTATAATATCATTAATAGAATCTTATGCAGTTTCACATCACATATGTCTTCCATTTAATTTAAGACCATTATGATTAGGATCTTGATCCTAATCTAGGACATTTCTAATTTGCCAAGCACACCCAATTTCTTGACTACCAAGTCTATTTTTTGTCTAGATAATTGCACCATGTAAAAATGTCAACATGATGTGCTAGCATCCCATGAAAATATTGTTTTTCTTGCATTTCAACAGTGCAACACATATGCCAACCTACAATGTCATCAGGAAACTTTTTGACTTGGCTATTTTGGCTCAAAAATATTCCTTTTTTTTTTTTTTTTCTAACATTTAGTCTTGAAATTCAATCTGGCATTCTAAAGATTATTTTCATTGGGATATTTGATCTACACACCATTCTTTGCAATTTATTCATCCATTCTCTATCATAAAAATCACTTAAAGATCTCATATCATCATACAAAAATTATCATTGTGGCTTTTGAAACCACTATTGCTTCCTTGTTGCATTCTTAGGCTATCTAGATTCCCTTTCTTAAAGAGTAGTGATGTTTAAAGCCTTTAGGGAATATCTATCTTATTTACATTCATTAGAATTTTTTTTAATTTCCATTATATGTCTATCATTTATTTTTATGTCTTGGATGTTTGTGCAAGTTGTAACACTAAAATAGGGGTTTGACTATGGAAAGAGCCTATGTTTCCACTTTAACAAATTTATTTGGTCTTTTATGTGTAGGCATTGGAGAAAAAGCTATCTAATGAAGGCTCTTAAGTTTTTTGGATGTTCTTGATAATTTCTAGAATTATCCCTATCATTTAATAGTTTAGATTCATTTAATGTATATCTTTCAATTGTTATAATATGTTAAACCTATTAGTTAACAACACTTTAGCATTTCAAAGACCTTGGAATTTGTATAAACTATTTGTATTGTTTGTGAGTAGTCATTATTCTCTATCGTACATGACACTAAAGTGTTGCACTACCATCTATGCACTATTAAAATATCATGGACAAAATGATAATCATATTTTCCAAGTGATTATCATATTTCCTAAGAGACCTCTATGGTCTGCATTGTTTGATCCTAATTAATTATGACTCTATGCTAATTTAAATTTCACTTTACATGCAAAATTATATATATTATTGTGTGTGCACATACGTCTTGTACCAAAAAAGGTATGTCTCCCTAGTGTTCACTAGTTCCCATGGTCAATAAAGAGAATGAGGAAATGCTATTTACTTGTGAAAAAAAACATATACTAAATGTTTTCTATTTCCATTTTGAAATACTTCCATATTTAAGTATCAAATATGTATAAAAATCATCACATATCATTTACCTTTAAAAAAATGATACATATGAATATTTCATCCAAGAACATGTGGCTTATATTTCAATGTGTAATAAATGTATGAAAAACACTTGTCAACAAAGCTCATTATTTAGCACTATAGGAGTAGATTTTTCAAGAATTGTAGTCCAATATTACTTGACTGCTATCTTATTTTTCATAAATCCTATTACTTATCACCACAAACAACTACAATTTACATTTCACAATTTATTTAAATTCAAGGGTATATGGCTGAAATTTATATTTTCTATAATGGAGTTTGAGGAGTGGTACTTTCCACATCAATAATAAAAAATCCCTAACCAATATAGGGAACTTTGTACCAAAACTTTGTGGAGGCTTTAGTCAAATTATCATTTATGTAGATGAAACTTCAAAACTAAAGAATAAATTGAAGGCTTCAAAATTATGTTAGATAAATAGTGAAACTTAGATTATAAAATTATTTTGAACTAATAATGAAGAATCATGAGCTTTACAAATAAATTAAAAGTAGATTTTTTAAGAAATATTTAATTATTTTTATATTTTTATATTTTGTATAAGTGTCACATATTTATCTATGTGAAAAAATAGAATGTAGTAAAAAAAATTGAAGTGTGAAATGAATGTTTTAGTAGAAGTGTTTCATGTTTATGAATGAAATGTTTCATTTTTACAAGTTCGAAAAATAAAATTGAAGTATACTTCAAATAAATTTGAGAAAATAATCTAATTTTGTTTGGATTTGAGAAATAAATCAAATCCGATGCTAGAAATACTTAATCCTATGAATGGTGCTCACGCTAAATAGCCTTTTAACTAATAACTACTTTATATTTACACTTAATATCAATTCTATAAAAAAAATTATATATACAATTTATATTATATCATAATATTAATGAGCAACTATATGAACTCCCTCCCGTGATCTTAGTAAGAGATATTATATCAAACACATATTTAAACCTTACAATTTACAAATTAATAACTAAAAAACATATATTATATTTTACTTTTCTGAAAAATTAATCATAGATCCAACTTTGTCACTTTCTATACCAACTGCAAGACCACCATTATTGTCGAAACCCTTACTTTTCCAACACATAATTTGTGAGTTCGCTTTGGTAGTTTAATTACGAATAAGTCGAATTCGAAGAAATAATGCACCTGTTCTGTTTTGAATACGGCGAAATAATTGAGGCATTTTACAATGTACTAATCGCTCGTCAACTTCATCGGACGAGATTTTCTGTTTACGTGATGGTGCCCAAATTGACTTTGTCCATTATCATTGGGCATGATTTAGGTTTACTTGTCTCGTGGTTTGAATAAATATAATATTTTATAGTATCATAAGAATATAATGTACTAGTCATTGTAATTTATAATAAAATAAAGACTTCCGGTCACTTGTTTTGTTGGGAAGGAAGATTTTGTGAAGTGGGTGGATTGGTTTTGAAATATTATATTAGAAGGAATACAATGTATCAAATATAGTTGACGAGTGTAAAATATGGATACTGTGTAATAAAGGATGTGTTAAATAATAGTGTGGAAAGTATGAATTTAATATTATATTTTAAGGTGGGAAATGAGAAATAGTCATAGTATAAAAAATGATATAGTGTATCAAAGATACCGTGTCAAGTATGAATATTATATTCTATGATATAATAAAGAATACAATGTATCAAGTAGGAATATTTATAGAGTTATATTATATTAGCAATTAGATTTTGGGATATAGTTATATTTCATATTTATCATTTTTTTATTTTATTGTGAAGATCAAGTTTGTCATAATCAAGACATATTCTTCAATATAAAGAATATATGAAGGGAATATATTTTTTATTTCAAATGAATTTGTATGAACACTTGGTAAGCAATGCAAGACTAACAAAGGCCATGAGAAATAATAGGATTTTCTTGCAAGCATTTTACCTTACAAATATCATAGAAACTATGTATTTAGACACATATGTTGAACATTGATTATAGCTAGATTAAGAACTTACGCTCATTTTTGGACACTTACAATCAATACTACTAGAACAATATTGAGTGTGATGGTGAACCAATTGATACCAATTTTAGGTCTCAACAACACAAAATATAGGAACTAATTGTCCCATTTTATCGACCTATGATTTAGCAAAAAGTTAAATTCTTCAATTTTATAAATGAACTTGATATACATAAAACATAAAAGATAAAAGATAGACATCACCGAGTTGAAAACTTAAAAGATGGACATCACCAAATTAAATGCTCAAGCGTAAAAAAATGTTACATAATGCTTTTGTAAAGGAACGCCAAAAGTAGGGTTTGGTGAATAATACATGAAATCATCAATAGGATCTACATTTGTCCAATCTCTACATGGACATCCAACCAAAATCATATATGCATCAAGATGAGAATCTCATAAGAACCTCTCTAGGTTCCAAAACATATCCCAAAATCTAGATACAACATAACTCAAGCATATGTTCTTTTTGGATCCATTCTATCACATATGATCTCCTTATACCATCAATTCTACAATGAGGCTGCAAGAGAGAAAATAAAACACAAGGAAATAAAATTCCACCATGATTCAAAGAACTATAGTCATCTTCAAGTTGACATGAAAATTGATACCAATAGTAAGAAAATGAAAACAAGACCTTCATGTGACCTCAATTACACACTTTATCCCAAAACAAATAAACAAAAATGGAACTACCCATGGAAACATCAAATTGATAGTAAAAATCAATGAGCATGATAATATTACATTGAAATGCTAGATAACAATATACAAAACTCAAATATTACAATACCCCAAGCCTCTGGTATACACAGACTAAAGCCAACCTAAAACAATACTTCTTTCACCAAATAAAAAATAAAACCTTGTCTATGTAACCAAGCAAGTCAAACACATAATGAAACCTAAACCACCAATATACACCAAGCATCTTAACTTTCAAAACATACCCAAATATAATACAAGAAAAATATATAACATCATCCATGATTAAGGACAACAAGATTAGCTACAATCTCAAAACTAATACACAAATCATGGCAAACCCCCCTTCAAATAAATTTTCAATTCCTTAAAAAAGATTAATAATGATTGTAACATTACTATATTCATAATTCATACCTAAATAACTATCAAGAGATCTTGCACTAAGAATTTAATTATAAATTCAAATGCTACACCAATACAAGGGTTAGAGTTAGAATTGAAATCACAAACTCTAAAACTTTGCAACTTTCCTAAATTTATTTCTTTCAAAAATAGTTAAATGCAAATAATAGTCATTTTAATATCTTCCAAAAAATACATAATAAATCTAATCACATTAGTGGGATTGAAGATAACATAATTAAAGAGTCTTCAATTTTTATCAAGTTCCAATGGTGGAAATGAAAGTTATGGCTTATGATCTAAAGCTAAAAACCCTAGTTGGGGTTTAGACCCACCTTCACTAAAACAGATGTATCTTTCACAAAATGTAGCAAAACTCTACCAAACCAATTGAATATGAAAGTTAAGAAACAAGCCTATGTTTGGTATAAATTTTAGACATGTACAAGTCCATACTATTCCATACCATACAGATAAATTTGACTGGTAAACTCCAACACGTGATGCACATAAATAGTTCAACAAAATGCATATAATAGGATATTAATTAATTCATGAAAATGAAATCTAAGAAATGCCCATTAGATATATTTGAGTTTTCCTTCTATAACTAAAACTCTATTCCCAAATTTATAGATGAAAATAATAGATTTCCAAAAATGGGTTGGTACAAAACCTAGGAAAACATAGAGAAATTTTCACCAAAATGAACGTAAACCTCTAGACACTTATAGGAATGAAAATCATAGATACCATACATAGTTAAAACACAAAAAAAAAAAAATCATACTCCATCAGATAAACTATGGAATTGATGGATTCAATCTCTATCTCAGGTCCAACAAATATTCAACCGAAGAAGGAAGATGGAGAGAATGAGAGGGAAGAAATTGAAACTTGAGATACATAGCATTCAAAACCATCTCCACTTTCGTAAGTCTCTAATAAAACAATTCCAAATACATATAAATGACTCTATAGTGTAGGAGCACCTAAGCATATAGGAACATTTAGAGCTCAAAAGATCACATTAAATCAATTTCATTAATATTTGAGTTCATATGATATTTTCAATGTATTTTGAGTCATGACAAATCAATATGTAAGGCTATTTGAGAAAAGATGTCAGATTGTCCTGTTAAGAGTTCCTAGTTGACCCATATAGTCAAATAATGTAAATAAACCCATGGAGGGGTAAGAAGATGATAAAAGGTAAAATCTATATTCCATTTAGATGTGTTTAGAGTGTTCACTCAAGTTTTGACAACTTTATTTGTCTTAAAATGCAAAAGTTGCACAAAAATTGCTAAAGTTGCTAATATATTGTAAAGGGGAGGATTATTGGTCTAAAAAGTGGTTGGGAAGTTGTAAACTATCAAAAAACACTATAAAATCATTGTAAGGGATGTTCCAAATCAGAATGGAAGGAAGGAGAATATTTGGTAAAATTTGATGTATTCAAACTTTGATATCTTGATTGGTTTTACAACCTAGAAATGTTGTATAGTGTATGGATAGATAGTATTTTGAAAATAATATTCCTTGTTGTTTTGGTTTGGACTGATTTCATTAAGAATGGAAGAATTTATGAATGTTTTAGTGATTGCAACTTCTAGATCTTCTGGAAACAGTCCTATAGCACCATTTGGTGCAGACACATATAGAAGAGTTAAGACCTATAATTGGATTTATTTCAAAGGTATGTGAGTTACCTTTTATTTTCTTTTGGTTGAGTTGACTTGATGTAGATTTAAGTAAGTTATGATGATTTTCGTGAAAACCAGGTTTAAACCCTCTTAAATGGAGTTATAGGAAAGGGTTTGTAGTTACCTCATGATTTAACCATTGAAAAAATTAATAAGTTGGATATTCTGAAACTAGATTCATAAATATTTCATATAAAATTCATTTTGATTCATTTGGTTTTGTTATGTGGAAGATATAATTTGATGCCCTAGAAGGCAAAGCTTATGAATTTATTAGTTCTTATTACAATAAAATGGGTCTTAGTACGGAAACCATAACTGTTAAATGACCTGTTAGATTTGGCTAAATTTTGGATATGATTTAGTAACCCTGGTTGTCTACATCTTCATTGAAGAGATTTCCAAAATGTTGTATGGACTAAGAGTTATGAATAACAGAATAACAACTATCAAAATAGGGATATTTAAGTTTGCCACTATTGTTACTAGTCCAAATCATTTATAAGTTTGGGATTAAAAAAATTAATAGTAAATGGGCTAATATGTTAAACCTATTAGTTAACGACACTTTAGCATTTCAAAGACCTCGAAATTTGTATAAACTATTTGTATTGTTTGTGAGTAGTCATTATTCTCTATCGTACATGACACTAAAGTGTTGCACTATTAAAATATCATGGAATAAATGATAATCATATTTTCCAAGTGATTATCATATTTCCTAAGAGACCTCTATGGTCTGCATTGTTTGATCCTAATTAATTATGACTCTATGCTAGTTTAAACTTCACTTTACATGCAAAATTATATATATTATTGTGTGTGCACATACGTATTGTAACAAAAAAGGTGTCTCTCCCTAGTGCTCACTAGTTCCCATGGTCAATAAAGAGAATGAGGAAATGCTATTTACTTGTGAAAAAAAACATATACTAAATGTTTTCTATTTCCATTTTGAAATACTTCCATATTGAAGTATCAAATATGCATGAAAATCATCACATATCATTTACCTTTAAAAAAATGATATATATGAATATTTCATCCAAGAACATGTGGCTTATATTTCAATGTGTGATAAATGTATGAAAAACACTTGTCAACAAAGCTCATTATTTAGCACTATAGGAGTAGATTTTTCAAGCATTGTAGTCCAATATTACTTGACTGCTATCTTATTTTTCATAAATCCTATTACTTATCACCACAAACAACTACAATTTACATTTCACAATTTATTTAAATTCAAGGGTATATGGCTGAAATTTATATTTTCTATAATAGAGTTTGAGAAGTGGTACTTTCCACATCAATAATAAAAAATCCCTAACCAATATAGGGAACTTTGTACCAAAACTTTGTGGAAGCTTCAATCAAATTATCATTTATGTAGATGAAACTTCAAAACTAAAGAATAAATTAAAGGATTCAAAATTATGATAGATAAATAGTGAAACTTGGATTATAAAATTATTTTGAACTAATAATGAAGAATCATGAGCTTTACAAATAAATTAAAAGTGGATTTTTTAAGAAATATTTAATTATTTTTATATTTTTATATTTTGTATAAGTGTCACATATTTATCTATGTGAAAAAATAGAATGTAGTAAAAAAAATTGAAGTGTGAAATGAATGTTTTAGTAGAAGTGTTTCATGCCTATGAATGAAATGTTTCATTTTTACAAACTTGAAAAATAAAATCGAAATATACTTCAAATAAATTTGAAAAAATCATCTAATTTTGTTTGGATTTGAGAAATAAATCAAATCCGATGCTAGAAATACTTAATCCAATGAACGGTGCTCACACTAAATAACCTTTTAACTAATAACTACTTTATATTTACACTTGATATCAATTCTATAAAAAAAATTATATATACAATTTATATTATATTATAATATTAATGAGCAACTATATGAACTCCCTCCCGTGATCTTAGTAAGAGATATTCTATCAAACACATATTTAAACCTTACAATTTACAAATTAATAACTAAAAAACATATATTATATTTTACTTTTCTGAAAAATTAATCATAGATCCAACTTTGTCACTTTCTATACCAACTGCAAGACCACCATTATTGTCGAAACCCCTACTTTTCCAACACATAATTTGTGAGTTCGCTTTGGTAGTTTAATTACGAATAAGTCGAATTCGAAGAAATAATGCACCTGTTCTGTTTTGAATACGGCGAAATAATTGAGGCATTTTACAATGTACTAATCGCTCGTCAACTTCATCGGACGAGATTTTCTGTTTACGTGATGGTGCCCAAATTGACTTTGTCCATTATCATTGGGCATGATTTAGGTTTACTTGTCTCGTGGTTTGAATAAATATAATATTTTATAGTATCATAAGAATATAATGTACTAGTCATTGTAATTTATAATAAAATAAAGACTTCCGGTCACTTGTTTTGTTGGAAAGGAAGATTTTGTGAAGTGGGTGGATTGGTTTTGAAATATTATATTAGAAGGAATACAATGTATCAAATATAGTTGACAAGTGTAAAATATGGATACTGTGTAATATAGGATGTGTTAAATAATAGTGTGGAAAGTATGAATTTAATATTATATTTTAAGGTGGGAAATGAGAAATAGTCATAGTATAAAAAATGATATAGTGTATCAAATATACCGTGTCAAGTATGAATATTATATTCTATGACATAATAAAGAATACAATGTATCAAGTAGGAATATTTACAGAGTTATATTATATTAGCAATAAGATTTTGGGAAGTAGTTATATTTCATATTTATCATTTATTTTATTTTATTGTGAAGATCAAGTTTGTTATAACCAAGATATATTCTTCAATATAAAGAATATATGAAGGGAATATATTTTTTATTTCAAATGAATTTGTATGAACACTTGGTAAGCAATGCAAGACTAACAAAGGCCATGAGAAATAATAGGATTTTCTTGCAAGCATTTTACCTTACAAATATCACAGAAACTATGTATTTAGACACATATGTTGAACATTGATTATAGCTAGATTAAGAACTTACGCTCATTTTTGGACACTTACAATCAATACTACTAGAACAATATTGAGTGTGATGGTGAACCAATTGATACCAATTTTAGGTCTCAACAACACAAAATATAGGAACTAATTGTCCCATTTTATTGACCTATGATTTAGCAAAAAGTTAAATTCTTCAATTTTATAAATGAACTTGATATACATAAAACATAAAAGATAAAAGATAGACACCACCAAATTGAAAACTTAAAAGATGGACATCACCAAATTAAATGCTCAAGCATAAAAAAATGTTACATAATGCTTTTGTAAAGGAATGTCAAAAGTAGGGTTTGGTGAATAATACATGAAATCATCAATAGGATCTACATTTGTCCAACCTCTACATGGACATCCAACCAAAATCATATATGCATCAAGATGAGAATCTCATAAGAACCTCTCTAGGTTCCAAAACATATCCCAAAATCTAGATACAACATAACTCAAGCATATGTTCTTTTTGGATCCATTCTATCACATATGATCTCCTTATACCATCAATTCTACAATTAGGCTCCAAGAGAGAAAATAAAACACAAGGAAATAAAATTCCACCATGATTCAAAGAACTATAGTCATCTTCAGGTTGACATGAAAATTGATACCAATAGTAAGAAAATGAAAACAAGACCTTCATGTGACCTCAATTACACACTTTGTCCCAAAACAAATAAACAAAAATGGAACCACCCATGGAAACATCAAATTGATAGTAAAAATCAATGAGCATGATAATATTACATTGAAGTGCTAGATAACAATATACAAAACTCAAATATTGAAATACCCCAAGCCTCTGGTATACATAGACTAAACCCAACCTAAAAGAATACTTCTTTCACCAAATAAAAAATAAAACCTTGTCTATGTAACCAAGCAAGTCAAACACATAATGAAACCCAAACCACCAATATACACCAAGCATCTTAACTTCCAAAACATACCCAAATATAATACAAGAAAAATATATAACATCATCGATGATTAAGGACAACAAGATCAGCTACAACCACAAAACTAATACACAAATCATAGCAAACCCCCCTTTAGATAAATTTTCAATTCCTTACAAAAGATAATGTAATAATGATTGTAACATTACTATATTCATAATTCATACCTAAATAACTATCAAGAGATATTGCACTAAGAATTTCATTATAAATTCAAATGCTACACCAATATAAGGGATAAATTTTAGACCTGTACAAGTCCATACTATTCCATACAATGCAGATAAATTTGGCTGGTAAATTGGAACAGGTGATGCACATAAATAGTCCAAGAAAATGCATATAATAAGGCATTAATTAATTCATGAAAATAAAATCTAAGAGATGCCCATTAGATATATTTGAGTTTTCCTTCTATAACTAAAACTCTATTCCCAAATTTATGGATGAAATTAATAGATTTCTGAAAATGGGTTGGTACAAAACCTAGGAAAACACAGAAATTTTCACCAAAATGAACTCAAACTTCTATATACTTATAGGAATGAAAATCATAGATACCATACATAGTTAAAACACACAAAAAAAATCATATATTCCATTAGATAAACTATGGAATTGATGGATTCAATCTCTATTTCAGGTCCAACAAATATTCAACCGAAGAAGGAAAATGGAGAGAATGAGAGAGAAGAAATTGAAACTTGAGATGTAGGATTCAAAACCATCTCCACTTTCATAAGTCTCCAATAAAACAATTCCAAATCCATATAAATGACTCTATAGTGTAGGAGAACCTAAGCATATAGGAACATTTGGAGGTCAAAAGATCACATTAAATCAATTTCATTAATATTTGAGTTCATATGATATTTTCAATGTATTGAGTCATGACAAATCAATATGTAAGGCTATTTGAAGCTATTTGAGAAAAGATGTCTGATTGTCCTGTTAAGAGCTCCCAGTTGGCCCATATAGTCAAATAATGTAAATAAACCCATGGAGGGTTAAGAAGGTGGTAAAAGGTAATCTATATTCCATTCGGATGTGTTTAGAGTGTTCACTCAAGTTTTGATAGTCATTTGTCTTAAAATGCAAAAGTTGCATTAAAATTGCTAAAGTTGCTAATATATTGTAAAGGGGAGGATTATTGGTCTAAAAAGTGGTTGGGAAGTTGTAAACTATCAAAAAAACTCTAGAAAATCATTGTAAGGGTTGTTCCAAATCAGAATGGAAGGAAGGAGAATATTTTGGTAAAATTTGGTGTATTCAAACTTTGATATCTTGATTGGTTTTACAACCTAGAAATGTTGTATAAAGTGTATGGATAGATAGAATTTTGAAAATAATCTTCCTTCTTGTTTTGGTTTGGAGTGATTTAATTGAGAATGGAAGAAGTTATGAATGTTTTAGTGATTGCAACTTCTATATCTTCTTGAAATAGTCCTATAGCACTATTTGGTGCAGAGACATATAGAAAAATTAAGACCTATAATTGGATTTATTTGAAAGATATGTGAGTTACCTTTCATTTTCTTTTGGTTGAGTTGACTTCATGTATATTTAAGGAAGTTATGATGATTTTGGTGAAAACTGGGTTTAAACCCTCTTAAATGGAGTTACAGCCAAGGGTTTGTAATTACCTCATGATTTAACCATTGAAAAAATTAATAAGATGGATATTCTAAAACTAGATTCATAAATATTTCATATAAAATTCATTTGGTTTTGTTTTTTGGAAGATATTTGATGCCCTAGCAGGCAAAGCTTATGAATTTATTAGTTTGTATTACAAGAAAATGGGTCTCAGTATGGAAACCATAACTGTTAAATGACCTATTGGATCTGGCTAAATTTTGGATATGATTTAGTAACCCTGGTTGTCTATATCTTCCCTAAAGAGATTTCCAAAATGATGTATGGACTGAGAGTTATGAATAACACAATAAGAACTATCAAAAAAGGGATATTTAAGTTTGCCACTATTGTTACTAGTCCAAATCATTTACAAGTTTGGGATAACTCTTTTTTTGGATGTGAAATAGAATGTTATAGGCCATTATTGATCAGGAATAATGATTGACTATAGATCAAAGTGCTCATACATTTAAATGTTGATTGGTTGGTTGTTGGGATAATATGTTAAGGATGTTGATAATGCCTCTAATTGATTAAAGAATTGTGTTGATACATTGAACTCCATGGCTGATTTGGGGTTCTTGGTTGGTTTGTATGTTCCTCTACATCACTCCCTCTCTCAACTATTGAAACTTTCAAATAATGTCTAGATCTCCAAGAGCAAGGAAAGACTGTGAAATATTCAAGAAATGTATTCATGTTGAAATTTCTACCTCACATCTCAAAAATTTCTCTCTAAAATATCCATGAAATATCCAGCCAATCTCTCTTCAATGCTCCAGCAAAAAATCCCCCCAAAATGAAAACTCCAGGACTTGATAAAGATTCAAAAAAAAAATCTTCAATTCACAAAAGCCTCTTCAATTCCAACAAAACAAATGAAGAGTCATGAAAAACTATTCAATTCCCTCAAAAGATAGCGAATAGACATTTACAAGAAACCCAAAAGAAAAATGAATAAATGAATTACTTTAGTTAAGTAATTTTAAGCTCTTTTTAATTCCTTAGACAATGAAGAGTCACACAGAAGAAAGATGAAATAAAATAAATAAATAAATTACTTAATTCATCTAATTACCCTTTTAAAACTTTATTTTCACAAAGCTATTTATTTTATATTTATTTCCTATTAAATAGGAAAAGTCACTCAAAAGAATGATAAATATTAATTTTTATATATTTAATAGTTATTACCTTAAACATTCAAATTAATGTCTTATTAAATTAATCATTAATATTAATTAAGATAATTAGCATTATCTTATAATGTTATCAAATAATAATTAAATTATATCAACCATTAATAGTATCAATCAAGTAATATATAGTATGTTTTAATCTTTATTAATTAATTATATTAGAACAAGTAAATTATCTAAATAATTCTAATTTATTAAGCATTGTATCTTGACAAAATGACAAATTGTACTCAAAAACCAAATGTTGTCATAAGGAATGGTATTACAAAGGGGTGCGACATTTGATAGTTTTCTCCAAGGCCAAGGTTGAAACTCCATTAGTAATCAGCTCAAAGATAAGACAAAAATGTTTTCCACCCTACCAATATGATATCATGACAACTTAAGAGCTACAACCATCCCTTGAGTAAAGACAATCAAAAGTATCTCAAAACATTGAATTTCATTGAAATATTGAAGAGATTATCAAAAAAAAAAATTATTATCACCTTCCTTTTGAGAAGAAAATAAATATTTTATTTGATAAAATTTAATTTTACTTCATACATGTGATTTCATAAGACAATATTCACACTTATACTCTTCTTCTTGATGATTGTAATATGTGATGAACTTTTCTATTTTTAAATAGTCTTTTTTATTTCCCTCTTTTTAAAAATAGGGTCTTTGTTTCAACCACCATTAGTTGATTCTATTCCGTTCAATTATTTCTATTTGGATTTCCTTGATTTAGATGTCTTTCATTTGCTATATTATAACTTCCCTTGATTATATTCTATTTATTTTTCTCTAGTCCTAAATGTTTTTTGGACTGACCTACAAACTTTCTAAGCCTATCCCTTTCATTCAAACGCGCATATACAATTTTTATAGTTGTATTGAAGAATTTCAATCAAATCATTTATAATTTATGAGACTTCATATTTAGTCTTTATCATGGCATGTTAGTTTCTTAGACTCTTCCACTTTGTAATATTATCATTTATGTTATCTATTTTCATTATTTTCAAATGAGTCAATTACCTTTTAATGTCCATAATTTTTAGTTCGTTGGTTCTCTCATAGATTATTAGCAAAATTTTGTCTCTCTCATTTATTGTTATAAGACTTTGAAAATAAGACCTGACTCTTGATATAATTTCATTAGTATAATTAATTTCACTTTCCATTTTCAATTTTAATAAATAAAAACATCAAATTTTACACTAATCCACATATTAAATTATTTTAAATGAAACCATGAATGAAATAGAATAAATACCAAAGACTATGACCTTCATATTAATGAATTTAATTAGTCACAAATATATAAGAGAGCCTTATCAAAATAGTAATTTCATCTTCGCTTTCTTTGTGAACGCTTCACATTACCTAGCCATGCATCTAGAAAAAATAAGATGGTCCTTATATAAATAAATAAAACGTGATGGACAAACTATCTAGTTAAAAACTACTTCCCTTAGAAAGATTTCCCAGGCACTGATTTTTGACAGATGAAATGGTAATACAGATGGATTGGAAACTCCCAAGTGAATAATTTTTTCATTTTTAATTTTTTCAAATAGTCATTTTTAAGTATCATTTTCCACTCAGTTGTTTTTTAAAATTGTTTAAAGCTCACATGAAGATGAATAAAGTTCGATAAAATTAATTAGTATTCCATCATAGAGAGCTATTCAGGAGGATAACGGCCTATTTTCATAAGCCTCAACAGCAACACTGCTCACGTAGCAGACGATATTGAATATTTGAATAATCTTGAAGATCAAAGCTTAGATTGCTTTGTTTCAACTCTGCAGCGTATTACTTTCCTATTAATTAACTGCTTTACATTCCATGCAATTTGCTCCAGCAGCTCTCCCTGATCCCTGACATACACACAACAAAAAGATAAATCCAAAAATATCCAATTTTATTGAAGTATCGATGCACATCAAAGTCAGCAAGGAGGAGAATAAGTGAATAGAATTTGTACCCCTTAAAAATACAGCCCTTGATATATGAAACGTCAAAAAGTGCCTTTTTCCATTGCCCGAGTAAATGGCTCTCAAACTTTCCAGTGTGCTTAAGAAATGCCCGAGCATACACACCATCTTCGCTCTTCATTCGAAGTTGGGAAGGCTGAACTTCATAAAACACAGGAATGATGGGAGCCTTTGTTTCGACAATGAGTTGGAGCTCCTTCAAACACCAAACTGACTCTGCATAATTAGGCGAAAATATGACGACATGCACAGATGCTGAGTGAATCGCTTCTTGTATTGATTGAGAAATATTTTCCCCAACTTGGATTGAGTTCTTGTCGAAAAAGACATCGAATCCTTTGTTTTGAAGATTATGATATATGAGGCTGCCTACGCTTTCTTTCACATCTGCTCCTCTGTGGTTAACAAATGCATCATATCCACTCTTGGAGGGAAGCTGCCACGAACAATGCTCGTTTACCATCGCTAGAAAACATGAGCGAAACTCAACATAATACCACTAAAATGGTTCAAGCGAATGATTCGCCTTGAGTTTTTCTCATGAAATGAAATTTAATAAAATACGTCCACTAAATAATATGGGTTACATGCGATTGAGTGGACAGTAATTGTTGGGGGAGCCCAAAGGTTTCCTTCTTTTCCCTCCAATTGACCTTGTCTATTCAACTCGTTAATTGGATATTCAAGAGTTGAAGGTGTATTTATATACACTTCTGCTGTAATTGAATGTAATATTGTTTACTGATTAATAAAACAATTCTCTTGTTCACTGTGGACGTAGGCAATTTGTCGAACCGTGATAAATCTGTGTTCTCAATTTGCATTTATCTTTCATTTTTCTTTCAATACTCTTTTCAACTTCACAATTGGTATCAGAGCAAGGTTACTGCTAGTATTTTTCGGTGATTAAAATTCTGAAATCATGGAAGAGCTGAAGGTACAAAAATTCTCAAGCAAGAATTTTAGTCTATGGAAGGTGCAGATGGAATCGTTATTAATTAAGCAAGATCTTGCGCTTGTTTTAGAAGGGAAAACAAAGAAGCCAACTTTGATGAAAAATGAAGATTGGGAGACCATGGACAAGAAGGCGAGGGCATCAATATTTATTTCATTATCAGATAATGTTATGTTTAATGTTACAACTTCAGTAACAATGAAGGATGTATGGGATAAATTAGCCAGCACATATGACATGGCTCCAGCTGCAAACAAAGTTTTTATTATGAAAAAAATTTACGATCTCAAAATGAGGGAAGGTGCAACTATGGCGAATCACCTCAATGAATTCAACACTTTAATTAGCCAAGCAAATTCAGTTGACATGACACAAGATGATGAGAGTAAAGTTGTCCTACTCTTATGTTCTCTACGAAATAGCCGGGATGATGTTGTTATAGCCATAAGCACTATGGCTTCAAGCTCTAAAAAGTTGGCTTTTGATGAAGTTTCAGCCACACTTCGCAATGAAGATATGAGAAGGAAGAATGACGAACCTTCATCCGAGGAAGCCTTGACGGTTATAAGTACCGATAATAGAGGAAGAAGTTAAAACAAGGGTACAAATAATCACCATAGGAGATCAAAATCTACAAAAATATCGAAGTCAAGAGGGCACAATGGTGATTGTTGGTTTTGTGGGAAAGTTGGTCATCAAAAGAAAGACTACAAAAATTACAAAAAGTCTCAAGAGAGAGTACGGGACATCGAAGCAAACATGGCTTATGATAGTGTAGATAGTGCTTTGATATTATCAACAAGTGAAACTGCATCAACTTCATGGGTTTTGGATTCCGGTGCATCATTTCATGCCTCCTCATGCACGGATCTCTTCACAAATTACCAAGAAGGTAACTTTGGAAAAGTTTATTTAGGTGATAATAAAGCTTGTGAGATTATTGGCAAAGGAGATTTTTTTCTATGTTTAAAAGGAGGTATTAAATGGATGGTTAAAGATGTTCATCATGTTCGTCAATTAAAAAAAAAATTAATTTCAGTAAGTGAGCCTACTCTCAAGGTTTTCTTACCTCTTTAACAGATGCATGGAAAGTCACAAAAGGTTTCATGGTTATTGCAAAAGGAGATAAAGTAGGTAGTCTCTACATAGTAGAAACTATTGGTGAAGTGGGAGCTTCCATGACAGTTGAGGAAAAAATTTAGAGCTTTGGCATCAAAGGCTCGATCACATGAGTAAGAAGGGCCTTGACATTATGCACAAGCAAGAACAACTACTGGGTCTAAAATGCATTGATTTACCATTCTGCACTCATTGTCTTTATGACAAGGAAAAGCGGGTAAACTTTCTAAAATCTGGACATGAGAAGAAGGATACACCATTAGCATTGGTCTATTCTAATATTTTTGGACCAACTGAGGTAAGCTCTAATGGAGGAGCTAATTATTTTGTTACTTTTCTTGATTACTACCCAAGGAAAGTATGGATATTCATGCTTCATTAAAATTCTGAGGTATTTAATAAGTTTAAAATTTATAAACCTTCCATTAAAAATCAAATTGGACATAAGATTAAATATCTATAAACAGATAACGGAGGAGAGCTTTTCTCCTCAGAATTTGACTCTTTTTGTGCAGAGAATGGTATTCACAGAATTAAGATTGTTCCATTTACTCCTCAAGAGAATGGAGCAGCTGAGAGGTTAAATAGAATAATATTGGAGAAAGCTAGATGTATGCTTTCTAATGTCGGATTGGGCAAAGAATTTTGGGCTAAAGCTTGTAATACGTCGATCTATCTCATCAACTGGAGTCCTTCATCACGGTTGGATTTCGGTATCCTAGAAGAAGAATGGTTGGGAAAAAGAATTGCATAATCTCACATTCTGGTATTTGGGTGTGAATTTTTTGTTCATATCCCAAAGGAAAATAGAGCAAAGCTGGATTTCAAATCACAGAATGGTATTTTCATGGGGTATGGTGAAGACCAATATGGATTTTGAATTTGGGATTGAGTGGGAAAGAAGATTCTAAGAAGCAAGGATATTATTTTCAATGAGAAAACATTTCTAGCTTTGCAACATGAATCAACACAGTTCAAAGAAGAACCCTCAGTAGTATTCAGACACAAGAATTCACATAGAATTGGATAGTCAATATCCTCAGGTAACTCACAGCCTTCACCAACATCTATTTTATTTCCTATCCCCACCTCTTCACCATCCTCTTTGACCTCTATCTTTCCTCAATTTATGCCAGAGACGGATGATAACAAAGACCACACCAGTGATACATCCTTGCCCACACAACTCGATGAAGATGCTCCTTTTAAAGAGCATGAGACACAATGCTGTAGTATGATAAGGATTTTTGTACATAGCCTGAATGTTGCATATCACATAGCCTGAACAGTGGGCAAGCATCCCCTGGCTCTCACTTACGTAGACCTCAAACAACAAAAGATCCATGCATGACCTTCATCCAACAACCTGACTTGGAGATATCGCCTACCATGCTGGGTGAAATAAATCAAAATGTGTGTTATCCTTGGCAAATGGAGGATGAAGGTATTGGCAAAGGAAATAACACATTGCAGTCGTTGCCTCTTATGTAAGTGGACACCAACATGTGTATTGGGGATAGAGGTAGGTCTATGACCTCTCCCCATGCACCAAACTACAACAACACCTTCTGTGCTCCTTTACCACCCACAACACAACTTGGCCAGCGTACTACTAACATCAATCAAACTAGTGGACACGGCATGTTTAGCACTTATGGTCAACACATAATTGCATTGGAGGATACGGTTGGAAATACCGATCCCAACACAACACACAATCCACTTTTTAACAATACCACCATCAAATTAGGGGTGAATGGAAGTGATTCACATACTTTTGATCAACAATCAAAATAGGGCATTGATACAGGAAACAATCAAGGTTTGAGAAGGTCTTTAAGACAATGAAAACTTCCCTCAAAATTTTTTGATTACGAATAATTATTTGCAAAAGAGGCAGAGCCTCTGATTTTGATCTCTGATCATCCAGAACTAGCCAATTTTAAAGTAGAAATTGAGGATAAAATTTCTAAATAGTGGTAGACTGCAATGAGAGAAGAAATAGATTCTCTAATTAAAAACAAAACATGGGATCTGGCATCTCTTCCTCCCAACAAGAAAGCATTAAGAAACAAGTGGGTTTATAAATTGAAGGAAGAAGACAAAGGATGACATCAATTTCATGCTAGACTGGTTGTCAAAGGATACACACAGTATCAAGGTATTGACTTTGATGAAATTTTTTCTCTAGTGGTAATGATGACTACTAGTTGGGCAGTTTTGGGCTTAGTTACAGCTTGTGATCTTGAGCTTGAACAATTGGATGTAAAGACAACATTCTTACATGGAGATGTTGGTGAAGAATTATATATGTATCAGTATTAAGGTTTTGTCAAAAAGGGCCAAGAGCATCTTTATTGTAGATTAAAGTGGAGTCTATATGGGCTCAAGCAAGCCCCAAGACAATGGTATTTGAAATTCGATCAGTTTATGCTTGAACATAAGTTTGTTCACTCGAAAGTTGATACATGTGTACATTTCAAGCATTTTCCAAATGGTGGATTTGTTATACTTTTATTTTATGTAGATGACATGTTAGTTACAGGCACTAGCATGAAGGTTGTTTGTGAGCTTAAGAAGTAGTTAGCAGGCAAATTTTCCATGAAAGATTTGGGGGCATCTAAGAGAATACTTGGTATGATGATTACAAGGGGCAGACATAAGATAAAACTTTGGTTATCTCAAAAACAATACATTGACAAAGTATTGAATAGATTTTGGATGCTAGAAGCTAAGCTGATTAGCATGCCTTTAGCTCCTCATTTTCAATTGTCAACTGAACTGTGTCCTAAAACTCAAGGGGAAAAATATTTTATGAAAAACATCCCTTATACTTTTGCAGTTGGGAGTATTATGTGTGCCATGATTTCCACTCATCTAGACATTTCTCATGTAGTGGGAGTAGTAAGCAGATATATGAGTAATCTGGGTAAACCTCATTGGGAGCCTGCCAAATGGATTCTTAGGTACTTAAAAGGTACCTCTAATTTTTCTTTATGTTTTGGGAAGGATAAGGCATGTTTGTAAGGATTTGTGGATTTTGATCTTGGTGGCAACTTA
The DNA here is from genome assembly GCA_027943335.1 of Chamaecyparis obtusa. Lineage (NCBI taxonomy): Eukaryota > Viridiplantae > Streptophyta > Pinopsida > Cupressales > Cupressaceae > Chamaecyparis > Chamaecyparis obtusa. Next base: position 44,686 of record BSBK01008111.1, read on the forward strand.
GATAAACGAAGATCCACTTTTGGTTATGTTTTCACTTTTGTTGGGGCAGCGATAAGTTGGGGTTCAAAATTACAACATTCAGTTGCTCAATCATCTATAGAGGCTGAATACATGGCTCTTTTTGACGGGGTCAAGGAGATGGTTTGGTTGTAGTTGTTGTTGAAATAATTAGGCTTGAAGCAATCAGATTTTGCTCTGTTTTGTGATAGCAATAGTGCCATTTTCATGACCAGACATCATACTTCTCAGTGACACTCCAAACACATTGAGTTGTGTTATCATTATATTCATCATACTATTGAAGATGGAAAGCTTCGTGTGGAGAAGATTGACACCAAGGTAAACCCAACTGATGCACTCACAAAGGTTGTTACACGGGAGAAGTTTGAGTTTTGTTGAGCTTCTCTCGGCATTACCAACATGTAATAATAGGGATCTGAGTGGGGGAACATCTTGTTACAACATTGGTTGGTCTTCAAGTGGGAGATTGTTTTTTATTAAAGCAGTAGCAAAAAAGGGGTGTTGACCTAACAGTACAAAAGGAAAACATAAGGGATTAATAGAGAGTTAATCACCAAAGAGTGCAGCATGCAGCATGAAGCATAGAGGTCTACCTCGATCAAAAAAAAAAATAGGAAAAAAAACACCACCACATCACGAGTATTGAAAAATTTCAGATTTAACCAAGCTATGTGCCACGTAGGGCTAAAAACCGAAACCAAAGTATAAAGCATACAAAAATAAACACATTAAAACAAAAAGGGAGGCAAGGAACTAGTAGCACTCTCCAACCTCCTCATAGGATCCCAGAACACTATTTTCCAGTCCATAAGCACTACGACAGTGGAATATCGACCCACTCCTCATTGAGGAAACTAAAGAGCTCACGGTTGCTTTTGACAACTTTTGTATCCTCCGTAGCATTCTCATTGAGGAGACAAAGAGTAGTGGTAGAGGCATGCATAACCTTGAGAGAATATTTACTCACATCTATTAACCATTTGTTAGTGGCTTCAAGGTCCTTAGTGAGATTCAAGACCATGCTTTCCAAGGTATCAACCTGGAACTTAATTTTTCCCATGAAGCCGCTAGCAGAGTGCCCTTTGTTCTCACTGGGGTCCTTCACATTCACCTCCTCCACATCCAGCTTAGTTTGGGTAGCTCCCTCAGGCTTAATTTCCTCCTTGACAATATCATTGCCTTGGTTCTCTTTGCTAGGGGAGCCAACAGAACCATCTTCCTAAGTAGAAACCTCCTCCCTATACATGAGTTCTCTAATGGCTCTTTTACCTTGCTCTTTAGCAAGGTGGGTAGAGCAGCAGGTGGAAGTAGGCGGGTGCTTATAAATAGGGCCACAGTCCAGGTTAATCACAATCTTTTTCTGCTTCTTGGGAGGGGGAAGGGGATCATCTTCCGGGTTGAGGGAATGCTTCAAAGAGCTGGGAGTGGGCTAAGTTTCAATAGACATAGGGCTAGAAGAAGGGGTCACCTCATCCTTACACTCAGTGGGGGTGGGGATACCCTGGTTAAGGGAAACTGAGGGTGATGCGGGATGAGAGGTGTGTGAAACTTATGAAGGTAGGGCAGGGGAAAGGGTGTAGTGAAAGTTATAAAGGAAAAGGATGAGACCCTGGTGAAGATAAATAGGGTTTTTGCCAAGGGAAATGGCTTCATTAATAGTCTTCACATTAGCTTCTAACGAATGCAATAGAAAGAGAGATTAACAACTTGTGACGGAAATGATTATGGAAGGGGAGGTGATAGTTATAAAACGTAACAAATCAGCCCTCCAGAGTAAAGTACTTCATCACGAGCTTACATATTTTAGGCCAAAAATGTGGGAGCTTAGTAATAGTGTAGCCACCATTTATCAAAGTGGGAGTGGGGCCATCCTTGAAGAATTGCATGAATTCCTCCTTTGCTTAGGTCTTAGCCATCTTCTTCCACTTCCTTCTAGTCGTAGGCATGCCCTTAGCCTGCCCAATAACCTCCTCATTAACCTGGAAGGTGATGCCATTGATGGTGACTTGTCTATCATTCCAAGTCTTGACGACCTATCTGGAAATCATCTCATCATGGCCTTGAAGGCACTCCATGAAAGGCAGAACACCTCCCTCATAGAAAAAGTACATGACGATGGCATTCAAGGTGAACTCGTCCTCAATCCAGTCAAGCTCAATTCTTTTTCTATCTCCACCAATAATCTTCCAAAAAGGCTATCTGCAAAGGAAACCAGGAACCAGAGAGAAGCCTAGGAGAAGGGAACTTCCAGCAGCTTCGGCTCTTCAAAGAAAACCACAACCCAAATAAAAAATGCCAAAAAGAAAGCTGAACAGGAGTTTAGAAGATGTGTCACTTAGCAAGGAGCGATTAATGCTTTGCGATTGTCTTGGATTTCACAAATCTTAGCCATGAGTGCCACCATGGTTAAAATGTGAGAAGTACACATTAACCTGCACTTAATATAATAATTACCCTGCAAAAAATCCACGTCATATCTTTCACTAGCCTCCAAAAATTTATTGCCTAGAGCCCAAATGAAATAATGATTGTTTTGATAAGCCTGATTCACAGCTAGCTGCCACATTAGCCAAGTCATGCCAATTCTGTGCTTAGAATTATGCCCCCAGCAATCCATGTGGTAGAAAAAGGAATTCTTTAAAGTTATCATAAGAATGTGTTGGCACCCAATCTGATCATAAGGCGTCCCGCCTAAGCTTTCTTTTTTAAACATCATAATTTTGAAATTCAGTTTCTCTCATTTCCTGCCTTAGCAGGTCCTGAGTGTTCTTGGGAAGCTGACCAATAGCTCTCCAACATCTAAGTCCTTCTAGCTACAGACCGATAGCAGCCATGGCTTCAGCCACCCCATTCCCTTCCCTATAGATGTGTGTGTTGGTGACACTCTACAAGCTATCCATAATGCCCTGGATATCTTTCAAAATGTTGTCCACTTTCCATCTAGCATTACTAACACCCCTGGAGGCTTCAATTATGACTTTGGAGTCACCTTCCACTTCAATGTTGGTGCAGCCAATGGACACAGCCATTTTCAACTACCAAAGAAGGGCCATGCCTTCCACCTGGTTGAAAGTGTGTTTTTGAAGGGGTCCAGTATAGGCCGCCACTAAACAGTCATTGTGATCATGAATGACACCCCCAGCAGCTTGTTGCAAGTTGCGAACTGACCCATCAAAATTTAGCTTATGCCAAGCCGCACAGGGGAAAGTCCAGATAGTAGCCTTGCAAGTAGCAATTTTGGTACCATCAAACTTGGCAAATCCCTTGTCCACATCCAAATTCAAAGTAGTTTTGAGATCCTAGGTAGAGGGTGGGAAACTGGGATCCTTCCAGTGTGCGACTAGAAAGTTTTCCTAAAGCAATTTTAACCCAATTTGAAACACTGCCTTTCTATTCAACTCAATATCTTTGAATATCCTATTATTGCATTCCTTCGATAGTGACTAGCAAAAGATAGGTAGTGCCTAGTTCCACAAGATCTTTATCAGAGGGTGATATGAGGGAGATCACCAATTATGGAAAAGATCACATATGTCTTTATTAGGAGTCCACTGGATGTCAAGGTGAGATAAAATTTGCTACCAAACCTCAGTCGCATAATCACAGTGAATAAACAAGTGATTTGTGCTTTCCTCTTCTTTCTTACATAAGCAACACCTATTGGCCAGATTAAACCCCCTCTTAGTTACGTTATCTAGGGTAAGAATTTTCCCATCTAGCACCATCCACCAGAAGAATTTGACCTTAGGGATGACCTGTGGTTGCCACACCTTTTTCTAGGAGGTGGTGTCAGCAAGAGCCATAGTGAGCTGATTGTAGGCAGATTTGACAATGAAGCCACCATGGAGGGTATGACACCAAAGGAGTTAATCAGGTCTGTCAAAAATGGGGATGTGGATGGAATGAATAAGGGTAGTGAGGTTAGCAGCCAGATTGAGGAGGTCATCTCTATCCCTCAGGATAGGGGTAAAATCAATCCATCTACCATTAGTAATGAAATTGGAGACCATGTTGCCCACTCCTAGAGTGAGAGCATTTCTTAATTGAGCAAAATGCATGGTAGCAAGAATACCATCAGGAAGCCAAGGATCCTCCCAGAACCTTATGTCTCTGCCATTACCTAATTGCCAAAGAGTACCCTTCTCAAGAATACATCTATTTTTTAGGATATTATTCCAGATTTTGGAACCTCTCAGATTCCCCTATTCCATGAAGATCTTACAAAAATGTCCCCCATCAAGGTATTTAGCCTCCATGATTTTGCACCAATCAGCAAAACACACAACCATTTTCCAAGACAACTTGGAAAGCAGGGCTCTATTGAGGTTGCTGATTCTTCTCAATCCAAGGCCCCCCATATGTTTAGGGCTACAAACCTTCTCCCAGCTAACCAGAGGAAATCTTCTTTTTTCTTCAGTTCCTGACCAGAGGAAGGTGCATTGAATCTTTTCTAACTTGTCAGCCATAACACCAGAAATTTTGAAAATGGAAAGGAAATAGATAGGAATTCCTTGAAGAGAAGCAGCAAGAAGTTGGAGCTTACCAGCGCTGCTGAGAAGTTTACCCTTCCATCCTGCCAAATTCCTTTGAGTTTGCTAAAGGATGGAATTCTAAAACTCATTCTTCACATCTTCGACAATAAGAGGGAGCCCAAGGTAAGTCACGGGAAGCGAATCAGCCTAATAGCCTAGAATTATGAGGATCTTAGATTGGACCATCAACTCAGTGTTAAAGAAGTATATTCTACTTGTGTGATAATTTATATGTTGTCTTGAAGAAAATGCATAACTATCAAGCATATGTTTCCACTCTCTAGCTTCAAGGACTGAGGAGGTGCCGAAGAAGAACATGTCATCCACAAACTACTGCAGGACTTCAGGTGGAAGGCTGGAGTAGGTTTGATTCCCTCAATTTTTTGAAGTCATGCTAGGTGCATCATGTTATGGCCCAGAACCTCTACAAGAAGAATAAAAAGATAGGGGGAAAGAGGATCTCCTTGGTGAAGACCCTTAGCAGGGGCAAATTTGGTACCTAGCCTGCCATTGAACAACATAGAGAATTTGAAAATTTCAATGCAAGCTTTAATCAAAGTTAAGAAGTCTTGAGAGAACCCAAAGGAGGAAAGGACCTTATAGAGGAAGTTCCAATTAACTTTATCATATCCTTTAGAGATGTCGAGTTTAAGAGCCATACCAGCAGCCTTGCTATGAGAGATATAATGTAGGATTTCATGGGTAGTGATGGAAGCATCTAAAATTTGCCTACCAGGGAAAAATCCTTTCTGATTAGGATTAATAACTTTATTGAGAAGGGGTTTGATTCAGCTAACCGTAATCTTATAAAAGACTTTATACAAGGTGTTACAGAGGTTGATGGGTCTAAAATCATCCATAGTTTTGGGCTCAGCATATTTAGGCGCAAGTGCAATGAAAGTGTCATTGAGTTGTTTAAGAATTTTCTTAGTCCTAAAAAAATCCCTGGTTGCATGTATCACATCATACCCAACAATGTCCCAGAATTCTTGAAAGAAGGCCCGGGGAAAGCCATCAGGGCCAGGGGCTTTAAAGGATTTCATGGAGAACACATCATTACGAACCTCTTCATTAGTGATTCTAGATAGTAAGGAGTTATTGTCATTGTCATTGATCACCTTCAACAATATAGAGGTAAGCTAGTTTTGAAGGGTTTCAGAATTACCAATATTCATGTCTGCAAAGGAGTTGACAAAGTAGTTCGTAGCTAAATTATCAAGCAAGGCAGGGTCAAAGATCCCGTTCCCGCTATCATCCTTAAGAGTGCTGACAATGTTTCATCTCCTGTGCTTGCAGACAGATCACTGGAAGAAGGAAGTGTTCTTGTCTCCCTCTTTTAGCCACAACACTCTAGACCTCTATTTCCAGAAAACTTCCTCATTAGCCAGAGTAGATTTCCAATCTTTCCTGACCTCTTCCTCCTCATTGTGTAAGTTTGGTGACAAATTACCAGAAGCCATAAGCCCTTGGAGGTTTTCTAATTTCTCTTTCAGAGATTTATTTTTATGAAATATATCACCAAAGGTGGTCTTACTCCAACCTTTAATGGCTCCCCTGATGATCTCCAGTTTAGAAGCCACTCTAAACATAGCAGAACCCTTAATCGGACTATACCACCATTGTTGAACCATGTCCCTAAAGTTGGGGTGCGAAGTCCACATAATTTCATATCTGAAAGGGTCCGAGTAGGCATGCTTCCCATCCATCCATTTGAGCAATAGAGGATTATGATCAGAGGTGATTCTAGGGAGGGCGGTGAGAGAGAAGGAGGGACCAAGGTCCCAAGCAGATGAAATCAAGACCCAATCAAGCCACACCTAAATTAGGTGGCTGCCCTTCTTGTTGTTGGTCCAGGTGAAGGGATGTACTTTAAGATCAACATCCTGAAGACCATTCAAACAGACAAATTTGGATAGGTCCCCCATGCTTTCAGTAAAATCCACTATACCCCCACATTTTTCAGATAGGTAAAGAGGAGAGTTTAAGTCCCCTGCCACCAAAAAATTTGAGCCTTGAAGGAGGCAAAAAGAGGACGAAAGCTCCTCCCAAATAACCTTTCTACCCTGGTAGGAATTAGGGGCATAAATATTATAACAGTTCCAGGTAGTTGTTGGAGAGGTGAAAGAAACATCAAGATGGTGGTGGGAGAAACTGAGGGCATCCCCGTGCACTCTTGAAGGGTTCCAAAGGGTAGCAATCCCCCCAGAAGCCCCACATGCCTCAGAATAAAAGAACATGGCTCTAGGCCATAGCCGCCCCACAAGAGAATTAAAGTTACCATAGGTCATTTTGACTTCTTGAATAAGGAGAATGTCAACTTTATAATCAACTATATACTGCTTAATAGCAAGTTGTTTATGCAGATTGTTTCAAATATTCCAAGAAAAAATAATTATTTCTTACCTTTAGGAGTGAGGTCTAGGGTCTGCTGCCTACCCGCAAAAATCTCCTTTGTTGTGTTCTTGTGTCTTCTTATCCTGTCTGATGGATGTCCTAGCTTTGTGTTCACTAAAACATCAATTTTTTTGGTCCTTGTTTTCTTTTGTTGGGTTTTCCATTCACCATCTTCACCTTTCACAGCCTCAGGTGGCATAATTGGGGTGTTACAAACTGCCTGTTGAGGACTGATATCATAGGTATTCAGGACCACTTCCATCACTGGGCTAACCACCAACACGGGTGCTATAGGTCGCTCCATTGTGATTCCCGTGGCTGTCGAGTCAACTTGGTCTTTCTTTTCCATCAACACAGTATTAGGTGAGCAGATTCCCTTCTCAGTAGAGACTCCATCTATGGATATTTCACCCTCCTCCAATAGACTTCTCAAGGGGACCACTTCCAACACAGGGGGATCAACCTTGGTAACTAGGGTTGGTGGCATAGCAGCAACCTGGGGCTGCAGAACAGTAGCATCTATAGTCTTCAAGGGGGAGGGGGCAGTAGCATCCTTAAGCTTTGGCTCAGGCAGCTTAGGAGCTTTACAATCCTTCCTAGTGTTCCCTTTAGAGTTACAATCTTGACAAAAGAGGCTCGCATTCTCATACACAATGGCCTGAGACCATTTCCCCAATTTGGATTTAAGGATAGCAAAGTTTGGGAGTGTCTTTTTAATGGGGACATTAACACAGAAGCGGGCAAAAACAAGACGGGACTTGGTGAGGGTGATCAAATCAGCAGCAATATAATGTCTAAAGGAGTTCCCTATTGACCTAAAGACCTGTTCATCCCAAAACTCAAGTGGGAGATTGTTGGGGGTGTGAAGCCAAAAGGTTTCCTTCTTTTCCCTCCAATTGACCTTGTCTATTCAACTCCTTAATTAGATATTCAAGAGTCAATTTGAAGGTGTATTTATATACACTTCTACTGTAATTGTTCATTTAATTATGTTTACTAATTAATAGAACAATTCCCCTGCTCAGTGTGGGCGTAGGCAATTTGCCGAACCGAGATAAATCTATGTTCTCAATTTACATTTATCTTTCATTTTTCTTTCGCCCTTTCAACTTCACATTAATGTCTAAGTTCAATGTGGGGTGGTGAAGATTGAGACCGAATAGATAAGATTCCATAAGATTGAGACCCAAAATGAAAACTCTAGAGCTTCATAAAGATTCAAAATAAAAACTCTTCAATTCACAAAAGCCTCTTCAATTCTAGTAAAACAAATGAAGAGTCATAAAAAACTATTCAATTCCCTCAAAAGATAGTGAATAGTCATTTACAAGAAACCCAAAAGAAAAATAAATTAATTAATTACTTTAATTAAGCTCCTTTTAATTCCTTAAAAGCAACTGAAGAGTCCAAAAAAAGAAAGATGAAAGAAAATAAATAAATAAATTACTTAATTCATATTATTACCCTTTTTAAACTTTACTTTTACAAAGCTATTTATTTGATATTTCAATTTGAATATTAATTTCCTATTAAATAGGAAAAATCACTCAAAAGTGTCATAAAACTAAATGTATATGTTTTAATAGTTATTGCCTCAAATAATTAATCATTAATATTAATTAAGATAATTAACATTAACTTATAATGCTATCAAATAATAATTAAATTATATCAACCATTAATACATTCAAGCAAGAAATATATAGAATAGTTTAATTTTTATTAATTAATTATATTAGGACAATTAAATTATCTAATTTATTCTAATTAATTAAGCATCGTATGTTGATAAAATGATAAATTGCACTCAAAACCCAAATGTAGTCATAAGGAGTGGTATTACAAAAGGGTGGAACACTTTATAGTTGTCTTCAAGGGAAAGGTTGAAACTCCATTAGTAGTCAACTCAATGATAAGACAAAAAATATTTCCACCCTACCAATATGATATCATGAAGACTTAAGAGCTACAACCATCCGTCAAGTAAAGAGAATCAAAAGGAAATCAAAACATTGAATTTCCTTGAAATATTGAAGAGATTATCAATTTCTTTTAATTATTGTCACCTTCTTTTTGAGAAGACAATAAATATTTTATTTGATAAAATTTAATTACTAGATACATGTGATTTCATATGACAATACTCACACTTATAATCTTCTTCTTGATGATTGTAAATGTGGTGATCTTTTCCATTTTTAAATTGTCATTTTTTATTTTCCTCTTTTTCAAAATACGGTCTTTGTTTCAATCATCCCTTACTTGATTCTATTTCCTTCAATTATTTGTATTTGGATTCCCTTTCTTTTAAATGTCTTTGATTTGCATATAATTTACCTTGATTATATTCTATTTATTTTCCTCTAGCCCTAAATGGTTGTTAGACTAACCTTCAAAATTTCTAAGCCTATCCTTTTCATTCAAACATGCATATGCAATTTTGATAGTTGTATCAAAAAATTTCAATTAAATAATTTATAATTTATGAGTCTTCATATTTAGTTTTTATCATGGTATGTTGGTCTCTTAGACTCTTCCACTTTGTAATATTATCATTCATGTTATCTTTTTTCATTATTTTCAAATGAGTCAATTACCTTTTAATGTCCATAATTTTTAGTTTGTTGGTTCTCTCGTAGATTGTTAGCAAAATTTTGTCCCTCATTTATTGTCACAAGACTTTGAAAATAAGACCTAGTTCTTGATATAATTTCATTAGTATAATTAATTCCACTTTCCATTTTCAATTTTAATAAAGGAAAACATCCAATTTTACACTGATACACATTAAAAAAATTCAAATGAAACCAGGAATGAAATAGAACAAATTTTAAGTATACACATGGTAGCTTCAAAAATACATGCCCTACCAAAGACAACCAAATTTTTATATTATATTACCTTCATATTAATGAACTAATAAGTCACAAATATAGAAGAGAGCCTTATCAAAATACTATTTAACATAAATAGTAATTTCATCTTCCATTTCGCAGGCACTGATTTTTTGACAGATGAAATGGTAATACAAATGGATTGGAAACTCCCACGCGAAAGATTTTTTCATTTTTATTTTTTCCAAATAGTCACGTTTATGTATCATTTTCCACACAGTTGTTTCTTCAAATGATTCAAAGCTCACATGAAGATGAATAAAGTTCGATAAAATTAATTAGCATTCCATCATAGAGAGCTATACTGGATGACAACTGCCTATTTTCATAAGCCTCAACAGTCAACACTGCTCATGCAGCAGACGATATTGAATATTTGAATAATCAAAGCTTAGCTTGCTTTGTTTTAACTCTGCAGCGTATCACTTTCCTATTAATTAACTGCTTTACATTCCATGCAATTTGCTCCAGCAGCTCTCCCTGATCCCTGACATACACACAACAAATCTCCCATCAAAATGATAAATCCAAAAATATTCAATTTTCTTTTAAGTATCGATGCCCATTAAAGTCAGGAAGGAGGATAAAGGACACGAAAGCATGCCAAGAGAATAAGTGAATAGAATTTTTACCCCTTAACAATATAGCCCTTGATATATGAAACGTCACAAAGCGCCTTTTTCCATTGCCCGAGTAAATGGCTCTCAAACTTTCCAGTGTGCTTATGAAATGCCCGAGCATACACACCATCTTCGCTCTTCATTCGAAGTTCGGAAGGCTGAACTTCATAAAACACAGGAATGATGGGAGCCTTTGTTTTGACGATGAGCTCGAGCTCCTTCAAACACCAAACTGACTCTGCATAATTAGGCGAAAATATGACGACATGCACAGATGCTGAGTGAATCGCTTCTTCTATCGATTGAGAAATATTTTCCCCAGCTTGGATTGAGTTCTTGTCGAAAAAGACTGTGAATCCTTTGTTTTGAAGATTATGATATATGAGGCTGCCTACGCTTTCTTTCACATCTGGTCCTCTGTGGTTAAGAAATACATCATATCCACTCTTGGGGGGAAGCCACGAACAATGCTCGTTTACCATCACTAGAAAACATGGGCGAAACTCAACGTAATACTACTGAAATGGTTCAAGCGAATGATTTTTTTTGAGTTTTTTCATGAAAGGAAAGGATTTGGATCTACATATAGTAACAGTGATATGAAACTACCTCATATTCCTTGCAGAAGACACCTAACTACACTACAAACAAAATGTACGTACCCTACAAATTGAATTAATTACAGCCACTAAATAATATGGATTACATGAGATTGAGTGGACAGTAGGTCTCAGTTCCATGTGGGGTGGCAAAGATTGAGACCGAATAGATAAGATTCCGTCCAAGATTCACTTGACCGTAACGCAACGCAGTATTGGAAATTGCGAGGCTTCTCTTATCCACATATAGTCGGCTGCCCATCATTTTCCAAATGGTGTAGATGCGTCAGCTGGTTGTGAAAATCTAAAGAAATTTTGTACAAGACGGCGGTGCACACTTTAAATTGAACTCTATGAAATGCACTCCAAGCTCTCTGCATTGAATCTCTACCATTTATGTTTGGGCCATGGTTCGTAGACAAGATGTAAAACAGTAAACGGCGTACATCTTCATCTTCCTTGAAATGTCTAAATGTCGGCTTCTGGTTCTGAACACCAATGGCCCAGTTGTATGGTCGGTGGTTTACACCCTGTTTACATAAAGTTTTTATTATTATTTTAGCGTTGGGGGTCACTAAGGATAAAGACGGCGTGAAGTCATTGAGGTCTAGATAAGTGGGACCAGCTGTAACGTTGTTTCACTTTGGTCAGTCGAATACGCGGAGGGATTTCGTGGAAAGAAAATAATTCGATTCTTTCTTGCTTTTCTCGGGAAGGAACGGACAAGTAGTAAAGTGATGTCATGATATAATATTTCGTGGCTGTCTTACCCACATTGATAGGTGTTCTCTTATTGAATATTTGGTCACGAGTATAGTAGCAATTGTACCTTTGTTTATAATGGGTATGTCAAAGATATGTAGATATTTATCAAATAATGTTGTTTATACAATAAATATCTTAACGGAGAAGTGATAGTTTCAAATCATTCACTTATAAAAAGTCAAATATAATTAAAATAAAATCTTTTAATTAGTAACATAATCAAGCTCCATTACCAATAGGGAGAGAGGGAGAGAGATGGAAAGATAGAGGAGAAAAGTGAGAGAGTGAGAGAGGGCTAAGGAAATAGGGATATGGGATAGAGATAATGAGAGAGAGATAGGAAAGAGGGATAGTTGGAGATGGAATAGATATATTGTATATATAGAGGGAGAGAGATGGAGAAACATATAGATATAGATATAGATAAGTAACATATAGTTAGAGGTGGATAGGAGGAAACATATAGATAGAGAGAGATGAGAGATAAAAAGACGGAGGGAGAGAGAGAGAGAGAGAGATTTGTACATATTTAATTCATAATATATGAAACTATATTTTACATTATATTATATTTATATCTAATAATTTCTATTATAAAATCTCATATACAAAAATTAAAAAAAATTATAATATTATTATAAATTTAAATATTTACATTATATTTAAATATTGATAGATAATATTATTCGGAGTTTTGTACTTCTCTTTGTTGGTCATAGCAAGGGCTCCCCCTGTTCGTCCATGAAGGATATGTGTGAAAGAAATAAATCCTCTAACATATTCCTTTCCATTTTGATTTTATTGTTGCTTCATTAGTATTTAGATTAAATAAAACTAATCTAGATAAAATAAAAATTGAAATAACATCCAATAAAAAAAGAAAAACTACTATAAATCCAAATTTATAACAAAAAAAATTGTCATAAAAGTTCTAAACATTGAAAATAAATTAAATTGTATTGACAAAATAAAGTTTATACTTTGACACCACAACTCTTCTTAAATTAATCAATTGTATGTTTCTTCTATAAATTATTTTTATTACATTAATTAAAATTTTATCTTTAAATTTTATTATAAAATATATTTTATGTTAAAAAATCACTTCATAACAAAAATTTAGTATAAGATAATTTAATAAATAAAATATAATTTATTTTTTTTGGAAAACAAGGGGTGAAAATTTAATGGAACATCAAGAACAGTACAATACAAAGGGACTAAAAGTCCAAAGAGAGACCAAACAAATTAAGGCCTCCACTAAAACCTCATATCTTCTCTAATAATCTCCTTAAAGGTTTGAACATAATCTTGTGGTAATTTTCCCTAGTCACTCACTCGTCACCCATCCAATCTCTTAAAAGCCCACTTAGTCAGACAATCAATAGCCATGTTCCATTCATGAGGGATATATAGCAAAAAGAAATCAACTCCAAGGAGTCTCTCAAACAAAGCCACGAACAAATTCTAATCAACCTCATTCATCCTCAGTTGGTCCAGCATCTCGACCACAACTTGTGTATCAAACTCATATATAATCCTTCACCAACCAAGGGAGCAACCTCTTTATAAATTTAATAAAATAGACAGAGTCTCCATATAGTTATTAGTATACTAACCTTTATACAAAGAGAAGTGGAAGATGGCATTGCATGCACTGTCTCTACCAACTCCTCTCACTCCAGCATACCTGGGATTACCCCTAGATGAACCATCAGTATTAATCCTCAAGATCCCCAAAGGAGGGGACACCACCTACCATCCCATTGGGCCTTCTTCTTTGTATGCTTACTCCTAGTCTGATATATTTTGAAATTACCATCATTAGGGTAGTACTAGAGACCCCCAAGTTATGGACCACTTGCAAATCTCCTGGATCAATTTCAATACACAGATCACACTTAGCCATCAATGTCTCCTGATCCATACTAATAAAAAATAACCAAACCTATTGTGCCAACTTCCCCTTATCTTGGAAAATTAGGCAGTTTCTTTCTAGCCACACTTGCCAAACAATAAAATAGGGGCCAATATCCCAAGCCACATGAGGGAACTTAGCCTTGATGAGGGACCAGCCCAAACAACTTCAAAATTCAACCAAAGAATCAACATGAATGTAGGCATACATCTAAGCTCCTTACCACTAATGCCAGATTTCTATTATGAAAGGACACTGGAAAAAAAGATGAGACACATTCAACATTCTTATAACAGAGATAGAAAATAGTTCTAAGGGTCTTGAAATCCTCTCTTCAGAATATTCTCTCATGTAAGACATCTATTATGAGGCACCGACCACAAGAAAAAGTTTCACTTGGGCCAAGAAAATATATTATGCACTTGCTTCAACCAAGAAACATGTGCCTCCCCAAAAGTCCTCTTATCCAGCTCTTGATATCATGAAGCAACAATAAACTTACCCTTGGGATTAGGACCCCATGCAGGAATATCATCCCCTGCAAGAGAGTTACAAAATCTACCCCCTAAGATATTGGCAATCTCCTTTCTATCTTTAGTAGAACCCTTGGGAGGCCACTCATGTGGTTCTTTTCATCTGACTACCTCACCATGCTCCATTCTTTGAGAAACTTTAAAATCCTCCACCTGACTCCAACCTACCTTAATAAAAATCATACTAAGACCCTGGAGATGAGATAATTGGGATAGAATAGGAGGAAACACATCCCAAGAGTCCATAAAAAATAAATCTTCAACACCCTTATTGAAAATTAAAAAAAGGCCTTGTTTAACCAATTGAGCCCTTTTTTTCAAAGTCTTCCAAATCATAGAGTCATTTCTTAACAAAATGCACTAATGAACCTCATTACCATCAAAATATTTAGGGTTTCAACCCATTCTTTCTCTTGATTAGTACCCCATCTCTAAAAAGACATGGTTGTAAGAACATGACTATTTGAGCCCATTTGATGTAATACAAGACCACCATCCTATTTTGATCTACAAACTGCATCTCATCTTACCAAGATCCACTTTGAGGAAAGTAGTTTACATGTCCAAAGGAATTGTCTAGAGAGGGCTTCAAAGTTCTTAATAAAGTGTGCAAGAGCTATCTACAAAAATCATCTATAAGTGGGAAATACCTAGATCACTAGTTTTAAGAGCATTACTTTGCCAGTGGGAGAAAGCCACCTATTAGTCCAGTGGATGAACCTATTCAAAAAATTTATCCAATATTTCCTGCCATAGTCCTGCAAGACTCTTCCCTGCTAAAATAGGAATTCCTAGATAGACAAAAGAAAGGACTCTAATTTGAAACATTAAAATCCTAACAATTCTGATCTAAATAGAAGTAGGAGTGTTAAAAAATAGGTTTAAGGACTTCCTTTCATTGATCATTTGACATGAGGCTTTCATATATATTGTTAGAATGATTTTAGAATAACTAAGAGGGGGGGAATCAGTTATCCTCAGGTCTTGATCTACCAATTCAACTTTTTAGCTCTTCAACAAACTTAGATCTAATCAGCAATTCACTTGGTCTCTATAGAATATATCAGTAACATAAAACTTGCAGTCCACTGTCCAAAAGTAATCAACTTGTAGAATATAAAACTTTAAAAAACATTCACATCAAACAACATTAACACAAGTATAACACCAAGATTTAACATGGAAACCCAATTTGGGAAAAACCATTAGTAACATGCTACTAAATTTTTACTCTTCTAAAGTGAGCTCTATGAGAAGCCAACCATGTTAAAGGTTTACAACACACACTGTTAGGTGTGACCCTATTAAAGGATTTAATCATTCTGTTAAGAGTGGCCTTGTTAGAGGGCTTAAGAACATTCCATTAGAATGTCACCTTGATTAAAGGGTTTACAAAAAATGACTGTTAGGTCAACCTTGATTAAAGGATTTTGACTGATACAATGGTTAGAAAGTAACAGTAGGTTTTGATCTGAAATATACAACTCACTTTACAAATATAGATCCAATGCGCTCATATGATGATTTACTGACTAACCTTCATTTCTATCTCCATCTCTAATCTGCTTGAAATTATCTTCAAGCAGGCACCACAACTTTGTTCAGCTCTTCACAAGTTCACCTTAGCCTTCTACTTAGATTCACCAGTCAATAACATAAACCTCTTCCACTCTCTCCATAACCTCACAATTAGGTCATCCTTATACCTCCTTGATCAGGTAGATTAATCTTTTGCCTCTTAATCTCTTCCGTAGATCTTAGGTTTAGATTAGATTCATTGAATCCTTCCATCATTTTATTCTCCTCCTTTTCCTTCTAGATACATCTTCAAACTTCTCCTTGAATCCTTAAGAAAATGGTTTACCATACATTAAATGATCCATATCATTCATTACTAATGTCAACACGTTCTACATATCCCAAGAATTCAACTATGTCAGTTGGGATTCTCAACTATTTCACAAATTGTAAATTACTGACACTTAGTCAATACTACATGTTCATCTCCTCGGTCATTACTAGATATCTCAGTCATCTCTAAAAATTTCCTTCTTGGCAAATACTATCTTCTGTCGATTAATTATCTATTTCTCGATAATTACTGATGCTCGGTCAACACTATATTTTCTCAACTTATACAGGAGCTCGGTCAACACTAGCATCACTCAGCTTTTACTAAATTTATTCACTTTTGCTCGGTTAAGCCTATGGTTCCAATTTTTCTTCTTCACTTAGTGTTAAAGATAAAAAAATACATTACCTTTTCAATGTGCCAACAAATCAAGTACCCATTGAAGTATCACATAACTCAACCTTTCCTTAGGTCCTCTATTCAAATCCTCTTCATCAATCAAAAGATATGGTACTCTACTAGATAACAATTGTCTTACCAGTTAAGGTTTGACATCAATGACAATATAATAATTGTTTCAATTGTAGTTTCATATATATATATATATATATATATATATATATATATATATATATATATATATATATATATATATATATATATATATATATATATATATATATATATATATATATATATATATATATATATATATATATATATATATATATATATATATATATATATATATATATATATATATATATATAAGTAGTAGCTTCATTAATTTTGGTTGCACCCATTAAGGAAGTATCATCCAAAAATTCAAGGTGTGAAGATATTGGAAGGTCGTGTCCCCACCTCCAACCTTGAATCAGCCCTTTCCTAGCTCGAGACTTGGTGAATCTCCCAAGCCCCTCAACCATTAAAATAAAAAGATACAAGGATAGAGGGTCCTCCTACTAAAGGCCCTGGAAGAACCAAATAACTTAGAGTGAGTTCCATTAATGAGAACAACAAATGAAGGGGAAGTAATGAATCTCATAGCCAAATTAATCCACTAAGTGCCAAATCCAAAAGTAATGAGAACATTATGTAAGAATCTCCATTTGGCCCTGTCATAAGCTATAGCCATGTCTAATTTTATATAAAAATTCCTTTTACTTTGAGACAACCATAAAATGCACTATTTTAGACATAGTTATAACTCCATTTAGAATTTTCCTTTCATCCACAAAACCTTCATGTTCTTCAAAGATTAGATTATTAAGCCATGGCTTAAGCCTCTCTACAATCAAATTTTTATGATTATTTTATGACTCTAAAGAATTGTCTCCTTCCATTATAGGAATAAGAGAGATACTGATGCAGGAGCATCTTGGGTCTTTGAGCAATCTTGCATCAACCAAAAACATTTCCTGATTTCTGTACCTGTTTGCTGTTGTTTTATTTATAATCTTTGCATTTGATGGTTTCATGGTGTTTTAAGCTTACATTATTCTGAGGACCTATTTGGGAACCTTCTCCTATGAGCACATAAAGATTGGATGGACAGTTTGAAAGTTAGAGTTGTTTCCTTGCTGTCGGAGCAGTATTTTCCTACAGTTTTGGGGCTGACTGAGCACCGTGGAGACCTTGATACTTAAAGAATAATATCTTGTGCACTTAGGTCCTTAAAGAGGACCTAGTTTAATATCATTTCCAAAAGGCTCAGCTCCTAATTCATGATGAGTCAAAAGTTATGGCCATTTTGGCATGGGACCTATTTTCTACCAGTTTTGGGTCCAAGCCCTTACTGCAGTTTTGGTGCTGATTGTTCATGTTGGAAACCTTGATCCATAAGGAATCATCCTTTAATCTCTTAAGGAGTTTTAGAGGACCTAAATTAATATCATTTCCAAAGAGCACAAACCCCAATTCATTATGAGTAAAAAGTTATGCCCATTTTGCCTCAGGACCTATTTTTTGCCAGTTTTCGGGTGAAACGTGTGGTGTTTCTTCTTGCACACTTAGGTGTGATCAAATTGGACCTTTCTTACTTAAAGGAATGTTCTTGGGTCATTTAAGAACCTAAATCCAAATGAAAATAAATTTATATTCATTATAGCATTAGTTTTGGTTTAAATCTTGAGACTGGACCTATATTGTAATTAAATGCCTAACTAGCGACCTGTGGCTTAGATGGCTATATAAAGAGTCTATATTGATGTAGTAGGGAATCGAGGGAGATCCAAGAGGGATAATTATCAAAATATATCATTGGAGAGAAAGATAGGATGCGATTTGTAATTTTGATTTCATAATTCTCATTGTATAAGGCCGAAACCCGAAAGGCCTCGCAGTCGAGCATGTTGAAAGAAATAATATAATTCTCTGTTGTTGCTACCAGTTGATTGTCTCATATCCAATGTGATTTCATTGCATTCATGTGTATCTATATTTATTCCATTGTGTAACTCTGAGCAAGGGCTTGGTTGTGGATTCAAGTGGACTCAATTCTTCTTGATTCTGCTTGTATCTGCCCTGCCCCTGCGTTAGATACAAGTATCATTCATAGCTTTAAGCATCTCTTTGTTCCTGAAGGCACAACCTCATAAAGATCCATATTAATAATTTTAAAAAACTTTTTTACACCATCTGATGAGATTTCTACATTGATAAGATTGTTATTCAACTGACACTATGATGTTGAGAATGAACAAGGTCAACCAAGCAATGAAAGGTACGTAGAAGGATTAGATCAATTGTTATGTTGTCATTGATGTCAAGCTTATCGACTTAATTATTTCAAGTTGTCATATCAATCTTAAATATATGATGTTGAGAAAATAAATGATTGGTAAAGACAGAAGATGAAATAAAAAAGTGATGTTAAGAATATGAGCTTAATTGGGAAATTGTTGAATTGATCTATGACAAGGTAATATTTATTTGATTGTTTTACATGATTTAATAAAGTGTTATAATGATGCACAAGTCAGATATGTCAATCGGTAACAAAGGATTGAATTTGCAAAGTGGAAAGACAAGGAAACCGTGTGTTCTACTAAGCTAGAAACAATTGTCGATACATAAAGATATTGGTCGGCCATAGTTAATTGAGTGAATGTTAATTGAATAGAAAGACTTAACTGAGTAGATGAGGTTGGTCGGTTAATCAAGGAATCAAGTAAAAGATGACATCGTGTGAAGATCTGGATTGATCTAGTAGATTCTAAGGAAGGAACAAAGTCAATTAATGAAATCAAGGGATAAGAATCATTAGGTATGGATAAATGGTGAAGATTTAGTGATTGGTTTGAGATCCAAGAAAATTTCAAGTTCCAAGGTAAAGGTACAGCTGACAAGAAACATAAAATGTTTTATTGAGCTACTAATTTGATCAAATAGATAAGATTAAGTGGTGATAGGATTAAGTAGAAAAAATTATCTATATAAAGGGATCATGATGATCATGTTGTTGATGTTCATACTATTGTTGTTGTTGAACTGTTGATATCCAAAGCAGAAAACCGAATTGAAAAGAAGGGTACACTGAGAAGAAAAGAGTTGAAGGAATGTGTGAATAAAGTGAATAAAAGTGATGAGATAAAGTGTGTGTATTGATTATCCAGAAAGGAAGAGTTTGAAGAGGATAAATGAGTAGAAAGGAGATTTGAACGGGCAAAGGTAGTTGCATATTTTATCAAATCATTTCACTATTACTTTCTAACCATTATAGTAGAAAATATCTTAATTCTATGGATTTAATAGTCCTAATTTATAAATCCTTTGAAAGGTACAACATTCTAATGAATGTTCTAAAGCCCTCTAATAAGGCCACTCATTATAGGGTGACAAATCTAGTTGATCTTTGGTGAAAATCCCCTAACAAGGTCACATTTAGAAAATATGTTTGTAATCTTTAATAGGATTGGCTTTTAACCGAGCTTCCTTTAGAAGAGTTCAAATTATTTTGTGGGTGACATTTCCATAGTGGTTTTTCCCAAATTTGGTTTCCACATTAAATATTAGTGTTAATGTGTGATTTAATGTTTTGCATGCTATTTATTGATATTCTGATGAATACTACTATGGCCAGCTAAATGTTTAAATCTAATTGCATAGATTATCTACCAAGAAGATTTTAAGGTTGAAAACTGTTAAGGGACCTAAGATAAGTGATTCTATAACTGATTCACCCGCACCCCGTCCCCCCTCCTCTTATTTATCCAACAATTGGTATTAGAACATTTGGTGCTTAGAAGTAAAAGTTTAGAAGACTTAAGATAAAGATTTGAAGATGAATAGGAGAGAAGTACACAAGCTGAACAAGGAGAGTTTCTCTACATGGAAAAGAAGGATGAGGCCATACCTATCTAGAATTGGAGATTCTGCACTCAACCATTTGGATAATGACTACACTCCACCACCTCCTCAACCTATGACACTTGATCAGATGAGAGAAAAGAAGGAACACAACTTGGTAATGATTGGAATTTCTTCTTCCTTGACTGATGTTGAGTTTAATGACATAAAGGACTCTATTTTAGAAAAATAAATGTGGTAAAAACTTTCAGATGTTTTTGGAGGTGATCCTCATGTACAAAAAGATAAGGTTGACAGTCTCAGAGGGAATTTTGATGAAATGAGAATGAAAGAAGAAGAAAACATTGCACAATATAGTTTTAGAATTAAGGAAGTGGTAAGTGCTATCAAAGGTGCTAGTGGAACATTAACTGGAGAAGAAGTGGTAAGAAAAATTCTTAGAACTCTTTCACCCAAATATGCTATTTGAGCCTCTACTATTTAGGAACTAAAATCCATACGTAATAATATTGCTACTCTTGATGCTTTGAGATAATCATTGTAGTTCAGGTGGAAGTGAATATGACAATATATTAACCAAAGAGAAAGAACAAGAATAACTAGAATCCCTACTTGCAAAGAGGCTACCAAGAGGAAAAGGAAAGTATAAAGGTAAACTGCCTCTAAAATGTTTTAACTAAAACAAGATTGGTCATATTACATCTAGATGTCCTGATAATGACAAGAATGATAAAAAGGAATAGAAGTAGAATCAATACCAAAAGTTTAGAGACTTCAAGGAAAAAGAAAAGAAATCATGCTACCTAGCTAAGGAAGGAATAACTAATGATGAATCTGATGACACAAAATAATGTGAGGAAGTGGTTTATGTTTCTATGAAGGATGACTTAGAAGAATAAAGGTATAAAGATGAAAAATCTCTTATTTCTAAAGTAATTCAAACTGACCCATGGATTATTGATAATGTCTTTTCACATCACATGATTGGTGACATTGATAAGTTTGAGAACTTAGAAGAATATGATGGAGGATTTGTTAGATTTGGAAATGATGCTCCATGTTATGTTAAAGGAAAATGATCCATTATGTCGTATGAAAAGATTAAATGTGATAATGTGTATTGGGTTAAAGGAATAAACTAAAACTTGTTGAGTGTTTCATAATTGAATAACATTGGTCATCGACTGGAGTTTTAGAACATAAAAGTAAAGATCTATGATGCTGCTGGAGATTTGATTGGAACCGATGGACAATATAAAGGTAACTTATTTTATCTAAACTCTAATGGAAATGTGTATTTGTTTGCGAGAAATGAAGATGCTTGGTTATGGAATAAAAGACTTTGTCATGTAAATTTTGATAACTTAATCAAGGTTAGTAAGAAAAATAAAGTTAGAGGTCTACTGAGATCAAGCAAGCCTGATAGAGTTATGTGTAAGGAATGCCAGATGGGTAAGATGACTAAATTAGTTTTTTCAAGAAAGTCTTACTCATCTAATGGTATATTGGAATTAGTTCATATTGATCTTTGTGGCCCTATGAGAATACAAATTTACTATGGTGGTCGGTATTTCATTCTATTTGTTGATGACTACCCAAGGATGATGTCTATAATGTTCTTAAAAGAAAAGTCTGATGTGTTTCAAATGTTTAAATGGTATAAGGAAAGAGTTGAGAAGGAAAAAAGTAAGCAACTGAAGTGTTTAAGATTAGATAGAGGAGGTAAATTTATCTCCGATGAATTTACTATCTTTTGTAATGAGAATGGAATCAAAAGATAAGTCTCTTCACCAAGAACTCCACAACAAAATGACATAGTTGAAAGAAGGAACAAATCAATAGTTGATTGTGCTATAGAATTTTTGATTGAGAAGGAGGTTGCACAAACATTCTAGAGAGAAGTTGATGAGCCTCTCAAATGGCCATCTTTCTAAGTGCTTTCTATTTATTTTCAGCAGTTTATTTGCAAAACAAATACATGGACTTATGGTTTTATATGTATATTTTATATGTGTAAAGACATAAAGTAGGAATATGGATGATAGAAGAACATGATATATTTTCTTAAAACTAATGGACATAAATGACAAAATATAGTAATTATTTATGCTAATTAATGATACTTTTCCTATGCTATGTTTCTAGGTAGTTTCCTTCCTATAGCCATATGCCAGGTTGAAAGAGTATTATTTATAACTTAACACCTTTTTCCTAATATTAATGATGTGAATATGTATGTATCGAAGGTTGTGTGCATTAATCATTTTGTAGGGATTAGTCATGGCATATTTAAAGATTAGCATAATGGTGCTGAAGAAGTCAAAGCCAGTCATTGCTACAAGATGCCTTCATGTTGAAGAAGTCAAGTGAGCCCTTAAACAAGTTAAGGCGTTGATGCAAGATCTTCACATGAGGAATAAGTCAATACCATTTTCTGTTAAATGTAGCGCATGGATCTAGAACCCATAATGCACTATATTCTGGGAGGACTTATTCTTGATTACTTCTATTTTTGTTATAAGACATTATGTATCTGTAACGATCCTCATTAATGGAGTGATCTTAGATTTAGGGAGTAGTTATAGTTTTCCTTTAAATAAGATGAGTGTTGTAACTCTTAGGAGTTAGTTGATTTTCTAAATAGAAGCTTTTGTAGCTTTAGTACTATTTTATCTATTTTCAATCCAAATGTACTTGTTTTCCATGAATGAATAGAATGCAAAGTTTGAGTTCAATATTTTTATCTTGATTGTGTTTCTATTCACTCATCCTATTGGCATGTGATGTTTTGAAGTATTGGAAATCTTCTAAGGGTTGTCATTTATGGAAACACTTATGATTGTATGATCGCATGTTGTGGAGATTGCCACTGGACTCACAGTCATGAAAATGACTAAGTCCAGAATCAGAAAGATAGAGTACAGTGCCACAGTTTTGGATAGCGATGAAGACATATAAGGTATTATGGCTTGCGACGTTAAGTGAAGGTATTTTGGTATATGTAAATGCTTCAGTTAAGATTGCATGAATTTTGGATAGCTGGTGTATGAGATACAGTGTTCGAAAGGTATGTGAAGACAATAAAATAGTATATCAGGGTACATGAACAGTTGCAAAGATTAAGGAAAGCATAATGGATATGATATCATGCTAAGTCATGTGAATCAAGTATAGTGCCGACTCTTTGGTAATATAAGAGCTCCAACTTCATATATATCATTTGCACAAGTTTCTATTATGTTTTGTATGACAATTGTGGAGCCGACTGGAAGGCTAATCTTGTATAAATATAGATTTCTCTTGTGAAAGAAATACATGGATGATTGATGATAAGTTTGCGAAAAGAATAGCAGAAGTTAGATGGGAGATCAGAAGGAGGTAGAGCTATAACTGGAACTATCTAAGCAAGATAAGTGCTTGTATTGTTCCCCTTTTTTGAACTATTTTGGGACAATATTGATTGTAAGAGCAGTATGCTCACCACCTTTAACTAGGTGTTTTGTATGCCCCTAATAGAGTTTTTATAATCCTCTAACAAGGAAATGTACTATGTAACAATTAGCTCCTAACATGGCTAGATCTCTTAATAGGGACATTATACTTTAGTGCGTATTTGTGGGTACCATCCCCACCAGGGTTTTCCCTTTGATCATGGTTTCCTCGAGAACAAATCATGGTGTCATGAGTAATGTGTTATGCTTATATGTTCTTTTCATTTCTGCATTACTTTGGATTATTTATAATTGTTTAAAGTTGAAAACAAAGTTCTGTAATACTAATTCACCCCCCCTCTCAGTATTACCTAATTCTAACAATTAGTATCAGAGCTATTGGCCTTTTGAGAGAAAGCTTAACAGATTAAGGGAGATCAGAATGGATTCAGAAGACTTTCAAGTAAACTTTGAAGCTGCACTTGAGGATCTCGATAAGATGAAAGCTAAAAATGGTGAACTAAAATTCAAATTAAGAAGAGTAGAATGTTTCATGAGGAAACTTAAAGAATATGTTGTGACTGTAAGCGATCAGAGACAAGACCTTATGGATAAAATCAAAGAAAGTTCTAACAATGACACATTAGACAAAGTAAAGATGTTGGAGCAAGAAAAAGAATAAATCAATCTCTTAATGATCAAGGAGATTCAGAATGAGAAGGATGAAAGAACTAAAGTTGAAGAGTCACTTAAACAAGCCAACCTTCAAATAGATAATATAAAGACTGAACTTGACCATTACAAAGATAAATATCAAGAATTAGATAACTACAATCAGATCATCAAAGGTGAACTCACTCAAGCTAGACTACTCATTGAGGAATTACACATAAGAAATGACAAGAATAATGAACAAAGAACTAAAGGTAACATAAGTAGAACCAATGAAGTTGGAAGTTCAAAAACTCAAGAAGAACCAAATGAAGCCAAGAATGAAGAAAAATCTACTCCAAATGAAAGACCTACAAATGAAGATTATAGAGAACAATTCAGACCCTTCAGAGGTAGATGCTTTGGATGCAACAAAGTTGGTCACATGAAAAGAGACTGCAAAAGTAGTGGTAATTCTAAACCTTTTACTAGCTACTGTTTTAATTGCTATGAGTATGGACACAAAAAGGTAGATTGTAGAAAACCTAATCAATCCAGGTATAAGCAAGACTATATCAGAGAAGAAACTACAGCCAAGATTACATGTCAAAAATGCAATAACTTTGGACACACAACAAGGTATTGTAAGCTGCAAACCAATCAGGATAGAAGAGGACCACCTATCTGTTACAAATGCAATAATCCAGGTCACATTGCAAAGTTTTGTAGATACAATGGAAGAGGACCAAGAAGATTCAATGAACTTGAAACTCCACCACCTATAGTCATAAGGAAAAATATTAGTGACAGTGGTAAAAGCTTAAATGATTACATAAGTGAAAGCAAGAAAGCAGAGAATGAAAAAGTTTGGCAAGTAAAAGTTCAAAATAAGGTAGTGGTTCAGGGAGAGATAGCTTGTGATGTTGTGTCTTCTCATGATGAATTCTTTGAGGCATCATCCTAGAAGGCCTCATGGTTTCATGGGGAGCAATGGATGAAGACAACAAAAAATATCCAGTCCCTGTATAAGCGGAATAAGCTCGTGCAAGCTTATGTATGATATGCACAAATGTCCTTGAATCTATAGATGAGATTGCAACACTTGAAGATTCATCTTCTATGTTCACAAGTTTTGCATTAACTAGACGACATGCAAAGTTGAGCTACCTGTGTTTAATGCACACACTCAACTTGCAATGAATAAAAGACTTGAAGGACTTTATTTCTCCACCACTTTTTGATCAGTGACTAAGGAGAATAGAAGTGTCAAGACAAAGCAGTAATCTAGTAGAGATATTTTGTGCTCATGTAAAGACAAGCATCAAATTTGTGCACATTTAAGGTATTTAGACCTAATCTCTTTGAAATTCATGGATGCGCTAGTAATCTACGATGTGGTAGATAGACCTAGGTATAAGTTCAAAAGGCATCCATACAAATCCTATGAGAATGATTTGGAAGGGGCATTTTCTCAAACCCCCATAGGTGTGTTGCACTTAGAAGACATTAGGGCATACATTCACTGCCAATATGAGACGATTGGAGATGTTAACATCTACAGTGAATTAGACATAATGATAGAAGCTGACATATCCTTTGCAGAATAATTTAAACATCTAAATGATCAATCAAGCTTTAAGTTAACCCATCTAGAAAAATTCTCAGAGGTCGAATGGTTTAAAATCATTCTCAGTAGAATTCATGACCAGTTTTTATGGATTGATGAGCAACCTACAAAAATTTGTGCACAGATAATTCATGAGATCATAGGTCTTGACAATGAAGGAGCCCTACTTGTGGCAGAGAAGAACCTAAAGAAATAGGCGGAAACCCTAACTCATTCTAAATGGGATAAGAGAGAGATGATAGTAAATGACATATACTTACAAGATGTTAGATTAGTGGCAATGTTGTTGGGATACAAGGTGTTTCACAATAGTAGATCAAACTATGTTTATGCTGGAGTTATCATGATGGCCTATAGAATGGTCAAGGAGAACAAACAGTACAATCTTTGTGAAATATTGGCACAACAGTTTCTGGATAACATCAAAATTATTAAGAAAGATAAATCCAAAGCGTTTAGGTTTGGATCACTACTAGTTCACATGTATATTCATGTCATTCATAACTTTCTTGGCATGCATCCCAGAGCATGGAAGAGTGATGTACCCACTGGAATTCAAATATCAGAAAGCTATAGAAGGCAGAAGAAGGACTGGGTAGATGGTGAATTGTTTTCTATGACAAAAATACTACAAAGATAGATGAAAGAAAGGTACAGGATACCAAAAGAGTTAGTGAAAAATATGAAGACACCATATGCTTCATGGTTGAAATAGATTGTGTCTTCTTTGAGGCAGTAGAACCTAGAACCAAGGGGTGTTATCCCATGGGATATGAAGTAAGTGCTTAAGTACTAACCATGCAAGTAGAGCATGTACTAGCAGTAGAAAAGGACACTACCCAAGAAAGATGGGGTACCTACAGTGAAAAGTATGAGAAAGTAAGAGAAGAACAAGAAAAGGTAACAAGGAAAAGAAAAGTTAGAAATTTTTTTGAAGATATCACTGTGAAGGTAGGAATCACTAAGGAATAGCTAAAGAACATAAGAGCTAAAATGGAGGCATCCTCTAGCATAGCTATTGATGCACCTGATCTTTCTAAGGTAGAGAAATCAGTAGTTCCTACTGTTACCATTACTGATGATAAAGAAGAAGAAATTATGCCTGTAGTCACTCCTAGAATATCTTCTAGGATAGGTAGAAAGACCAGTCCAAGCGAAAAGGGGACAAAGAAGAAGATGAATAAAAGGGAAGAGAAGAGAACTGAAAAGGAGGAAGAAAAGGTGACTCAAAAGAATTCACAAATTTTGTGGAAACCTGATATGAAAGCACTACAGAAAAGGGTCATCAAAGATGGAAATCTGATATCTATAAATAGATATTATGAGAGATACAACCCTAAAGATCGGGCAATCATTGAAATCATCATTATTGAGCATCTGTTAGTCTTCAAGAAAAATCTGCTGGAGATTGAAGCAAGTGTTCCCAAAGATCTCTACAGCAAACTGGAAATAAGAAAATAGTTAGCACATTCAGAAGATGAGAACATAAGGAACAAAACAATCAATGATATGTTGCCAGTTGTATCCATTCAAGAAAGAGAAAGAATCATAAAGGCACTAAAACCTCTTCTAAGAACAAAGACTAGGCTAGTCAAGATCATGGCTAGAAAATATGATGAGTTAATTGATGATACCCAAAAGGCACTAGATCAAGTTCTAATGAATACCATACCTATAAGGGTGTCACCTCCTAAGATGGCTAAACCAATGTCCTTAGGTTTAGGATAAAGTTCACAAACAGTGGATAAAAGTGCTCAAGTTGACTTGCAACCAGACTTCTTTGTCACTGGTGTACCTATTAGCCTTGACACTTCGCAGGATATAAATTATCTAGTCATGGAAAAGATGGGTAGTGCGATGGAAGTCGATGATTAGGAAAAGATAGAAAAGAGGAAATCAGAAGAAAAACAAGAAGAAAAAGTATAGGAGAAGGAGTTACAACAAGAAGGATATCAAGAAAAACAACCTAAGGCCGAAGAGACCACTAAAATCAAAATGGATTCATATCTATTGTTGGCAAGTGTTGCCAAACCAGTAAGTTCTAATGTGGACAACATGGATAAAGATGAATTGATGAGACTCTCATTCATGGCATTTGCTAAAGCTAAGGAGAGATCAGCCTAGAAAGGAGACAAAAGAGCCAAGATAATGGGTAGGGTAGTAGAAATAGTAAACAAGCTACTACCCTCTCCAATTATCCTAAAAGACAAGGATGAAACTGAGAATCTCAGTATAGTACTGGATAGCTTTGATAGTCACTTTGACTCATTGCTAAAAATAGCAGAGGAGAAGGCTGAAAGGAACTTCTTGGAGAAGAAGTTAAGCGAAGTTCACAAGTCCATCTCATGGGACTTAGACATTCTTAAGGCTACTACTCTTAAAGCCAAGAACTATGTGGCACAAGGCACGAATCTCTATAGCCATTGCATAATTTCCTGCAGATATTTAAAAAATGTTGAAGAGGCCATAACAAAAGACAAGGTCAATCTTGACAGAATAATGGACAGTTGTGAGTCATCATCACAAACTATGGAAGAAATTGACAAGGACACATCCAGGTTACTAGAGAAAATAAGGATACTAGAAATGGAGAAAGGGAGAGTTGCAGATAGATTTTGTTCACTAAGTCACCTATTAACTCCCAAGCTCTCAATATTGGAGACTCATCTCTCTGAAATGATAAAGGTTGAAATTTCAATGACAGTATCTACTCTCACTGAGCTTAAGGTAGCAGAGACAGCATCATATGTACTGAATGGGTTAATCCATGTCAGTGAGCTACTGATAAGTTCATGGGTTGAGGAGATTAAGACCTTGGAAACATCTTTCTATGATGTCTTAAATCTGGTAAGCAAGAACTAGACCACCTATGCTTCAGTTTTGAAATTTTGAGAATAACCTTTGCCATTGATGTTAAAGGGAGAGGATGAAAAAGACAAAAGAGAAGGAAAAGAAGAGAAATGTGTTGTGAGACTTAGTCATTTTTCTAAGTGTTTCCATCAATGCCAAAGGGAGGGATTGTTGGCATGTGATATTTTGAAGTACTGGAAATGTTCTAAGGGTTTTCATTTATGGCAACACTTATGATAGTATGATCACATGTTTTAGAGATTGCCATTGGACTCACAGTCATGAAAATGACTAAGTCTAGAATTAGGAAGACAAGGTACAGTGTCATAGTTTTGGATAGCAATGAAGACATAAAAGGTATTATGGCTTGCAAAGCTAAGTGAAGGTATTTTGGGTTATGTAAATGCTTCAGTTAAGATCACATGAGTTTTGGATAGCTGGTGTATGAGATATAGTGTTCGGAAGGTATGCAAAGATAGTAAAATACTATATTAGGGTACATGAATAATTGCAAACATTAAGGAAATCATAATGGATATGATATCATGCTAAGTCATGTGAATCAAGTATAGTGCTAACTCTTTGGTAATATAAGAGCTCTGACTTCATATATATCATTTGTGCAAGTTTCTATTATGTTTTGTATGACAATTCTGGAGCCGACTGGAAGGCCAATCTTGTATAAATATAGATTGCTCTTGTGAAAGAAATACATGGATGATTGATGATAAGTTTGTGAAAAGAATAGAAGAAGTTAGATGTGAGATCAGAAGGAGGTAGAGCTATAACTGGAACTATCTAAGAAAGATAAGTTCTTGTATTGTTCCCCTTTTGTGAACTATTTTGGGACAATATTGATTGTAAGAGCAGTATGCTCACCACCTTTAACTAGGTGTTTTGTATGCCCCTAATAGGGTTTTTGTAATCCTCTAACAAGGAAATGTACTATGTAACAATCAACTCCTAACAGGACTAGATCTCTTAACAGGGACATTATAATTTAGTGCATATTTGTGGGTACCATCCCCACCGGGGTTTTCCCTTTGATCAGGGTTTCCTTGAGAACAAATCATGGTGTTATGAGTAATGTATTATGCTTATATATTCTTTTCATTTCTACATTACTTTGGATTATTTATAATTATTTAAAGTTGAAAACAAAGTTCTTTAATACTGATTCACCCCCCCCTCTCAGTATTATCTAATCCTATCACATCCAAGGGGGCCAACTTGGTGAGTGAATTACTTTGTTAGAGTAGGAATCATTTTCATGCTTACTTAGAAGTGAAGTAAAACTTTGTTGTTCCTACAACCACTAGTAACAGAACTAGTAGACTGGTCCTACAACATAGGTGATTAGAGTAATTCCTATCCATGATTACTTTTTTTTCCTAAAGTAAACACATTTACTTGTATTAGCATAGATATCCTAAAGCTCAATGCATTTAAATTTGATAAGATTAGTCATGAGGATTAAGAGAGTTTGCAACATATACTTTGCAGATGTCATTCCAAGTTTACATCCCTGGTTGATAATTAAATGAGACAGAATGATCTAATTAGCAACCATTTAGGGTTTCCAATCCTAAAATAACTAGTCCAATGCTATGGGTTTCTAATGCAATTGTTTAGCCAAGAAAAAGCTATTAGTATTGTTGTCTACACCCTCAATTGAGGACAATTGAAGAAAGGTACAAATAAAACTCCTTATGAACTTTGGTATGGGCATACACCTAATGTTAGCTACTTTAAAATGTTTGGAAGTAGGTGTTACATTTTGAAAGATACTAGGAATGGAAAGTTTGATTCTAAAGGAGATGAAGATATAGTCCTAGGATACTCCACAAAGAGAAAAGATTATAAATGTCTGAATAAGGCTAATAACAAAATTTTGGAAAGTGCAAATGTAAGGATTGATGAGTTTGCAAAAAGAAATGAAGAAGATAGCAAAAAGGAACTAGAAGATTATTAAAGATTTGTATATGTACAGGAAGAAGTTTCTAGTATTTTAGCCAAGTTGCAATAAGAGACCAAGGAACCAGTTGATCCCCCACTCGGAGATGAAAATGCTAAAGAACAAAGAACTGAGCTAGTGCTAGAAAAGTAAGTGAGAAGGAACCATTCATCAACTAAATTTATTGGAAAAAAAAATGAGTCATGACAAGAAGTAATTTGAGAGACAATACATGTTTGATTTCTAAATTTGAGCCTAGACTAGTCAAGGATGCACTTGAAAATGAAGATTGGATCAATGCAATGAAAGAAGAGATTGATCAGATTGAAAAGAACAATACTTGGTTATTAGTACCGAAACCTAAGGATAAGTATGTTATTGGTACAAAATAGATTTTTCAACAATAAACTAAATGAAAATAGAGAAGTGATCATAAATAAAGCTAGACTTGTATGCAAAGGATATGCTCAAGAAGAAGGTATTGACTATGGTGAGACATTTTATCCTATTGCTAGACTAGAAGGTGTGAGAATTTTACTTGCATATGCTACTCCCAAAGGTTTCAAAGTTTATCAAATGGGTGTAAGTCTACATTTTTTAATGGAATACTAGAAGAAGAAGTGTACATTGACCAACCAGAAGGATTTGTTGACAAAAGTAAGAAAGACATGGTATGTAAAATTCACAAGGCACTCTATGGTTTGAAACAAGCACCCCAAGCCTAGTATGAAAAAATCCACTCATATCTAATGATAATAGGTTTTATTAGAACTAGTGACAACAATAATGTGTACTTGAAAATTGAATCTGAAGACAAGGTACTAATTGCTGAAATTTTCGTTGATATTATATTTGGACAAAATGAAATAATGTGTAAATCATTTGCTAATGAAATAAGAAATGAATTTGAAATGTCAATGATTGGAGAGATCAAATTGTTCATTGGTTTGCAAATTCAACAAACCAAAGATGGTATATATATAACTAAGTCAAAATACATCAAAAAGATTCTGAAAAACTTTTGGGATGGAAGACTCAAAACCTGTTAGTACACTGATGATTACCAGATACAAATTGTAAAAGGAAAATGACTCTATCAAGGTAAATGAAACTCTATATAGATCCATGATCAGTAAGCTATAGTATGTTGTTCATAGTAGGCCAGATATTGCTCATGTTGTTGGAATTGTGGCTAGATTTTCTTCTAATCCTAAAAAAACACATATGATTGTTGTGAAGAGAATCTTTAGATATTTGAAAGGAACCAAGGACTATGGTTTATGGTACAAAAAGGATGGAGATTTTGAATTGAAAGTGTATAAAGGTGCTGATTGGGAAGGAAATATGGATGATAGGAAAAACTCAATTGGTGGAGCTGTCTTCTTAGGAGAAATAATAGCGACATGGATAAGCAAAAAGCAAAGTTGCATTTCATAGTCTACTACTAAGGAAGAATATATTGGCATTGTTAGATAATTGAGAGGGGGGTGAATCAGTTAAGTCCAGTTATACTATAGTCCCAAACTTCCCAGATGTATATATTAAACTTTTCAAATCAAATAATCAACTTAGTAAAATATCAAATGTGCCTTTCTCTTCATCTACCAATTACCAGTAAATTAAGTATTGTGTTTACCAATCTACCTAGTTATATAAATGTGTAAAGTAAAATAACAATTCAACACATCCATACACATATAACACATAGATTTTTAATGTAGAAACCCTTTTAGGGGAAAAACCACCAGCAAAAACTTTAGTGGCAATTATTCGCCAATTGGCGAA
The DNA here is from genome assembly GCA_027943335.1 of Chamaecyparis obtusa. Lineage (NCBI taxonomy): Eukaryota > Viridiplantae > Streptophyta > Pinopsida > Cupressales > Cupressaceae > Chamaecyparis > Chamaecyparis obtusa. The sequence goes on from BSBK01008111.1 coordinate 77,420, forward strand.
TGTCACTTGTCATCGACCCCTAATTTGGCGAATATATTGGCCACATGGGAATGATCATATCGCCCCACATTTATGAAAATTGGGTCCAATGCCTGGGATCATCGCCAATTGGTTTATAAAAATTGTGTCCAATGGCTAGGATTATCGCCAATGGCATATAATTTTTGGCCACAATATTTTTTTAACATTCACCTATAATTTCAAAGCAGCCCCAAATGGACGGCCTATATTCGCCAATAGTTATATATATATTTTTTTAGGTGGACCCAACTTTTCCAACCATTTTACGGATGCATGTCTCAAACTGATTGATTTTTGCCAACTTTATTAATATTACCATGGTATTGGATGACCCATAATCATCTAGGATATAACACAAGACGTGTTATAATTACGCGGGCTTCGCCAAATATTTGGACACTAACCTAATACCTCCCACCCAATTCACCAATAAAGATTAGTATAAATACATTCATACATCAATGTTATTGTACACATTTTTGATTGGTTCAATTTGATCGATAGCGAAGTTTAGACTATTGAGTCTTGACTGTTTTGGTGAGTTGCGATTGCGATTGAATTTGAGGCAAAGGTAAGTGATTATTATTCTGCGACTATGTAAACATTATATATTATAGTTCTATTGTCATTTGTCACTTCTTCAACAAGTAAACATTTTTTTTACATTTTTTTTTCACTGGTAGGCTAGTAGCCTTTATTTCATTGAAGAATCAAGATGTCCAACAAGAATAAAAGTAAGGCTCCCACATATGGGGAAAGCTAAGAGAGGCCAACAAAACACAGAACCTTATCATTGTACTTTGGTCATGGTGTTGGAAATGTTTCTGGCCAAAATTGGGAAGCTACTTCATCACAAGAAGATTTTCAAGATTCACAACCTAAGGCTGAACCTACGCGACATATTGAAGAAGTCAGTGAGCCTGATATCTCAGATCACAATGAACTTGAAGAAGATTTTTAGTTAAATACCCTGAGTATCCATAATGATATAATCGACTTGGATGAGACTGAGAATGTCAGAGAAGATGATGGTGCAGGGAAGAAAAGAAAATACAAATCAAAGAATGATAGAATGTGGGATCTGTCAAGGAATTTTCAAATAGAATGGGTGTCAAAGTATCCATTCATTGAACCAGTGGATAATCCAATTGAAGGGGAGCCTCCGGTAGAATGCAGATGTAAGATTTGTAGTGAGATAAATAAGAAGGAAAAGAGGTTGCAACTAAAAATTGACAGCATAGAGAAGCATATGGGTAAAGTTTACGAAAAGAAAACCATAGATGGAGTTCAAAAATCAGTGATAAGATGGAAAACAAAGGAGGAATCTTAGCATGTTAGGAATGCAGAATTATATGAATTTCAACATAATATAAAGATAAAGCCTGGTGAAGTTAAAGGCTCTATTGAAGCTTGTTTTGGAAAAGCATTGGAAGTAGAACTAATGGGAAAAGTTGTTCAGTTAAGTGTTGTGTTTAATATTTTGAGTAGAGGGCATCTGACAGACTACCCATCATTGAGTGCTTTATTACACTTTTTAAAAGTTCGTAACTATCCTAATAGTCACTGGTTAGTAAATAGTGGATGGGAATGGGCAAGTTGTCTTATAGAGGTTGAAAAAGAGGATCTGAAGGCAAAAATTAAAGAGTCAAATTTTATTGCATTGTCTTTAGATGAGGTTACAGCAGTAGACAATACTTCCTGGGTATGCATGCATGTTTATACTTTACAAAATTTTGTTCGCTAACCTCATCTACTAACTGTTGCTAAAATGAGGGATAATGTGACAGTGGAAAATTTATTTGTACTAGTAAAGAGTTCTCTAATTGAATATAGAGGTATAAATGACATGACCATTGCCAAAAAGCTAGTGTGTGTTGGAGTGGATGGAGCTTTAGTAATGCAAGGCCACAGGGGTATTCTTTGCACAAAGATACAATCTTCTTGTGCACCCTATGTTACTCCCATTCATTGCATGGCCCACATAATGAATCTAGCTTTTGGAGTTGTCAGCAAGAATGCTCTAGTACAAAAAATTGAAGCTTTAATCAAAGAGCTCTACCAATATTTATGTCGAAGTCTAAAACAATTTAGGGAATTTCAACACTTTGCCGAAGGACTAACCGATAGGAACAAGCTTCTTAAGGATAATGATACCAGATGGATCTCTTTGGATGGACTAGCGCATCGAGTTTTTTTAGAATATCAATCATTGCTTGGTCTAATGAACTCAAGTCATGACGAAGCAGGGCAACTGAAATTTCTTGCACTGCTAGCACTGTTAACTAATATAGAGACACTGTTAACATTAGTAGGTATTCTCCCCATGCTTGAGAAAATGAGAAATTTAATGAAAAAGGCCCAGCAAAGAGCTACGTATATTGTAGAATATGCTTCGCTGCGTAAATTGACATGCGTAGTGCTCAATAGTCTCTATCAATTATGTGAAGATGATGTAAAATTTTCCAGCTAGCTGAAAGTCATAGATTTGGACAATCCTGATAACTTTTAAAAAATAGGTTCAAATATGGAGTTATGTGCAAAAGTTCACGAAGTTGAGATACCAATTCACTACTTTTCCAAGATCAAGTCCGAGGAACCAGGAAAGAACACCAGGACTCAGTGAGTATCAAGTATTAAAAGGGAAGACTTTACCAAGATCATTGAGTTTGTAACAGCTTCTGTGAATCACATTGCCTATGATCTTTCCTCATAGATTAGAGAAAGATTCCCTCCAATCAAACTACTTGAATCCATGGCTATTGTGTTTCCTTGATATTGGAGTATGAACAATCTGAAAGATTTTAAAACTAGGCTACTAACTTTGATAGATCATTTCTGCAAAACCAAAGAGTTCAATGGAGTAACTCTAAATGGAATTTTAGATGGAAATCATTTGAGAGAGAAATTGGGTCATTTTTCAATAACAATGAGGGAACAATATAATATTATGCAGAACCCTCGTGAAGATGGATCGGTATCAAGGCTTTGGAAAAATCTAGTTGAGAGTGAATTGTTGACTAATTCAATATCAGAATATTTCAAGCTTGTTGATTTATGTCTGACCATGATATTGGGGTCGGTGGAGGATGAGAGAGTTTTCAGTGCTTTGGGATTCTTAAAGTCAAAGCTAAGAAACAAACTAGACAAGAATCTAGAAAATTGCTTGAGGGTCTATACATCCAAGTATGAAGTCAATACTTTTCCTTACGAAAGGGCACTGAAATTGTGGAGGAAGAAATGTTAGAGAAGAGGGTTGGGCAACATTTCAAACCAAAGTGGGACTAGGAGTGGGAATGCCAGAGATAATGATGTCATTGACTCATGTAGTACTGGTACTGGTACTACTAGAGGTGAACATAGTTAAGCAGTGGTATGTAGAGTGAAGAAAACATATCGAAGAACCAAGGAATCTATGAAGTTGATGGCATTGAATCTGATGATCTCAATGATGATATGATGTGGTAGCTTGAAGTTGAACCATTATAGAAGTAGTGGTTCCTAGCCTCCTAGGTATTTATTAATCTTTTTCCTAAAGTCTACTGTCAGTTTCTATATCTCATCATCAATCATGCATAATAGCATATTCCAATGTCAAAAACATGAATGTGGTTGATAATGTCATCAAGATTCAATTCCACAATTAATAATGGTTTTCATTTTCATTATTCAGCTCATATGGTACAATTCTTGTAGATTTTTCATTATTTGTTTTGACAACACAGCAATTCATATGTTAGAATTCTTACAGTTAGAAATACTCATTCTCATTAATTTAATTACAAATATGATACAATTTAACAATTCATTCATTAATACTAGTAAGAACACAACTCTATGATTTTGTTCACAAAACTCAATGACTCAATACCCATTGGCAATTTGGCACATTGCCCAATTTCAATTTCATTACCCTAAGCCAATGAACCTGAATTCCCTTTTATAGAAACAAGGGAGCAACAACAGCTTCAGGTCAATTTGCCTAATGTGAAGTGAGAAGTCTCAAAATCTAAATCAGTAAGACAACTACAAGTCTACAACATCTCTATAACTTTAGTTGTACATTTCTGCATTTGACAGGCCGGTTTAGTAAATTAGCATTGGCAATAGCATCTGCAAGACTACAACATTCATCCTATTCAAAAAAAAAGTTCAAACTTGTTACTTTAAACTCAATTCTAGACTCTAGTATTTAGGATAATATAAAAGATATATACTAAAGATATAGGGATGATTGAAATTGAAAGTACTTTCACATACTATGATTGATGAGATCAAGATGATTCTGTTAGTTTCTTTAGTATGCTCCATTCTTCGTCGGTTGGAAGGGCAAAATTTGTCATGTTATAGTACATGACTTGCAACCTCATCAGCCATCCATACTTGGAAGAGTGAGTTGAAAGAAATGTTCCTTCCATTACTGCATTCAAATTTGTGAATGTTTTGATGCACTTTGCAATGCCTTCATAAGTTTTGTCCTGAGGAAGGTTGTCTAAATCAGATGTCACTATGTCCTATAACATTTTTATGTAAGCTTCTCTTCCAATGAAACTCGTTGATGATTAATCAGGACCAGGACTTGACAAACCAAGAGATATCAATTTGCTTGTTTTACTATTCATGTTGGTGAGCTTTGGCCCGAATAAGGAAACATTTTCTTCTAATTCTCTTAGTTTTTGACATTTTTGAAAGATAGAGTTCACCTTTATTGTTGTAGCAACGTGGTCCTGAATTCCCTTGCTTACAAAATGCCTATCACTACTTCTATTGATTTCTTGCATAATCTGCTTTGCAATTTTCTATCTTTGACAAAAAAATTTGTTCTTCTCAATGTGCTCTCTCAGCTTCCCAAAAACATCTGTAAGAGTTTCATTCAGTTCAAACCAATCACACAACCTATCAAAAGACATCTTTATTCGGCCCCAGAAGAATTTTTTTATTTTCTTGATTGTATTATTTACATGGTCATTCAAGCTATTTTCATAATTTTTAATTGTATCATTTTCCTTGTTTAGGTCTTCTCTCATTTCTGAGAACTTGTGTTCACTATCTTTTCTTATTTGCTTTGCTTTCTCTTCCCACTCTTTTGCTTTCTCTTCCAACTATTTTGTTTTTACCCTCTCATTCTCCAATTCTTTCTTTAAGTTATTGGTTGCCTTTCCCACACTCTCCAAGTTTTTGTAAAAACTTAATGAAGAGGCTTTTTCATTCTCAAGTTTTTGTTCGCTCTGTTCCAATTTTTCCCTCGGAGATTTCAGTTCTGCGTCAATATGTTCTTGCTGTCCAACTCCAATTGCTTCTTTAGAGGATGATTTTTTTATCCTTCTCTCTAATTCTTTGCACATGTTTTCTATTTCTTTCTCATTTGCCTTTACATTTGCGAGGTCTTCCTTTAACTTATCTATTGTGCCTTGAAGCTTTCCTTTCTCTCTCTCCAACTTCATCACTGAACTGTAGACCACTTGGTTGGTCATTTTGGACACATTTATCTTGTCCACACATAAATCCATTTGGAGGGTGCTAACTTGAAATTGAGATGGATCTAACTAACTCTCTGGTGGATTGTTATCTCTAGCTGGGGGCATAACAACCATGAATTCCATCATATCTTTATTTGGGTCATATGTGGGAAATAGCCTGTTTGTTGTAGGTTCAGCCTCACGAGCAACAACAACTACTTCCATCTTCATTGTCTTACTATGTTGTCTATTCCTATTTTTTTATTATTCATAGTTAGTTACAAAATCATTGTAATGAAAATCAAGGTTTTGTGACACAATTGAATGTTTGAATGGTGAAATAGCACTTGCACTAATGTAGGAGCTTCCACCTATGTTGTCTGTGGTGTTGCCAATTACACCATGAGGATTAGCAACACCCTAACCCATTGCAAGTGGAGTTTTTGGACTATTCTGAACCTAAGGGTTTTGTCCTAAAGGTTGGGCAATTGTTGGAGTCCCAGTCACCATTGGCATTGTTGTACCAATACTTGTCAAAACCTTTTGCTTCTTTACACTACCTTGATCTCTGGGAACAATTGTTTTTGTGTCTGTCTATATTGTCCTTTTTGAACCACTAGTTGTAGTTGTACCCATGATATCCAAAGCTATGGGAGTGGCAATTGATTTAGGAAATGGAATTGACTGAGTTGATGATTTTGATGATTGAACTCCAAGCCCAAGGCTTGGTTTCTCACCATGTTTTGGTGGAGCTGCTGGGTCAGGTAAAGACCAAACCCCTTGTCCACTAGGACCCAAACCACCAAAACCTTGGTAGCCCATTTTTTCTATAATATCCACCCCTTTGGTATATTGATCTTTTTTGGATGCATCAACTCCTCTACTAATTGAATATACTGTACTGGATGTGGGATTCATGCTGGATGTGGGATTCACAGAATCTTGGTCCTAGTCATCATCATCTGGATATGCTTCAGTTGGATGCTCCTTATTCCACAATTCGTTAAACATTGGATCCTCTTCCACATCATAAAGATCTACAGAGGTCTTTGGCTCACCAAGATTCTTCCTCATTTCCCAAAAATTAGAAATTTTGGTTCGAGTCCAATTATCATCAATACATTCATTCTTTAGCTTTTTTGGAATAGAATTTGTAGATGGTTGAGCAGTTTTCTGGTAGAAATTGGATGATGTCATACTCATGGCCTGCACTTTTCCTTTCTATTTGTGCAATGCCATAATTTGTGATGACAATTCCTGTATTGACATATTATTTTCAGCAGCATATTTCTCCATCTCTTTTTTGACCTCCTCCCAGGAATCCATGTTTTTAAATTTTTCAATCAATGGCATACTTTCATGTTGAAATTTTCTTACAGAGTTCCCATTCTCTCTAAGCTTTGTTCCAATTATGTTGAGTGGATCATACTGCTAGTGACTGTCAACATCAAAGTGAAAAATTGTAAAAAAGGCTTCTACCACTTTGAATCCTCTTCTCTCAAATGTGAACCCTCCAAATGAGAAAGGCAAGGAAGGAAATATCATTTTCTTTTGTTGACCACTAAAGAGTACATCTGTGCTCTCCATCTTTCGTACATATTCCAATGCAAATACCTTCTCTGTGACCTGTATTGGAAGTTTGTAGGGTTCTACTACTAAACTGTAAAACCTTAACACTGTGTACTCTTCCATGAAGTACCAGTCAGCCAATTGTATTTTACTTCCAAGTTGAATTAAATCTCTACAAGTAGCAGGTAATCTAGGCATTGGAGTGCCTATAATTTTATCGTACATTGGTGCCCAAAAGAAGTCTACAAAATTGTTGTAGTTCCTTCTGTTATCAATCATCCTTATTTGAGGTGTCAACTCATATATTGGATTTTGGCCCTGACTGCAAAGCTTGTTTGTCTGAAATATTGCATGATGCTTTGCTAAGAGAAGATAGCACAAGTAGGTTGTGAATCTAAATGTCTTATGTGAACTTGTTTTAATCATTAGTAATTGTTCTTGCATGCAATGAACAATGTGCTCAATAAAACAATATTTTACTAGTTCTTTTTCAATATGAATATGAAAAAGCATTTCAAGAATGCTGGCACCTACTTCTTTGTTACTATCCAATCCCAAACAAAATGCTAGCAAGGAAATACTATCCTGAACCCATGGCACAAAAATTTCATAATCATAAGGAGGCCTATGATCTGGACTCAAGCTTGAACCATTTGTTATTCCTCTGATATAAGAATCTCTATGTGTTGCATCTATTTTTTCATAATCCTCTGCCAACTTTCTCAGGTCAATCTGCACGTTTGAGTTTTGTTGTTCAAACCCTAGGTTCAATAGACTAGCAAATTCACTCTCAGTTATGGACAAAATTTCCTCTTGAGTATTTTTATTCGCAATTTCTTTTTTATTTTCATCATAATTTTCAGTGCAGACCATGATAATTTCTGGGCAAGGGAATACTTGAGGTAACGCCATGCTTTCCGACCCAAAATTCCATAATGCAATTTTATTTGTTGTTGCATTTACCTTTGGGTTAAATGAAGAAAATTTTGAACCCTTATTTTGATCGTTCCACTTGTTTTCAATTGCAAATCTAATTTCCATTATTCCCTTATTTCCATGAATAACAGGATCATAAATATCATGGAATAAATTCGTGAAACCTGGTGTTTTAAGTAGATTGTGGAATTCTATTATCTGACTTGTCTTTTTACTCAGTCTTATTCTTGATAATTGTTTTTCCATCATGGTAAGCTAGTAAGTGGTAACCTAAATTGGTATCACTATTTACTCGTAGGAAAATTCAAATATTTATACATAGCTATAGCCTATAAGCCTACAATTTACAGGGGTGATTCAAGAATCAAAATTAAATCCTAAAAAGTAACAGGATAATTTTTTTCTATAATATAAATAGTAAAGTTGTCAATCAAGAGATTTGAAAAATTTAAAATGCGGGACCTACGTGTTTAGGATTTTAGTAGTTACCCGTTACCCTTAGTTTTGATTTTTGCAGACTTTGACTAGGAACAGGTTACAGAGCTTCAGCTGAGAGATGTTGTTGCACTTGCTTTCCTCAACATAGAAATTTAGAATCTGTAAACCCTTTCTAAATCTACAGACTACTGGAAAGTGAAACTTAAAGCACCAAAATTGTACAATCTAGAGTCATCACCACTCATCTAATGGCTGACTCACCTCATGACTACAAGTCAGACGTGTCATGTCATCATCAAATGGCATGGTTGGTAGGACCATGCGAGACTGCAAGTGGAACGTCTTACGTGTTTAGTGACATGTGTCATGATTTTGAAACGGGTTTGAAAAGATGGCATTGATTTTCTCTTTCATCCCAAATACAACTTCAGTCGTTGATCTACAATAATCCAATAGTCATAATGGCATTATTTGTCTATGGTACAGGTGGCCTCGAGCCCCCGTGGCCATGGGTCCCATTAACTCACCTAGTCACCACTCACCTGACAGTCAACTCACCTCATGACTATGAGTTAGACATGTCACATCATCATCAAATGGCATTGTTGGTAGGACCATGCAAGACTACGAGTGGAACGTCTTATGTGTTTAGTGACACGTGTCATGATTTCAAAATGGGTTTCAAAAGATGGGGTTGCTTTTTCCCTTTCATCCTGAAATACAACTTCAGTCGTTGATCTACAATAATCCAATGGTCATAATGGTGTTGTGTGCCTGTGGTATTGGTGGCCCCGGAACCCCATGGGTCCCATTAACTCACCTAGTCACCACTCACCTGATGGTCGACACGTGTCATGATTCTGGAATGGGTTTCAAAAGATGGAGTTGCTTTTCCCTTTCATCCTGAAGTCCATCATACATCATCGATCTGTGCTCATCCAACGGTAGTTATTTGCAATAGACATTGTTAAATGTTATAATGTTATTTTTTCCTTTATAAATATTAATTAATAATGGATAATAAGTTAATAACATTTAAAGTTATTTAATTGAATAGTAACAATTTTAGCTAATCAAATTCAAAATGCACTCTTTTTTAAATAATATTAAATTCCAATAAATTTCAGAGGCCTGAGTTAAGGTTAGTGTTTAGAGATAACAAGATTTATGTGGTCGCTGAGTTGCTGACTCGCTAGGCCTCCCAAACATGAGTTAAAGTAATATTTTTTATTGATTAAATAGTATACTTAATGTTAAAATGATATTTTTTATTGATTATAACTTTAACATTGATAATTATAATCACATATAATTATCATACCTTAAAATTAGAAAACAATAAATTCTTTCTCTAACCTTATTAATTCATTTGTCTGTCAATTTGATTATATAGTATTCTTAAAGTTAAAATGATATTTTTTATTGATTTAGATTATAACTTTAACATTGATAATTATAATCATAGATTCACATATAATTCTCTTATATTATAATTAGAATACCATAAATTCTTTCTCTAACCTTATTAATTCATTTGTCCTTCAAAATTCTATAAATCTTTCATATTAAATGTATGAGTGTGTGAATTTTGACAGGTAACATTACCCAAACTTAATGTCAGTACTTAGTGATAACTGATAAGACATTTCTTTTATTAACTATAACTATCTACATTGTACAACTATGATACATCATACATATCTAATACGTAGATAAATCATAAAGCAACTAATTAAAATATTGCAATCACAGTGACAGAGAAGTCTCAGAACCATTTTTTGTACAGACTGAAATGAGCGAAATTTTCATTGTTTTCTTTTCATAAAATTATAAACACATAAGAATTGTCTAGTTCCACTTCCAGAACAAAGAGGAACCTACTATAAAAAAAAAAAACCAAAAAATGAGGTATGTTTTTACAAAACAAAAACCACTAGTAGACTAGTAGTCCAATGTCTACTTCTAGTACAATAGTAAATACTACAAAAAGAAACATACTATAAACAAGAAAAACCCATAAACTTTTTATCAAAAAAACCAGTAGTAGTCCTCTACTGATTTTGGCCTTCGGCTCCATCTAAGTAGAATTCATGAGAGATGATTATCTGTGCAACTTCATCAAGCCACTCGAATTGCCCCACCTCAGCCTCCTCTTCATCAAGGGAAAACCACTTTCAGAGGAAATCCCTAGCAATCAAGGCCCATTTCCTATGGCGCTTATATTGCCCAGCATTGAGGCCCAAAAGAAAAGGTTGCATGGCCACATTCTGGCCCAGGAGGAGAAGCTTGGGTATTTCACTTGCCCAAGGGATCCCCACCCCTATTTTTGCAAACATGACAACATTAACGTTGTCCCCCAGGTACTCTTCTTTAAAAACCCTCCTCAACAGCATTAACATCTCCACCTTCTCTCCTCCGAGGTCGAGAAGAGATGCCAAAAAATGGGACGTAATGTCCATGTTGACCCGGTGCCTATCTTCATTGTTCTGAAACTCTCGGCCAGCACCATTTTCATAGCCTCTATAACAAAAGGCCCACCCTCCTTACAAATAGATTCTAAGGCTTCGTTAGTAAAAGAACCCAGAAAGGCCTTCTAGGCCTCCTCAGATGTGCATATAAGCCTAATTGGAGTGTCCATCTGAAATAGTAAAACTACAAAAAACTTAAAAACAAATTATTTTCAGACTACAGACTGGAGACCCTAAACAAACAAATTATCTAGCAAAAGCCAAAGATGAATCGATGAATAATGAAGATAGATCATCTATAAATAGCCCTTGAATTTTGGATCATTACTTAGTAATAAATTATTCTATCTTTAATGGTATTAAATCCATTGTCCTTAACATGCCTCTAAATCTTTCATGTAAATCTTTCCCCTAAATGCATGCATGTGAGAAATTAAAATTTTGGACTTAATCTTTCATATCTAGCAGTAAATCTTTCTCATAAATGCAAAAGATGTCAAATATCGGTTATAGTGTCTGTAGGAATTTGGGAGTGGTGTGTGTCTACTCTACGTGACAAGTTAAAGAATGTCACTTGTCACTGACAAGGCATTTATTGCTTACCGATTTAAGAGGTTACAAGTTGCACTATAGTAATAGAACCGTGAATATCGATACCAACATGTGTACACTATATTCTGTAGATAAGTAACCCTTATTTGATACGTGTCAACATTCTGGTGACTTCCTCCACAACTTTGTTTCCTTCAAGAAATTGGGGCCGAAATTAAACTTCAGCCATTGATCTTGGATCATTGGATGGTATCAAATAATATATTTAACATTATAAAATAATGTATGTATGTTAGGTATGTTAGTCTAGGGTATTATAACAAAATATTTCCCATCTTTTGAAAATCGCCAAAAAAAAATATTTTTTTGCCATAATTAATGAACAATTAGCCCATAAAATAAATAAATTTTCAAATGCTACAAAAAATTCACCAATACAATAATTTTTTTACCCTTCACAAGAATATCATTCACCTCATATATTATAATTTTTTACTTCATAAGAAAATTATTCGCCTCAAATATTATAAATTTTTACTTCAAAAGAAAAGTATTCACCTCATATATTATAATTATTTACTTCAAAAGAAAATTATTCACCAGCAATTTATGAAGTTTTCATTCGGCGGGAAAAAAATTTCCAATACAAACTATGAAAAATCACGGATTTGAAAAAAAAAATTGCCTACATTAAAACAAATTCCCCCCTAAAATAATGTACAATTCGCCAAGATTTTACACATTTTCCAAAAAGGGGGTTTCTTAAAGTTATCCCTAAAAACCACCTAGGACCAGTAACCCAAAATAATTCACTTTCTGAAGTGAGCTCGGTTAGTAGCCAACCTTGTTACAGGTTACAAAACACACTGAGGTGTGACCTAGTTAGAGGATTTATCACTAACATTTCTCCTTTGACCATGCATTCACTATGGGGTCAACAAGAAAACAATCAACATTCATTGAATGTCATATTGAAATATAAAGACTGTTAAGTCCCACTCAGTTAAGAGATTTATTTGTAGAAATGGTTAAACTGATACAGTAATGATCTGTTTCAAATACAACTTTGATTTGCAAATTTTTAGATCTATGCTAAAATAAAAAATACCTTTGATCAATAATCAATTCAACATCTTCATTTCCTCCAACTTTGTTTTGCTCAGTAATAGCTTTCTCTGACACTCGGTGTTGTCTGCAGTTTCTCTCGGTTCTGTCTTCAACCAGTTTGATCAGTCTTGCATGAAATAAGTTTATTTCACATGGATTCTCCTACATCATCAAGAATCCTAGACTCAATAATGAATCTCATGTCTCCTTATATAGAAATCATAAACCATTTTCTTTTCATCCATAGATTTTGCCTCTTAATCTTCACCGTTCATTTTGTCGCTTTAACCTTCCTCAGTAGTTGTATCAATAATATGTTTCATTCTCCTTCATCCGATCATCTTTGAATTTTGTCAGTCATTTGATCATCACAAAAAAATTTATCTTTTACCTTAGAATCATAAATAATTATCTAGCTCATCATCTTTAGTCAACTGTCACAAACTCCACTTATTTCTTTCACTCAGTCAATATCGTAATGCATCGATGATAACTACCTCTGTTAATACTATACTCGGTATACACTACACTTTCTTGGTGTATACAAATATCTTCACTTACTGACCACATAAACTTGTTCAGTCCTGATCTTCAATACATAATAGAATCATGTAATATGATAAAGTCATCAATATAATGTCATAGACTCATGAATAAGTTACCCAATGTATACCATATCTATCTATTTCTTATCCATCTCATCTTCATGTATATATCTCATTCCTTTACCATTATGCTTCTTAAGATGTTTGTAACCATCATGATAAGTATAGTCAAAACTAGTTGACATCAATGACAATAGATTAACTAATTAATTATCTTACATACACTTTAGTATCTCAGTGATCATCAATCATTGTCTTTCAATTGTCCATTCCATTATCAAACTTTTTTTCAAGATATTTAATCAGTTGTAGGTTATCAATCTCTCCCTTTGGCATTGATGGCAATACAATATGAAATATGCCATAGAATACCAAACATCTAGTCTAAAACTCTATAAGAAAATGTTGTAAATCGGTAAGCTCTCCCTAGCTTGTATATTTAATATGTTTAATTACTACACATCAATAATACTCCATGCAAACTCTCTCTACAGATTTGATCTTCTTCCTGTGTATGTTCTTCCTTATTTTCTTCTCTCCCTTTAGATATATATTTCATTGATTCTTCTCTCCCTTTGACAACAATGCCAAAGAGAATAAACACCTCTTTAGTAGCCAAAATATTATCTCTGGTGTTCTATTCAAATCAAGTACCTTTCATGTACCGATATGTAATTTTAGTTTTTTCTTCATCTTCCAGCTTTCACAACATTAGGGAACCTAAAGTGTGAACAATATGCATCAACATTAGTTGATATTCTAGTTAAGTATAGGTTGATGCAACCTCCTTATCACCTTAGTGACCGATAGACAGGGGATGGACCCCTAGTCTAGTCTTCAAGTATTCAAATGTATCCTTAGGTAAGGGTTTAGTAAATATATCTGCAAGTTTTTATTTTGATTTCACAAACTCCAATTTCACTTTCTTTTCTTGTACTTGTCCCCTCAAGTAGTGATACTGTATAGATATATGCTTTTTCTTTGCATGCATCACTCGATTCTTATAAATGTTTATAGCACTAGTGTTATCACAATATATTATCATTGGGTCAGTGATCTCTTCATTCATACCTTTCAAAAGTTGTTTTATCCATGCAATGTTCAAACAATTAGCAAAAGCAACAACATATTAGGCTTCGACAGTGGACTGAGAAATGAATCCTTGTTTCTTGCTTATCCAAGTAACTAATCTTTCTCCATAAAGAATGCTCCACCAGTAGTGCTCTTTCTAGCATCAATGTTTCTAGCCCAATCCACATCTCTGTAAACTTTCAGTTCAAAATTGTCTTCTTTCTTGTATCACAAACCATAGTTCTCAGTGTTCTTCAAGTATCTCAAAATTCTTTTTATAGCAGCCATATGTAATTCTTTAGTTAGCAAAAAATCTTGCTACAATTCCAACATGGGTTTCTTTCAAACCCTACCTAAAAATTCATGAGAATATCTAAATTAACAATAGCCAAATCAATGAAGACTTGAAGATTCCAAATTACTCCTAAGCTTTGAAAACAATTCCTCAAACAATCCAAGCAATTTTCTCCAAAAACTTGGTTTCGTCCAAACTTGTATTGTAAATAATGGCTAAAAGAATCCTAATAATGAAAGCTCAATAGACATAACTCAACATGCAACTCCCAATAAAAAATTAGAACTCAACTTCCTAACCTTTTTTCATCAAATTTTGTTGCATAATTGATTACCATTTTAATAATACACACTCTTCAATTATCAACTCTTAACTTAACTTTAAACTTAAATTCCTAATTCAATTTTATTAAACTGAATGTGCAACTTTAATTGTATATTAATTATTTATTAATAATTACTATTTTTTAACATATTAATAACTATGATTATGATAGTTAAATATCAATTCATTAATTATGCTAATAATTTCAATTTTAGATTTAATAATAATTTAATCTTTTATTTCCACAATTAGACTTTTTAATTAAGCCTTTTTAAATTTATAAATGTATTTAATTAATTCTCATTTATTAAATACCCTCATATTAATATTTCTATATTTAATAAGATTTAATTATTTATCTACATAATCAAATGCATAAATCACTTAACCATAATAACACAAAAATCACACAAAACCACATAACATTACAACATGAAAAAGTACTGACTAAACCAAGAACACCAAAATCGTATTGAAGGAAAGGGTTCACAAATTCATGTATCCTTGACAAATTCAGACATGAAACTCAATTAGATACTTGTCCTCCTATAAGAATATATATACAAAATATTATACAGTCATCCCTCCCCTTGGCTAAAATTTTTATCTTGTGTTCCTACAATTGATAGCTAATATAGTCTATAATTATTGTCACAGCTCAATTCCTAGCTATTTCCCCTTATCTCTACCACATCTGGCTTGTATAAGTGCTAAGATTCATATTAACACCTGAAGAACCACATTTAAACATAAGACAATCAAACCATAGGAAGGGAGAGATGGACCTTTACCTTGGACTATTACCATGAATCATTAATCAATTTCCTTAGGCAAAGCTCAAAGAAGATTTCCATCATCGGAAATATAATTGCAACTTTCCTTACCTGTTAATGCAATGACAACCTAAACAATGTAATATGTCCATTAATACAACA
Organism: Chamaecyparis obtusa; assembly: GCA_027943335.1. Taxonomy (NCBI): domain Eukaryota; kingdom Viridiplantae; phylum Streptophyta; class Pinopsida; order Cupressales; family Cupressaceae; genus Chamaecyparis; species Chamaecyparis obtusa. The sequence goes on from BSBK01008111.1 coordinate 93,197, forward strand.
ATCAAAAATAGAAGAAAGAAACCTCCCATAAGTATTTCCTACTGTATACATGAGTACATATATCCAAATATACAAATATGCTTCGAATCTATATATCCCCATATATGGAAATGAAAATATATATTTATATATATATATAGCGTAATTTTTAGTGGTGAATATTCACCTTTTGGTGAATTTTGGGGAATACATTTCATGAAATTGGTGAATCACACAAGTATATGCTGGCCCATATTTGCCCAATCTTGACACGGTAACTCCTAAATATTCATTGGAATCGCCAATTAGATTTGTCATTTGACATCGTTGACCATCATATTCACCTATAATTAATCTGACGTGGTTCTTTTAATGGTCTCTTATTCGCCAACAATATTAATTATGAATTGCATATAAAATTTAAAATAGCCAAATGGTTTATATTGTTATCTTAACCACGACCTATTTGGTCACTCGTTAATTAATTGTTTTATTGGTCCACGACATATTTCACCAACCTGTTAATTAATTGTTTTATTGGTCCACGATGTATTTCGCCAACTCGTTAATTAATTATTTTATTGGTCCACGATGTATTTTTCCAACCTGTTAATTAATTTTTTATTGACCACCACGTATTTTAAATTTTTTGCCAAAAATAGCATTGATCAGGTCGGCACTCAGCACATTTTTGCCAAAAGCTCAGGAATTTAAAAAAATAAAAATTGGAAATTTGGAATTTGGAATCATGGATTGATATAAATTCAAATCAAATTTAGAAAACTTAAAAGTAGTCTTATTGTGCATTGTTACAAATTTTTGGAGTCAGAGGGCCAAATTTACAAATAACAATCTTGCAACAGTAAACAGAGGATTCAACATTTTAGAGAGTCAGAATTTAGAGGAAGTAGGACAAAGGTAAACAATTATTTGTTCACATTTCACAGTATTGCTATTAATTTTAATTCCTAGAGGCTATAATCCTAGTGACTAGTGAGAGGTCATTGGTGAAGATGTCAGACAAGGGTGACTATCCTGAGATTAAGTATCCTCAGGCTACTACTGCTGAAGGGATTCAGATATCAGGAGAGGTTGAGACTTGGACTTCTCATCGTGCTCAGGGCAGTGAAGAGATTGGAAAGCTAGACAAGGGTAAGACTCCTCAGGGCAGTGAAGGGCCTGGGAGGCCATCAAAATGCCCAAAACTTAAAGATACTACCATAAAGGCTTTCTTTGGAGTTGGCAATTTTTATGCTCCATCAACATCTGCAATTGCGAGTGCAAAAGCCATTCACAATAGCTCACCAGTACCAGTACCACAAGCTGGGGTTGTCATTGAGTTAAATAAAAATCAAAATGCATCAAATGAGGATAACAATGGTGGCACAAGAGAAGATGTTATAAGGGATACACAGAACTAGTTGGAATAAAATGCTAGCAATGAAGATAATAATGATGTTGGTAGGAAGAAAAGAAAAAGGGAAGTAAAAATGGGGCGGGAGTGGGAAATGGTAAGAAATTTTAAGGTTGATTGGGTAGAAAAGTACTGGTTCATTGAACCAGTCCTAAGCAATGATGAACAACCAACAAAATGTAGGTGTAAGATTTGTACCTGGAAACTTAAAAGAGAGAAGAAGTTGTAGCTAAAGCTTGACACTATAGAAAAGCATATTAGTAAGGTTTATGAAAAATAGACCATAGACAGACAAGAAATATTAGTAGTGAGATGGAAATCAAAGGAAGAATGTCTTCATGTTAAGTATGCCATAGAATATGAAGAGCATGACAAGATAATGGCAGTAATTGCTAGTAGTGAAAATCCAATCAAGGTTGGGTTTAAACATGTAGCCAATGAAGCAAACCTGGCAAAGACCGTTCAGATGAGTGTTTTTTTTCATATTATGTCTAGAGGGCATCCTATGAGAGACTTCTCAGAATATGGTAATTTATTATCTTTTTTGAAAGTTCCTCACTATCCTATGTCACATTGGTAAACAAACGTTGGATGGGGAATGGCAAACTATCTTTCTAAGGTGGAAAACCAAAATTTACAAGAGAAAGTAAAATAGTCCAAATTCATTTCATTATCCATAGATGAAGTTACTGTAGTAGATAACACTGCTTGGGTCTTTGTGCATATGTATACAGTAAAAGAACATGTCCGCCAAGCTCATCTACTATGCGTTCGTAAAACGAGGGGCAATTCAACAATAGAAAAATTATATTTTGAAGTGAAGAATGCTTTGAATGAAGTTGCTGGTTTGGATGATTTGACAATTGGAAAGAAGTTAGTGTGTGTTGGAGATGATGGAGCTGTAGTAATGCAAGGCCAAAGGAATGGTCTCTATGAAATATTACAAACTAGTATTGCACCTCACATGCTTGGCATACATTTCATGGCCCATCGAATGAATTTAGCATATAAAATTGTAAGCGATTTTCCTATAGTGTCAAAAGTTGAAGATCTAGTTCATGACATATACTCTTACTTCTGTAGAAGTCCTAAATGTTTTGCAGAATTTAAGATTTTCTCAGAGCGAGTAACACCAAGAAACAAGCTTCTCAAGTATGTTGAGACTAGATGGATCTCTTTGAATGGACCAGTAGAAAGAGTTCTAAGTGAATATCAATCCTTGATTGGAGTAATATATGAGCAACGCCTCATAGTAGACAAAGATCCTGATTTGTTACATAAGTTAAGTGATATAAAGACTCTATTAACTTTAGCTAGTCTTCTCCCCATGCTGGATTTAATGAACAAAGTTGTTAAGAAAGCCCAAGATAGGACTATGTATATCCATGAGTACTCAGATTTACGTAGAATGACATGCATTGCCCTAGATAATTTATACTCAGATATGATAACACTTGAAAGCCCAATTTTTTTTAGGTGGCAAATAATTTCAGATTTGAATCATGCTAAGAATTTTTTACAATGCAATACAAAAAATGATTTATGTGTGTTTGTGAAAGGATATGAAATACCAATGCACCAATCTAAGATGGGCAAGTGAGGCATACTACTTCCAGTTAAAAGGGCTGATTTTGATAGGTTTGTTAAATCTGTTAGTGAGAATTTGAAGTAAATTTCCTACCAACTTTCAATTGAGATTCGTGAAACATTCCCTCGAGAAGAAATTCTTGAAGCCATGGGTTGTGTGTTTCCTCATTTTTGGAAAAACATCGGAGATAGACAACTTGATGCTCATATGTTTCATGAAAAAAATTGATGAATTGATCAGAGAGTTTTCAAAACATGAAGATTGCAATGGACAACCAATTGATGGAATTACAGATTCAGCTAATCTTAAAAAACAATGTAGGCAATTTGCATCATGTATGAAATTGCAGTTAAAAAACTTGGAGAATCCATTTGAACCTGGTGCAATAACCAAGATTTGGAAAAGGATAGAGTAGAGTGAAGTATTATGTGATTCAATATCAAAATATTTCAAACTTGTTGATTTATGTCAAATAATGATATTGGGGTCGGTGGAAGATGAAAGAGTTTTCAGTGCATTGGGGTTTTTGAAATCAAAGATCAAAAACAAACTAGATAGAAATTTGGAAACTTGCTTGAGGTTGTTTGTAACTCAGTACAATGTTAGAGACTTTCCTTATGATAGGGCATTGGCAATTTGACATTCCCTGCATGAAAGACGAGGGCTTTTGAGCACTAGTTCAAAATATGGTGGTTCTGAGACAAATGATGGATCTTGGTCCCAGACTCAGAATGAAGATAAAGAATTTTTTGATTTTGAATACCCAACTCAAAATGAAGAAGAACCTCTTGCTAGTAGTAGTAGTCAATTTTAGGATCTGGATTCCATGTGGGATATAGAAGAGGCAGACTGCTCACTAACACTAAGTGAAGAGTGAAGTGATTTAGAATTAGCATTCGATTAATAGGTATTTATAATTTTATACACTATATACTTATTACTGTACTTGTTGGATAAATTGTTAATGGACTTGATTCTGAATATTTATTATTGACAATTTGACTCATATTCAGCTACAAGTAATAATTATTCTTCATGATTTTTGTAATATGAATTTTTATTTTTGTAATTTCAATTTCAATTTTTGTAATTTGTAATTTGAATTCATATTTTTTGTAATCTAGAATGTTCAAGAAATTTGTAATTTGAAATTTTGAATTCATATAATTATTAATGTCCTTTTTTGTCACTGTAAAGTGTAAACACCTTGGCCCTCAATGCCTCATAGTCATGCAGGCTACAGCCATGTTATTTCAAGTTTCAACTTCAAGAATAAGATTCAAAACTTAAGCTGGGATGGTTATGAAGTTACGCAAATAGTTCATCTAACCCTGTCTCAACTTCACTACATCTGATTCTCCATTCTCATATAACCTTGCAAAGTCCCGCACAAAGCCTTTCGTAACATCTCTACTATTTAATCTTGTAATTGATTAACCTTTCTGAAGTTACACCTTTCTACCAAATGCTTCATCACAGCTTTGTAACCACCAACACTAATGGCCAACAAACCCTCGTGAAGCTCCATAAACCAATTATTCCTAACAAAGTATCAATTTGATCCATCCGTTGACACATGTCATAGTCCATTCCTCCACGCTTTCCACGTGGCATGCAACTAACTGTCACTTTCAACACCATTATGCACTGTCATTTTAAACTAACTATCTCTTTATTTCTGAAGTTACGCAAGCCATTAGTCAGGAGTCCCTTGAAAGTTCAAAACCCATTAGCATCCTAACCACTTAACCATTGAGAAGTTATGAAATAACCCAGCGTTACTTTGGAACATTGCCAGTGGTCTATTAGTAATGCGCAGTCGCACATGCTTAAAGGTTCTTTTAAGTGACTTGAAAACGTAATGAAAAAATAGAACTAATTTGATCCTTTCTAGGGTTTATTGGATTTTTAGAGCATATCTCAACCTAGCACTTAGGGTTTTAACATTTTGATCAAAATTTAGGCCTTGGGGAGTGTTAGCACTTAAACTTGTAGATGATTTTCAACTGATTCAAATACTCCTGAAATCAAAACTCATGTTCTCCCAATAGATGCATCTAAAAAAGCTCAAATACTAAGGTATTAAGGTTTAAAACCTTCTTTGAATCTTCACTTCAATTATGAAACTCAGGCGGGTTTACCTTTCTTAACAACTTCTACAAAGCATTACAATAGTGATCTATGTGCTTGACATAGATGATTCAATTTAGAAATATGCAACAAAAGTAAATTGAATCGATTATTTAATTTTTTGGTGGTGAATACATGCAAATCAAGCAATAACTAGTGCCTTATTCATCAGGCATCAGATTCAAACCCTACATCAATAGAATCCTATTAAAACAAACATACTAAAACTCAAATGAAATTCCTGACACTCCTAACTCCATTCTCCCAATTTCTAACCCTGCTATCAAATTCATATATGGATAATTGATTCCCAGAGACCTCCCTTAAGAATTATTCTTTCCTTGAAAGAACTTAAGCTCAACCCCTATATTTACCTTGTCAACAATGCATTAAAGAGCCATACAATTTAATACATAAAAGAACTAAAGAATCCATATACATGAAGACAACTAGAAATATCAAAGAAGTTCCAGTATTTTTTGTATTAATATCAACTGTATCAGTACATTTTAACAGAGACTTGTAAGAAAATAAGATCCTATATTCAGTACTTTCTTTACAAAGTATAATCGACCACCCTTGCAAAAGAAGCAAAATTGCTATTTTTATATCCCTAGCTATCTTGGAATCCTCAAAGAAAGGATGCAACAAGCTTCAAATAACTAGGAAAGAGACTTGCACTATAGACAAAAAGTACAAAAATGATGACACTACTTGAGTTTTTTGTATGAATGATGACCACTAATATAGGCTAACTTACATCATTCTTTGTTTGATACTTTCTCTCCCTAGAATTCTGGATCAGGTGCTAGGTGTACTTTACTCCTCTTCCTCTTCCTCCAACTCCAAGACAACTAGATTTTTCTTCTTTTGCTTTGTACTTTTATCCCAAGCTGCTACATCATCATCAAAGGGCCAACCATAACCTTCCAAGTCTTCTAATGATTTAATCTGCAACTCCCACCTAGAGTCAGTGATGCCTTTAATATTTGTAACAAACTTTGTGCAATCATTCTCAACTTTTATCAAGTTGTCTATTATGTTGTTACATCCTTGTAAGTCCAAAGAACTATCACCTCTGAGGAAAGCCTCTTGCTTAATTATTATTAGGCCCATACTTGACTTCCACTCATCCACACTGAAAATGCTTCCATCATCATTGTAAATAGAGGGAAAATACTTACTATAATCTTTATCAAACATGACCATCTTGGCCTTTATCTAGTTTGATTTTCCTTTGAAAAACTTTGAAATAGCACTAACCAACCCTATATTTTCATACACTTCGGTAACTACTTCAGGGATATCAGACCTATGTGGCTGCAAGGGATCAAGCTTCTCAAACAACATACTCCTCTCAGACCAGATACTGTAAAGTGGCTCTAAAATAGCCAATGACTCATTCACTTTCTCATTTGCCTTATGCAACAGGACAACTAATTGATGGACTGAGTCCACTTTCTCCTTTATTTTGTCTAGTCTCTGTTGCACAACATCTGACATGGTCTTCAAGGCTACCTCAAGCATTACCTTTTCTAGATCCCTTGATGTCTTATTAGGAATTTCTTCCTCTAGCTAGGAAGGGGCTTCAATTTGCAAAGGAGGAGGAGGAACTGCCTTTGAAGCTTCTTCAAGCTTGACCTTTAAATCACTTAATTCATCCTCCATTTGTTTGATCATCATCAACTTCAAATCCCCATCTTTATCCACCTTCATTGAATTCTTGAATAACTTGGTATACCTCTCTAACAATTGAGTTGTCTTTGCTTCATTGAGGTGGGCAAAGTGTGTTACCGCCTTAGACACCTCAAGATCAGTAGTATTCTGGAAAGTCTAGATAATCTTATCTCCTTCCATCTTATCCTCAATGCTGACCAAGGAAGGCTTCTAAGTCCTAGGAGAAAGTGACCACATTGCAATAGCCTGAGAGTTGGATTCATAGCCACTACCACGTATCATATCACCAATATGCACCTCATATGATAGGCTGCCCTGTAATTTCTTTCTAATTTGATCAATAATAAAGGCAGAGGTGAGATCCCATCTAGGAGTCAAGAGCATCCCGCTTGATTTTACCATCTCCCTATAGGCCTCATCAATAGTGATATTCTCAAGGCTAGGGTCATAAGATGTTAGAGCCCTTAAGGTCTCTTCGCTTGGTTCCATACCCTCTGGAAATTCTTGAGCAACTTCTCTTTGTTTCCTCCAAATGAGGAAGTTTTTGAACTCGTCACTTTTGACAAACTGATCATCACTAAGGAATTCCTCTTGGTATAATTTCCTTTCATCTTTTCCCAACAATAGAGGCAATTCCTCATCTTCCTTGGACATCACCTTCTTACCTTCCCTGATAGCCTTCCTCAATTGGTGATGATAGACCCGGTCACCAGGTACTAGAATAGAGGCCCTATCAACAAATTTATTTTGCCTCTTCTCTTGGGAAGGTCCACCAATCTCAAGCTTTTGTTTCTTTAATGGTAGCTCTGAGGTATCCTCCACCTCTGGTGGATCTTGATTCAAGTAAATAATGGGGGAGTCCCTTTCTTGAGGTGGACTATCACCCTCTTGTGATTCATTAGTGTAATCCTCATACTCTAAGGAAGAATAATTCATTTTCACATCCAGCTTGGCCTAAATCATACCCTCCATCTAGCTAGACAAGGTGCCATGCATTTCTATCATTCTTTCCATCCTTTTTAAATAAGGGAGATCAGGGAAAAACCCATCAAAAGCAATATTGGCCTTTTTTAGTTGGGCCTCTAGTCTTAGCAAATCAAAATACTTAGTCCATCTCCTTTGAGCTTCATCTTTATCCAAGATGTTCCTGATCACATCCTCCTCATCCAAGCCCTCATGTACTCTAATTGTGCTAATGTTAGGAATTAAGGTCATCCTTGCAGTCTTTATCAAATCTTTAAGATCAACATACCTGCAAGTACCAGAAATCATTTTGAAGTGATTGAGCCACCCATTGAGCTATGGCAATGCTCTCTTCCCAATCAAGAAATTGCCAATTCTGAACTCCCTTGGTGTGAATGTAACCTTCCTGTGAGGTATCAAGTGTTCTCTATCAGTCCATATCAATTGCCAGATGAATTCTAACATGGCAACCCTTGGAGGAAAAAATCTTGGAAGGAGATGTGGGGGCTGTGGGCAACCATAAACCCTGATCTCAGTAAAGTTTTCTCCAAGGTAGAAATCACCCAATTATGGTTTCCTAGCCACTTATCTTCAAACTACACTGGCCTTAAAAGCTTCAAGACCTTAACTGACAATCTTACCACATTTGTCTCCAATAACCCAAGAATTGGAGAAACAAAATAGTTTTGAAACACACAAAAGTCACATTCATTAGAGGTGTAATTCCACACTCTAAGATAGTATTGCACTAGATTGGGATGGCCTTTAAATGAGAGTCTCAGCTTTAGAACCCTTGCATCTAAACAATTAACATTGAAATATAGAATTAAATGCATCAGGAGAGAAGAATGCATAAACCTAGTGGGTCTCTTACTTTCTTTAACAACCATCAAACCCTCATGCATCCTATTGATTACATATTGAATGTAATCATAATTAGTATTTGCATGGGAATTTTGGATATCTAGGATAATTATTAAAAGGTTAGTAGGAAACATCTCAGGATCACCATCTATTCCTAGAACCGTACACAATCCATGGCACAAGAATTTCATGTAAAAATTAAGGTTTTTGAACTCGTAAGGGGCCTTCATGTTGGCAGGGAGAGGGGCTACATATTTACCCTATTTAGGCATGTGCCTACTGATTTGACTCTTCACAAACCCAAGATTACTCATGTATTTTTGTTTTTCTTTCTTCAAGTCAATTTCAATAGAAGAGGAAGAGAAGAAATCACAAGCTTTCATAAAAGAACCCCTATCTAAAGTTACCAAGGCACACCGGTCCTCTTTTCTAATAGTTTTTGAGATAGGGTCATATAATCTAGCCATCTCAATGACAAGGTCAACATCAAGAAAAACATCAGGGATGATTAACTTAGCCATTCCTAAGGCCCAGGCATTGCAAATTGGTATAGACTTATATTATTATAAAAGTAGGTAAAAATGGTGTAACCTGATCCTAAGGGAGTCACAGGGTCTCTGTAATTCTCCATTAGATCTTCAAAGGCTTCATCAGATGCCTTCTTGTTTTGGTTGGACCTTGAAAGTAGTCTGATAAACTCATCTGAGTAAGTGGGCTTCCCCTTCTCCTCACCACTGTGTTCCTTAGCTTGTCCATTGGTTGACTCCATGCTTTCTTTTGGTTAACACATCTTAAAAGTATTAATATCTCTTAACTCTACAAAATTATGCTCACTTCACACTTTTCGCTACTGCTCTGAAATCACAATTCTCTTCAGAAAGCTTCAAACACAAAAAAAAATGTGGCTCTACCTATTTATCATTGAGAATTGAATGCGTGCAACGTGATGTTGCCAAAATCATTACAAATCCATCTTCAATCACTTCTACATTCAATTTTGCATATTGTTAACTTCAAATCAAGGCTAGTCATAGTGTGGATGTTGACAGGCTGATTTAAAAAACTCAAAAATAAAGAACAAAAGAAATGATTACGGCTTTTAGCTTTAAAACCCTCATTAACTGATAGAAATACTCATTTAAATCTGATTAGATAGCATTTTACTTTCTTGAACCCATGCACTTGGAACCTTTAACACAATCAAATCTGGAGATTTAGCGACCATTGTAATCCCTTAATCTTGGAATGCCTTTCTTAACTCATGATTTGTCATGAGACTTAGAAAACAAGGTAATCTCATAGTCTCTAAATAAAATACTTAACCATGGGTTTATTATGAGATTGGGCGAATAAAGGTATTCACCAATTCACTAAATGATTTCCTTAACTTGAGTTTTATTCAGAGATCAAGCGCTAGCTGTAGATCTTGGGAGTAATCAAAGGTTTTCACTGAGTCAGCAAAACTTTTAAACCTTTATCATATAATCATGAGATTCAATGAGCATAGTATTCACTGAATCTCCTAAAGTTTGAAACATTAATTATATCATTCCGAGATCAGGCGACTAAAGGAAACACACCTCTATTATTTCTTTGTTCACCAAATCACTAACTTAGGGCTTTACTAACTGATCATGACATTACATGAAAACTTAATTCGCTGAGTCACCAAATGATTTGGAACTTCGCCAACTTTCCTTGAGATCCAGAAAATGAAGAAAATTTATCCTTTGCCAAAATACTTTATCAGAGCCGCTAAAGCTAATGAACATGAGATTAAGACTCAGTCGTTGAATCGCCAAATAACTTGTTGTAGGGCCCATTCATTATTAGATTAAGACATCACCGTTGATCCTAAAGATGTTCAATGGTCCTCACTAAGTTTCCAAAAGACATAGAACATGGCCGCCCAATTCAGAGAATAAGAGATAACTACCATGCCCATTTGCTGAATGTTAAGAGAATACCGCTAGGGATTAAGAGATTAGGAGACCATATAGTTGCCAAATCACTAAAAGAAAGACTAACTACGGCTTAGATTGGGAGATTTAGCAACCAAAGGAAATTTAACAAGATTTAGTGACATGAAAATTATTGCGTGATTCAGCAAACACTAAGGAAAAGAATGACCACGTGAAGAATCTTAAAACATAAGTGGCTGAAAAGTAATGTAGAAACATAAAAACTAGGGCATGCTTAGGACAAACTTGAGAATTACTTCCTTCCATGGGCGAAAAGGCACAAGGCAAGGGTTTATCAAACATAAACATGACTGATTTTGAGGAAATTTAAACCCTAGACTAGATGAAAACAATTGCAAGGACAAAAATCAAGGACCTAAATAAAAAATCTCAAATAACCTAAAAATATACCCAACAGTGAGGAAAATTGTAGGAAATTCTCAAAGCAATTGTGAAAACTAAAAATACTACCAACATGGTCAAAGCTTCCTAATTTCTTAGAAATTGTTATTTGTCAATTTATTATAACTTATTTGTCATAGTTCATAGTTCATACTCATTAGTCAATTTATTATTTGTCAATTTCCTAATTTCCTAATAGTAAGCATTTACTTAATTAGAATTGAGATTCTTGACTTGATCTAATGAGCTATTTACAAAATTACATAGGCACAGTGATAGAAAAATTGAAAATTAGAAAATATCCATGTATATTTCAAATTCAAGAATCAATGATCATAGTACCAGTAACCAGAGTCAGAGGTGAGAGGATAGAGAGTCTATGATCTATTAGAAAATTATAAAATATCCTTGTATATTTGTATTAACTAAAACTTCCTTGAAATTTATACATCAATGTCAATGATCAATGATCAGAAAATAAAAACTAACATTAGCATTTGGTAAATTAAACAAATTTGGAAATAGTTATTAGAGTGATAGCTGGCAGCTTGGATTCTTCAGAATAAGTCTTGATTTGCACCAAAGGTGTATCCATAGCAGGTGAACTGCAAACATAAGATACCCTATTCGAATTAACTAACCTCCCTCTATTGGCTCTCCATCTAATACTAGAACTGTCTCAACTACTTCCATCAATGATCATCCATGTCAATGTGGCAAGACCAAGGCTTGAATCTCTCCAATGTTTTCCCAAACCATAGTTTCCCTCTTTGATGGCCAAGTTACCTCTCTAACTATCTCCAATTCTTCAAGGCATTTGTTACACTAGGCATCCATTATGGCTCAAGATTCAGCAAAAAACTTATTCATGTCAATCTCCTTCTTGTACAATTCATCCACAACTTCATAAAAATTTGAAATGTCAGCATCAGCAACAAAATAAGAAGCCACCTTGCTGCATTCCAAAATTTTGTTGAAAGAATCAACCCACTCCTGCCATTCCTTCAAGTGTCCCTCTTTGTCCACAATAGCAGGGATATATCCTTCATACTCTTCAGCAAAAACCTTAAGCTTTTCCTGAATGTTTTGTAACTTGCCAATGAAAAATGCATACAAATCGCAAGTATGGGCCCCAAGTATTAAATAATGGGGTTAGTATAGACAAGGCATTAGAACATTGATATTTTGTCCCCTGCAAAGAAATGAAAGTACTATGAAGGATTTTAGACTTCCCTTTTAAAATATTAACTCTGTGCAATAGCACCTTCTTCAAAGTCTCATTTTCAGAAATTCCAGTATCAGCAGGCTCAGGCTAATCAACGTCCATTATTATCTTTTTTGTTGCAAGTTCTAGAGCTAAGCCCCCTAGGCCCCCTCATGCTCAGTTTGGACCCTTGCATCATAGACCTCTATAAATTCCCTAGACTAAGTTTTTAGAGTATTTATTTCATCTTTTAGCTCCTTCACAGTCTTATCCAAGAAAAAATTCTTCTTCAGTTCCTCTTGAAACCTTTTTCTAGTTGCCAAATAATCTCTGAATGTCCTGGCTAGCCTTTTCTCCAAGTCCTCAACCACTGCTTTATTCATGGAGGATGCATGATGTAGGAGATTTTCTATTTCTGATCCTGTACTCTCCTGCAAACTCCATATTAATTGGCTACCCTGTGATGTGTCTTAGATGTCAACCAATGTAGGCTTACTAGATTATGGGGGCACACACCATATTGCTAGTGTCTTAATGTCCATATTGAATTAGCCAGAACCCCTCTGTAGTCCATCAGGGCCCAAAGCTTCATAAGCTACAACTTTATCTTGCCTCTTGATTTGGTCAATTAGGAATGAGGACTCCAAGTCCCATCCAGGGATCAACAATATGCCACTTCTCTTTACAAGATCTCTTGCCTCCTCCACAATTAATGTTTCACTATTGGGATCATAGGCCAGTAATTTTTCAATGATTTCAATAATTTTTTCCTATGATTCCCTTGGTTTCAAAGACAATGTTAGTTCATTCTTCTTAACTCTAAAGAGAAAAATTTTAAACTCATTAGACTTGATGAATTCATCATCATCTATAAACTCTTTAGCTTAGATGACCCTATCATCCAATCTAGCTGCAACCAATTCTAACTCATCTAGGGCCTTTTCTCCCTCATCTTCCATTGATGTCAAAAATTGTTGTCTTAAGTCATAAAAGAAATGGCTATTACCTGGTAGGATTTATAGTGCCTTTTGCCTTTCCTTTTGTGGTACATTTGTCATTTTCTGTTTCTCTGATGGCCCCTACTCAAATGTGGATGGCTCAGCCTGTTCTATTTCTACCATAAACACCACACCAGGTTCAACTTCCTCAGGGTTTATCTATCCTCCTCCTTCTCCTCAGGGATGTCTGGCAATTTAGACATAATATCTTTGTAATTCTCTAAACACATGTTAATTCTTTGAATGTATTTGAGATCAGGAAAGAAACCGGCCAAGGTAGGGTATGCCTTTTTCAATTGTTCCTCTACCCTTACAATATTTTTCCATTTATAGGTTCTCTCTTCACATGTGTCTTTACTAAAAACATTTCTAATAACATCCTCCTCTACCATAGACTGATTTATAGCCAAATTGTGATTCCTCATGATTTCTCTCAATGCTACTCTAACAAAGTCTTCAGGGTCATACATCCTTGCTTTACCAGAGGGCAATCTCAATTGTCTCAAGAATTCATGGATTTGGTCCACAATATCTTTACCTATAGAGAAATCCCCTATTTGGAACCTCCCTTCCAGAAATGTTCCCTTATGTCTTTTAGGGCCTAAGTGCTCTCCATCTATCATGATAAGATGCCACATGAATTCTACTATTGCCAATCTTTCTAGGAAAAATTTTGGCAGTATGTGTGCAGGTTGAGGGCAAGCATATACTCTTATAATAGTAAAACTCTAAAAAATATATATATCACCGCAATTGTGCTTAATGTCATTATCAATTTTAAATGCTAAGGGTCTAAGCAAGTTTCTAACAAGTAAAGGAAATCTATCCCTCAGAATACCTAATATGTTCATTACTGGACCCACAAAGTCACTATAAAAAGTAATGGAATTAGAGAAATGGTAAGTTCTATGCCATAACCTGGTCCACAGTTGAAGCGGAACAGTTCCTCCTGCATTCTCGGTTGCATCGATGAACCCTAGGTTGATGTAGCCAATATTGCAATAGAGGATCAGGTGCATCAGCATGGAGTAGTGATTGAACTTGAAGCTTTTAAAATCATTCTTTTCATTCATCAACTCAGTGTGCATTACATTGATTATGTGCCCCACATAATCAAACTCCTTTTTGATGTATAGGTCTTGAACATCTGTAGCCATGACAAAAATGTCAGGAGTCACTGTCAAAGCTCCATCTAGTCCAATAACTTTATGTAGACCATAGATGGTATTATGGAAATAGGGAAAGAAAAGCTCAATATCAAATGAATCTGCAACCTTCTTCGGTAACAACCCTACCTCTTTCTTTTCTCTAGGAATATGCCTCCTCATAACCTTTCCATGGTAGTAGCTTTTCTATCTATCAAACAGGGCCTCCTTTTATGCTAGGTCAATATCCACACTCATAGGTCCCTGAAGGTTGAAAGCTTGAGTAAAAGTCGCTCTATCTAACATGCACAGTATAGACTTGTCATGCATATGGAAATCTTGTGTCACTAGATTGTATGCTTGAATTAGCACTTTCATGAGGTCTACATCCAAAAATACCTCAGGTACTATCAACTTTCCCAAGTTCCTATCCCATGGGTTTGAAACAGGTGGGCCTCTAATTCTATTGTTATAGAAAAACATAAAGAGCTCAAACCTAGTTGTATTTGGGCAGTCAGCATCCCTACAAAATGCATAAGGGTCCCTCCATTCATAAGCATTAGCTGATTAGAAATTTGAGGATCCAGGAAACAATTTCATCCATTCTTCAGCGTATATGTTTGGCCTCTTTGTTCTTGAATGCGCGACAACACTCTTTTCCGGTACTACAACAACATTAGGAGATCCTTGTTCTGCCATTCTTTTAAGTATACTAAACTCTAAGTAGTAAGCTCCTTTTCTATCTGCACTTAAAGCCAATGGTATCAATTCTCTGGTTGTTCTTCAACTCTAGAAATTATGGATTCTCTGTGAAGTCACTAGGCCACCTACTCTATTAAAAATTAAAATCTCATCAAGCACACATGCATGAAATTAGTAATTACCTTTTTCATAAAAGTGTCACTATCAACTGTCACTTCAAGTCTTCCAGCATAGATTTGGTGGTGATCCAAGAGCATCAGATAATAATTAGTGTGTTGCCAAAGTGATGCTAACGGTACATCTAACCCTAGGTCCCTATCTCAACTTTGCTAAATTGCTACCTACAAATCAGGGGCCTTGGCCCTTGGCCATTTGAATTTGAAATCTGAAAACTTTGACACTTTTGAAGTCATGCAACAACTTTCAAAACTTTGGGACTGTTAAACTGACCAGAAAAATGAAACCTTGAGATGTTACGACACACCCTGGCATGCCACATGACACTTGTACTTCATACTTTCCACGTGGCATGCAACTTACTCTCCATCTCTCACTTTTCAACACCTTACGAAGTTATGCATGAAGTTAGTCAGGACTTTGGAACCCCTAACCATCATAAAAAAGTTAACCGTTGAGAAGTTACGTATTAGCTAGGCGTAACTTCGGAACACCTAACCATCATAATAAATTAACAATTGAAAAGTTACAAATCAGCCAGGCGTAACTTCGGAATAGATCACCATCATATTAAATTAAACGTTGAGAACTTACCAAACAACCAGGCGTAACTTTGGAGCTTCGAGTGGGTTCCAAATTTCCAATTTAATTAGTATTATGATTTAGTAATTACAATTTACATATTTTTCAATTTATAAATAATAAAACTATTGTTCAATTTCATGATTCACGTAACATGTTACTGTATTAGAATTTAGTGTATTGACTATTGAAATTTAAAGTATTAGCAAATAACGTGTATTACATAAAACTAAAAATAGTAAGTCTATTTGAAAAAGAGTCTTCTGACTTCTCAATGTTTCATTTGTATACAGTATTACAAATTTACAAACTATAGTATTATATTGAAATTGAAAAACTAGTATACAATATATTATATACAATGTACATAATGTTCCTAAGTGGTAACTTAGACTGAATCACTGATTCACAATTTCACTGAATGGTTGTGGTTTTCCCAGAAGGAGAAGTGACAAGCTTCCGACCATTTCCAAAACTAAAATGAAAAGTACATTTGATTATTTTGTATTTACAAATTACAACTTACAAGTAACAAATTTTTTTGTAAGATCCACAAAGAAAAAAAGATAAGTCGATGTGCAGACCAACAAATAACAAGATTATTCGATTCATCTCCTCCTGGAATGCCTCCTAGTCGAAGCCATGATCATAAAAAATGGTGCACATCTCTACCTTGTCATGTTCTAATTCAATTTCGAACATATCACTTTGGTAACTGGCATAACTGGTAGCATGATCCCATGTTGTAGACATTAGATGACTGAGAACATCCTACTGAATCTCCTCCTTCATATCCAAATTTGGTTGGATAATAGGTTCTGGGTTCTCATTTGATGATCCGTCAACTACTAGAAGTCCCATTCTGTGAAAGTGCCTAGAAAATACAAATAATCACCAACTTGTCATCCAAATTTAGAAATTTAGAAAGTGCCCATGCTCTGCAATTCCACTACCGAGGAGTATATAAAGAAAATAATCACCAACTTGCCTACCATAATAAATTTTGAAGGAATGTTTCACGTAAGGTGGCTTTCCTGGGAAAAGGAAATTAATGAATATCGGTAACAAAAATTGCAGACATTATAATATTGTATCCTGCATAACTTGGCTCATAAGTCAAAAAGAAGAATAATGAATGTTGATGAATCACATCTCATATCCCATAAAATTATCCTTTTTAATGTCTGATCAAAATCCTAGCTTGGATTATGTACCACTCAAGTTACGCAAACTTCCAGCGTTGCCTCAAAACCACCATATCCTAGCTGTAATTTTAAATTTTGAATTGACAACTTGGCAGCTGTGTTAAATTCTGAAGGAATGTTTAATGTAATGTGACTTGGCTTTGAAAAGAAAGATAATGAATGTTTACGATTCATAGCTGAGATCTTGCAAAAATTAACCTTTTTTAACATCTTATCAAAATCTTGTCATCGTTAAGTCTCATTAATTGTACTTTAGTGTTCAATGTCACTATAAATTTGTGGCTAAGTTACGCAAACTACCAACGTGGCCTCATAACCCCCATATCTTACCATCGATCATAACTTCTGAATTCATGCACATTATCAACCTATCCTTTGCATATCTTCGTGGCCTTCAACTACAAACTACCAGCATAACCACTAAAGTCACACAAGCCGTCAACCTGACCATTACATATCTTCCTAACTATCAGCATCGACCCTCCTTTTAGCCTAATGAAACTACACACACTATCACTAGTCACCACAAACTTGTTAGAATAATTGAGAGGGGTGTGAATTAATTATCCAATGTCCCAAAACAAAATGTATAATTCAAAACTATTTCTTCAATTTCAGTTCGTCGGTAAACAATAATAACTCTTACTGTCTGTGCTTTAACCAATTACCAGTCTAATACTATAACAATTTACCGATCAAATCTAACATGTAACATGTAAAATATGATAACAAACAAATATCACAATCAACACATAACACAAGAGATTTAATGTGGAAACCCTGTAAAGGGAAAAACCACCTGGGACAGGCAACCCAAAATTGTTCACTATTCTTAAGTGAGGTCGGTTAAGACCCAACCCTGTTAAAGGTTACAAACACACTGTCAGGTGTGACCTTGTTAGAGGATTTTAGACTAGAAGTTATCATCCAACTAGCATTCACTATGGGGTTGACAGGATAAAAATGTTCATTCTATGAATGATACATCATAAGACTTTTAGAGTCCACTCAGTTAAGAGATTTAAACTGTATACAATGGTTAAATATGTAACAGTAAATGACCTGTCATAATACAACTTCAATTGCAGATTACAAATCAATATTCAGTCCATCCAAATCCTTCTAATCAATATTTCACTTTAGATTCAATATGATATCAACTTACTATCCATCGGTAACTACTCTCTGTAGCTCAGTAATTGTTTTGCAGCTTAGTTCTTACTAACCAGTATGAACAGAATGCATGAAAACCTTGTTCATGTGATAATCCTGCAGCTTCTTCTTCTTCCGGCCTCTTCACTAAAGAAATTATGTTCTCTTATATAGATGAGTAAATCATTTTCTTCTCCACCATCAGATTTTTCTGCTTAACCTCATTCATAGATTTTTCTGCTTCAAACTTTCTCGGTACTTGTGTTAATAACATGTTTCAATCTGCTCCGTTAGATCTTTCCTGAATTTTGTCAGCCATCGATCTATGTAACAAACATTATCTGTTACCTCAATGTTATACTCTTGCTAGCTCATCAATCTTATCGGCTAAACTAATCATTTAATTCATTCCGTTCTGCTTGGTTAACAAAGAAATGCATTGGTGAACACTTCTCGATTAATACTGTGATCAGTATAGACTACACTCTGTCGGTGTATACTAGAAATGCTTCATTTACCGACAACACTACTTTGTGTCTTTTAGCTCTATACTTCATCATAGATGAATGCAACATAATAAAGTCAATATCATCAAGCCATAGACTCATCAACAAGTTACTCAATATGTTCCTTATCCTCATCTGTCATGTACATCTTTCCTCATGTAGATTTATTTGTTCTTCATCTTTTCACCTTTCTTTAGATGTCTCAGTATAGTAACTTACAAGATAAGTGTTGTCAAACTAGTTGACATTAATGACAACATAATACTGATTTAATCATATTACATATCTAATCAGCAACTTCTTAGTGATCTTTAATCATAGATTATTCAATCAAATTCCAAATTAGTTGTAGTTCAACAATCTCTCCCTTTGGCATTGATGGCAACTCAAGTAATATGAAATGTACCATACACATACCAAACATACATTCTACAACTTTGTGAACAAATTTTGTAAGTTGAATAGACTTAATATGTTTAATCACTACATTACTAAACTAGCATTAAATAATATAGCTTTACCATTCTGTAGTTATGATCTTTTCAGTTCTCCTGTTCCTGCTTCTGTTCTCTGTAACTAATCTTCAATACTCTGTCTCATTCAGATTATCTCTCCCTTAGATAATTCTCATCGGTGCTTGTTCCTTTTCATATTGTTTATCTCTCCCCTTTTCATTTCATATTGTTTATCTCTCCCTTTGACAGCACTGCTAAAGAAACAAATAAACAAGCAATTCTATCTTCCTCTATATCTTTGAATACCGATATTCCAATCGGTTCAAGTTCTCAAACTTAATCACAACCTTGAACATGATTCAAAGTGTGAAATATGTTGCATCAACATGAATGATCTTCTAATAAAAGTAGGCTGATGCAACAACCAGATCACCTTAGTGACCGATAGACAGGGGACAGACCCCAAGTCTAGTCCTCAAGTATTCAAATGTGTCATTTGGTAGGGGCATTGTAAAAATATCTGAAAGTTATTCTTTAGATGTAACAAATTCTAACTTTACTTGCATCTCTTGCACTTGTTCTCTTAAGTAATGATACTTAATAGATATATGCTTTGTCTTAGAGTGCATCATAGGATTCTTTGAAATATTAATTACACTAGTGTTGTCACAATATATAATCACCGGGTCAGTAATTACCTCATTCATTCCTTCTAACACTTGTTTGATATATGTAATGTTTGAACAATTAGTGGCAGCAGCAACATACTTTGCTTCAGCTATAGACTAAGAAATACAAGCCTGCTTTTTACTTGTCTAGGTTACAAGTCTTTCACCAAAGAAAAATGCTCCTCCAGTGGTGCTTTTTCTATCATCCACATTTCCAACCCAATCAGCATCGGTGTAAACTTTCAGTTCAAACTTCCCTTTCTTAGGATACCATAATCCATAATTCTCTATTTTCTTTAGGTATCTTAAGATCCTTTTTGTAGCTATCATGTGTGATTCTCTAGGATTAGCATAAAATCTTGCAACAATTCCCACAACATGTGCTATATCTGGTCTACTGTGAACTACATACATTAACTTACCAATCATGGATCGGTAAAGTGTCAGGTTTACCTTAGTAGTTTCATCCTCCTTTATCAATTTGCATCCAGTAGCCATTAGTGTTCCTATAGATTTAGCATCTTCCATGCCAAATGTCTTCAGTACTTCCTTTATGTATTTAGATTGTGTGATGAATATTCCATCACTCTACTGAATCACTTGTAGTCCAAGAAAGAACTTAATCTCTCCGAACATAGACATTTCAAATTCCTTTTGTATTTCATCAGCAAATGCCTTGCAAACAAGATCTGAGCCTCCAAAGATAATGTCATCAACAAATATTTTAGTAATGATAATAGTATCATCAGTATCACCTTTCACATACAAAATGTTGTTTTCACTTGTTCTTACAAATCCAATACTAAACAAGTAAGTATGTAGTCTTTCATACCATGCTCTCGGTGCTTGCTTTAAACAATATAAAGCTTTATGTAATATACATACCATGTCTTTATTGTTGAGATCAACAAATCTTTCAAGTTGTTCAATGTAGACCTCTTCTTCAAGTATACCATTCAAAAATGCTGACTTCACATCCATTTGATAGACTTTGAATTTCTTGTGTGCAGCATATGCAAGTAGCATTCTAACTCCTAATCTAACAACAGGTGCAAATTTTTCACCATAGTCAATACCTTCTTCCTATGCATATCCCTTGCATACTAATCTAGCTTTATTTCTTGTGACTTCACCATTTTCATTCAATTTATTCCTATATATCCACTTAGTACCGATAACATTCTTATCTTTTGGTCAGGGTACTAAGGACCAAGTTTTGTTCTTCTCTATTTTCTCTATCTCTTCCTTCATTGCATTAACCCATTCTTCAGTCTCTAATGCAACTTTCACAATTTTAGGTTCAAATTCACAAATTAAACATTACCTTGTCTTGTTTTGCTTTAAGTTTGCACTCTAGCATGTTTTTCACCAATGATTTGTGTTTTAGGATGATGTCTCCTGACAAAACTAGCCAAAACTTGATTTCTCCTTTCTTGTTCATCATGTTCAGGGTCATTTTCTTTCTCAGCAGCTCCATCTTGTTCCTCGGTTTGTGTTGCCTATTGTCCTGCATTGTTTCCCTACTGACTGGTTGTTATAGCTTGCGATGTCGGTAGATACTCTGGATATTCAATGTAAGTGAATCTACCATAGTCCTTTGGTTCCTTTGTACTTTCCTCTATGTACTTATCATCAAACTCATCAACATGAACATTAGTACTTTCAACAATCTTATTTGTAGCCTTATGCAAACATTTGTATGCTTTACCTGTAGTGGAATATCCTAGAAATATTTGTTCATCTCCTTTAGAATCATATTTTCTATTTCTCTCATCTTTCAAAATAAAGCATTTACTTCCAAAAATTTTGAAATAACTTACAGTAGGTTTGTGTCCAAACCATAGTTCATTGGAGTCCTTTAGTTCTACTCGGTTAAGAACATACATAGCTGTATTGATAGCTTCCTTCCAATATGTCTGAGCAACATTCTTCTATATCATTAATGTTCTAGCACAGTCAATTATAGACCTATTCCTTCTTTTAGCAATGCCATTTTGCTAAGGTTTCCTCAGTGCAAATACCTACCTTTTGATTCCATGCTCATTACAAAAATTAGTAAATTCATCAGAGATAAATTCACCTCCTCTATCAGATATTAAACATTTTATTTCCTTACCAGTTTCTTTCTCTACCTTAGCTTTATACCACTTAAACATTTTGAAGGCTTTAGATTTCTCTTTCAGGAACATAATAGTCATTAGTCTAGTATAGTCATCAACAAAAAGAATAAAATATCTATCACTAGAATAGCTATGAGTTCTCATAGGACCACATAGATTGGTATGAACCAACTCAAGTATCTTCTTTGTTGAATAGTATTTTCTTTTAAAACTAGATTTAGTCATCTTACCTCTCTAAAATTCATGGCACGTGGCATGATTAGGTTTTGTCAAGTTAGGCAATCCTCTAACTCTTTTCTTTCTACTAATCTTGATCATGTTGTCAAAGTTCGCATGGCATAACCTTCTGTGCCACAACCAAACATCTTCATCTTTTATTAACAAACAAGAAGACTGATCCATATCAAGATAGAATAGATTACCTATGGATTGTGTACCAATTCTGACAAGTCTTCCTCCATCATCATAGATCTTCACCTTTTTGCTCTCAAAAGCCAATTGGTAGCCTGAATTGTTCAGCTAAGCCACACTTAACAAATTATAGTTTAGTCCATCTACCCAATATGCATTTTCACATTGTAATCTATCATTGATCATCAATGAGCCTTTACCTCTTACCATACAAGGTGCATCATTTCCCATTCTCATAGATCCTCCATTATATTCAACAAGATGATCAAACTTCTCTACATCACCGGTCATATGATGTGTATAGCCACTGTCTATGATCCATGTATCATTTTTGCTTACTTTAGAGATCAGTGATGTCTCTTCATGTCTCTTCTTCTTCTGATTCATCTTTCAAAGCAACAATTACAACTTCTATATCATCATCAGAATCAGATTTAGTTTCAATATCTTCGGCTATGTAACATACCTTTTTTTCTTTTTCTTCTTAGTTGTCTTTGTTGTAGTCTTGGTAGCCTCTGTTGACTCTTCTCCCATAGCTTCCATTAGATTAGCCTTTGGATCTATCATCATCTTTCTTCTATGGACATCTAGCAGTGATCTGACTGACTTCTTTACAATTAAAGCATGCTAAAGGTAGCTTACCTCTATACCTTCCTTTTCCTTTGGGCAATCTTCTGGCCATAAGTGCTTCAAGCTCATCAAGTTCATCATTGATATTGTCATCACTGTCACAATTTTTACTATTCCTGCTAGACTTTCCAATCTTCAAAGAAGACATGAAAGTGGATTCAACAAAAGGAATAACATTGTTATCAAAATTGTTTAATTCAAAGGTTGTAAGTTTACCAATCAAAGTGTCAAGAGTAAGGTTGGATGTAGCTCTTGTTTCATGAATTATAGAAATCCTGATTGCATAAACTGGTAGCAAAGTTTTGAGAATCTTGCTTATCACTGTTTCATCATCAATTACTCCATCAGATGCTCTAATAGCATGTACTACCTCTTTGAGTCTATTTGAATATTGTACAATGTTCTCACCTTCTTTCATTCTCATATCATCAAATGTGCCTCTCAGACTTTCAGCTCAAGCTCTTTTGACATTCAAATCTCCACTGTAGATTTGTGTTAATTTATCTCACATTCCTTTGGCAGTCATGCATGTCTTGATATCTTCAAATTCAGCATCGGTACAGGTAGCAGCAAGTTCCATCACAGTAACATTGTGTTCATGCTTGTCCTTCAATTGATCAATAGTTAAGGGACCAGTGGGCGGTTGTATGTATCCATTCTCCATCAGATCTAGTGTTGAGTTCCCAATTCCAGATATGTGCAGCTTCATTCTTCTTTTCCATACTGTGAAGTTCTCTTTATTTAGTTTTGGTACTTCCCTCTTATACATCTTGAGACCTTTATGCTTAAGTCCTTAAAACTATGTTCCAAGCAACCAATGCTCTGATACCAATTGTTAGAATAACTAAGAGGGGAGTGAATTAGTTATCCAGTGTCCCAAAACAAAATGTATAATTCAAAACTATTTCTTTAATTTTTGCTCATCGGTAAACAATAATAACTCTTACTATCTGTGCTTTTACCAATTACCAGTCTAATACTATAACAGTTTACCGATCAAATCTAACATGTAACATGTAAAATATGATAACAAACAAATATCATAATCAACACATAACACAAGAGATTTAACATGGAAACCCTGTAAAGGGAAAAACCACTTGGGACCGGCAACCCAAAATTGTTCACTCTTCTGAAGTGAGGTTGGTTAAGACCCAACCCTGTTAAAGGTTACAAACACACTATCAAGTGTGAGCTTGTTAGAGGATTTTAGACTAGAAGTTATCATCCAACCAACATTCACTATGGGGTTGACAGGATAACAATGTTCATTCTATGAATGATACATCATAATACTTTCAGAGTCCACTCGGTTAAGAGATTTAAACTGTATACAATGGTTAAATATGTAATAGTAAATGACCTGCCTTAATACAACTTCAATTGCAGATTACAGATCAATATTTAGTCCATACAAATCCTTCTGATCAATATTTCACTTCAGATTCAATATGATATCAACTTACTGTCCATCGGTAACTATTCTCTATAGCTCTATAATTTCTCTACAGCTCGGTTCTTACTAACTAGTATGATCAGAATGCATGAAAACCTTGTTCACATGATAATCCTATAGCTTCTTCTTCTTTCGGCCTCTTCACTAAAGAAATTATGTTCTCTTATATAGACGAGTAAATCTTTTTCTTCTCCACCATCAGATTTTGCCGCTTAACCTCATTCATAGATTTTTTCACTTCAAACTTTCTCAGTACTTGTGTCAATAACACATTTCAATTTTCTCTGTTAGATCTTTCCTAAATTTTGTCAGCCGTTGATCTATGTAACAAACATTATCTGTTACCTCGATGTTATACTCTTGCGAGCTCATCAATCTTATTGGCTAAACTAATCATTTAATTCATTCTATTCCGCTCGGTTAACAAAGAAATGTGTCAATGAACACTGCTCGATTAATATTGTGATCGGTATACACTACACTGAGTCGTCAGTGTATACTAGAAATGCTTCATTTACCGATAACACTGCTTTGTGTCTTTTAGCTCTATACTTCATCATAGATGAATGCAACATAATAAAGTCAATATCATCAAGCCATAGACTCATCAACAAGTTACTCAATGTGTTCCTTATCCTCATTTGTCGTGTACATCTTTCCTCTTGTAGATTTCTCTATTGTTCATCTTTTCACCTTTCTTCAGATGTCTCAGTATAGTAACTTACAAGATAAGTGCTGTCAAACTAGTTGACATCAATGACAACATAATAATGATTTAATCATATTACATATCTAATCAACAACTTCTCAGTGATCTTTAATCACAAATTCTTCAATCAAATTCCAAATTAGTTGTAGTTCAACAAAACTGTGCCAAAGCTATGCAAATGCCAAATTGTCAACCACAAACTTATTTTAAATTTGTGTATATTTGTGGCCTACAACTCTAAACCACCAACATAACAGCTGAAGTCACGCACACCATCAACATGATCATTGTGTATCTTCATAACCATTAGCCATTACTGATGACAAACTGGTCATCAGTAAATGACATGTAGCACCCAACTCGACATGTAGTCCTATCACTATGTTTTTAATATTCGTCAATTTATATTTTTTATAATATAAATATTGTTTTATATTTGCCAATTTATATTTTTTATAATATAAATATTGTTTTATATTCACCAATTTATATTTTTTATAATATAAATACTATTTTATATTCACCAATTTATATTTTTTATAATATAAATACTGTTTTATATTCACCAATATATATTTTGATAGTTATGAAACAAAAACATAATTCACCAAGATAGTTTCACATAGTTTCAGGGAGCACCAATGATTAGCCAAAATTTTTCACATAGTTTTAGGGAGCATGAATGATTCGCCAATTGAGATTATTTTTTTTCTTTGAAAAGAAAAAAATTTCGCCAATAAATTATTTTTTCTATGTAACATTTGCCACTTTTTTACATCTTTTTTGAAGGGGGGGTTTCTTAAAGATTACCATATATATATATATATATATATATATATATATATATATATATATATATATATATATATATATATATATATATATATATATATATATATATATATATATATATATATATATATATATATATATATATATATATATATATATATATATATATATATATCTTTCTCCCTCTATGAGTGTATATGTGTGTGTGTGTGTGTGTGCGTGCATGTTTATATGTATTTTCTATTGAATAAGGTGAAAATGGACTCACCTTATTGGGATAGGGTTTAAATTAGAGTATGATGATATAGGGGAAATATGAGATCTACTTCTAAATCCAAATTTTCAAAGGAGAGATCCAAATTGATTAACCAAAAGGTCGATACACAAAAGAATTGATCAATGGAGAATATGAATAAAGGAGAAAACCTTATATTTCTCTATGAAGAGTATATGCTTGAAATCTAAAATAAATGAAAGGAAAATACTAACCTCAAAATAGGGTAAATCTGGAAAATGTTGATTTCTAATGTCTGTGCATAGTTTCAGGTAATTCTGCAACCTATTTCAGATTGGAAATGCCGAGATAGAGAAAACCAAGAAAACTTTTGTCTTTCTTGCAGAAGGTAGTCTTTAACCCCGATAAAAGGTCAAAGACTCATTCAAGATTTTGAAGGTTGTCTTTGGATTTGTTTGTGGATCTCAGAAGTTCACCGAAAAGGGTATCCATATCTGAGCTCTGATCAACCATCATGCACCTATACCTATAAGAAAAAGAGGGTTTTTTTTGTTTGGATGGGAGGTTTGCCTTTGTCAAACCCCAATTTAGGAATTAACCTTGAAATTGAATTGAAATTGTATTGTGCATAAACAAAGTAAATGAAACTATTCACCTTGCTTATGTTAAAGTTCTTGTAGAGGATTCAAATCCTTGAATCCACAAGTAGGGATTCTCCAATGAATGTAGAATGAATTTAGGATGTCTCAAGTCAATGGCATTTTATCTTCAACACCAATCTTGAATTGATATTTGCATAGGAAGAGGCTTGGATGAATGTGGAAGGATGGATCTTCAAGGGGGCTCCAAAGAGATTGAATCCTTCAATAGCTAACAATGGATCTCCTTGATGGATACTTGAATGCTTGAATGCTAGGCTTGAAGATGAATGATTTCTTGCTTTCTTTCCTTATCCTTCTTTCTTGCTTGCACTTGAGAGCTAGATCATGAAATTGCTTGAGATGAGATTGCAAAACTTGATGTGAAAATGAGAGAGGAAGGCTTCCTTTTATAGTGATCTAGGGCACAAACCTCTAGAGAAGGCCGACATTGGGGAATTAAATCCCAATTAACCTTAACCCCTAGAAATGGAACCAAATTAAATGCAATTTAAGGATTTACCATTTCGAAACTCGAAATAGCTGACCTGGAAGCAGGAAAAGAAATATTTCTGAAACTTGACATCCAGAAATCATGGGACCTTGAAATTTGAACCCTGGGTCAAAGACAAGGGAGCTCCTGCCCTAGGTCAGGGTCGAGGTCATCCCTAACCTAGGTTAGGGTCTAGGTTGTCTTTTAACCTCAAGTTCATCTTTGACCTTGAGGTAAAAAACCTTAGGACCTCAATCTAGAATGCTAGGAAATGCAGAAATCAGGTGGAAAACAGGTGGAGAGAGGAGTAGAACGGGGGGAGAAAGCCAAATCAAGACAAAGACTAATTCAAGGCACTTGACATGACCCCATACCACTTACTCGGAGGGATAAATTCTCTTAACATGGAGGTGCTTCCATTTTAAGATGATACATTAAGCCCCCAATTTAGCAAGAGTATGGACTCGATGCAAACTCTTGGTAAAGTAGATAAAAAATGAAAAGATAATATTATCGTAATCAAAGAGACAAAAGAAACCTCAAGCCCCCAAGGAATCGAGTCTTCATCAACTCCAAGATCACAATAAGAGAGAAATCTCTAGAAAAAGAGAG
Organism: Chamaecyparis obtusa; assembly: GCA_027943335.1. NCBI lineage: Eukaryota > Viridiplantae > Streptophyta > Pinopsida > Cupressales > Cupressaceae > Chamaecyparis > Chamaecyparis obtusa. The sequence continues at coordinate 121,065 of BSBK01008111.1, forward strand.
AGAGTGTGTGTGTAATTATCTTGGCCAATGAGAACTTATGTCCCATTGTGAACCACACAAGAAAATGGTGCAACTGGAAAGATGGAATTGAACCGCCTAGTGAATGTGGCTACTCACTAGTCAACCCCTCAAGGATTCACCCTTAGGAATATTCTATTCCATAAGAATAAAACCAAAAGAAAAAGAGATCTAGTCTTAAGGACACCTTAGACCTTAAGGGATCAAAAATTTGACACTGGAGGGATCAAGAGATCCTAAAATATAAATCCATGCTTTAAGGATTAGTCACTAATCCAAAAAGGGAGAAAAGGCATCTTGAAAAGTAATATGTGTTTTCAAAAGTGTCTGTGTGCAATAAGTGAGTAGAGTGTATGCCCCCATGTTAAAGTCATTGCTATCACTTTAATAGGAGCAATGGCTTTAACGGAAACATAAACAATTTCAGTTATTATGTTTCCACTACGAGATGCCCCCAGACAAAGACAACTCAATGGAAATATCACAGAAAGATACGGAGAACATAGAAAGGATCTACATGTCGTGCAGTTAGTATGATCGTAAGATAATATATATATATGATATTATTGCAAATGAATTGACATCATTCCCCAAAGAAAGTAGAACTAAAATCACAAAGGAGGAAAGATCACATAAGATATGCGAAGAAGAATCTTTTCAGACCATGACATGGAGACCAAAAAGAATCATTGCTACCATGTCTGGAATCCAAGTAGATTACACAAGGAAACATTTGTGAACAATAGCATAGGTACAACATAACATGAAACAACATATAGGAGAATAGAGATACATATAGAAGAATTGCAAAATAGGTTTGATTCCTTTATCACCTTGCACCAATTGAGAAACAAGGGTCATATAAAAGAATCTAACAACATTTAGAAAACACATCATGGGAGAAGCACAATACAGCAGGCAAACACACAAAAAAGCTACCATGAAGGACAAGTTGATCAAGCATGCCACCTACTCTCCCCATATCAATCTATATCATTTAGGGAAGGTGGGTAACTCACAAGAGGGACTATATCCAACACAATAGGAATGATAGTTAGTTCCAAACAAGGATCCTCTTGAGAATCATAATGTTTGATAATAGGTGTAAGTATTAATTGTGATAAAACCATATTAGGTAAATCAATGTCAATGTCAATAGTCTCATATTCATCACTAATATCATCAAGATCATCAATAGTATCTTCTTCATTGAGATTAGTCAAAATAGGATCTAAGATATGAATAGAATCATCATAATCATGCATCTAAACATCAGTATTAGTAACTACATCATGCATAGGTTTGTATAAAGAAGGCAAAGATTTTTGAGGAGTGTAATTACAAGCTTTAGCTTGAGCACAACACTTCTTATGGCGTTCATTAGTAGATCTATTACACTTTTCTTTATTTGAAATAGGTTGAGAACTAGGACGAACAACCACAGGATCCTTCACAGGTTCTTTAGGAAGATGAATAGGATTATTAGCAATAGTAGGAACTTGATTAATAGAACTAGAAGCCATAGTTAAAGGAGGTATAGAAGGTGTAGGAAAAAGACCATGATTAAGATACATAGGAGGTATGCTTAATTCAATAATCTTATGATGTTTATAGGCTTTATATGAATGGAAAAGATTATCAGGTCGAGGAGGAGATGAATTAGGTAATGAAGGCCAAAAGAAATCAAGAGCAGTACAATCTCTAGGCCTAGAAGGTAGATATAAACTATGATTAACCATCTTCACTTCTTCATCATGAATAAATTTAAGACATTTATGGATAGGTGAAGCAACAACATGCATGGTATTCAACCAAGGAAAACCAAGCTTAACTTCAAACTGATCAGAAGTAGGAACAACAACAAAGGTAGTGGTTACAATTTTTCCACAAAGTTCAACCGAAAAGTTAATAGAACCAAATGACGGATAAAGAAAACCATTACAAGTTTGAATCCACACATCCGATGTATCATAAGAATCATGTTGCAAGCTTTTCATAATAATATTTTCTTCAGTAATAACATTGTCTAAGGATGTAGGATCAACCAGACAACTACGGGTAGGTTTCTGAGAAATCCTAACATAAATATAAGGAGGACCATCAAGAGCTTTAATAGTCTTAGAATCATCAAAGGTAATCAAAAGTTCCTGAGGTCTTTTATTCTTAGTTTGTTGTCAAGGTCTAGGTTGAGTTTTCAATTTAGGCTTAGGTTTTGGTTGAGGTTGAGATTGAACTTGAGGTTGAGTTTGAGGTTGAGGTGGAGATATAGTTTGACCAACATGCTCCACTTGATTAACAATGTGATTGAGATCATCCATCATTGAATCATACATAATTTTCATAGAAGATGGTTGAGCAATGGTATTAGTATCATGCGTAGGTAAAGGATTCCTATAGATTTGAAGGTTTTGATTAGGAGGGGAAACAAATTTATTCCCTCTACCATCAAGATTATCAATAGATAAGGCATTAGAATCAATTAAATCTTGAACCTTATGTTTTAAAGAATAACAGTTCTCAGTATCATGACCATTCCGACGATGATATTGACAAAAATATTTAGGATCAAAAAATTTAGATGAAATCGTAGTAGGTAAAAGAGGTTGAACAAGAGGTAAAGAAATCATATTAGCAGTTAACAACCTATTCATAATAGCATGTAAAGAGTCAGAAAGAGGAGTAAATGTATGATTTAATCAAAAAGAAGTGGATGCAGAAGCGGCATTGTGAGATGCAACAACAACTTGATCAACAACTACATTCACTTTTTTTTTTTATCTTGACATAGTTGTTGAATTTTTGAAACTTGTCTGGATTAGGAGCAGCATCACTTTTATCAACTGGAACAGGAGTCATTGGAGTGGTTCTCTCAAATTGACTCACTTGTAATTGATAATGATGAAGCACTACACAAAATTGTTGAAAAGAGGTAATTCTGTAAGTAGAATCTTATCTCTAATATCCTTTTGAAAATTTTGAAATAAACATACATTGAATATCAATATCAAAAACATGATAGGAAATATGAGCATACAAGTGGTTAAATCTACCAATAAATTCAGTCAATTTTTCCTTAGCACTTTGTTTACAATGCATCAAATCAATCAAAGACACTTGTGGGCCAATGTTGCTTTGAAATTATTGAATAAAAGCATTGGAAAGTTGTGGAAATGAATCAATAGAATAAGGAGGCAAGGAACAATACCATTGTAAGGCCTTGTCACGGAAAGTTCTAGCAAAGAGTTTGGCTAAAATCCTATGGTCATGAGAATAATCACTACAAAGGATTTGAAATTTTTTAACATGATGAATAGGATATCCTTTTCCATTGTAATTCTCAAGATGAGGCATATCAACTTGCCGAGGAACAGGAGTACGAATGATATCTCAAGACAAAGGACTTCCCATGTCACATGTAGGGACACTAAACTTGTTTTGAGTTAAGGAAGCAAGTTCTTGTTGTAAGGAAGACACAGTTTGAGTCAAACTGATGATTGTTGAATCATTAGAGGAAATAGGAGGAGTAGCAACATTAGAGACACTAAGTAAAGTGTAAGAAACTAGAGGAATAGAGGAAACAACTGGAGGAACACTAGGAACTATAGTTGGAAGTGGATTGGAATAAGTATAAGGAACATTATGATAGGAAGGTTGTGATGTAGAAAGTGACATGGGAGGAACATTCATAGGAATAGAGGGAACCGTCATAGACACCAAAGAAGGAGTATAGGTAGCAACACGAGGTAAAGAAATAAAAGAAGGTTCTACACTAGTGATAGGAGGAATCAACCCTAAATCTTGAACTTATTGAGATAAAGGTTTAACATATGAATGCACAAGGTGAGTAATACCACACAAGAAGTTAACACCTTGATCACTATCAAGAAGAAATTTCTTAAGAGCCTCTATAGCTTTAAT